>JBBBDQ010001211.1:52500-107500 GCA_037127315.1 Ascarosepion bandense
TTCATTGTCAAACCCTATTAGCAGATATTTTGTCTCGAATCATTTTGATGAATTCGCTTTAAAGTAATTCTGTACTCAGTAAACTTCGCAACTGAGTTTTTCACTTATTAACATTTTGCCTACTTTTCTATACAAAAATAAGTGTATTCTCCAATTTTAGAGAAATCTTTTATCATCTTGAAAATCCCTAAAAATAATGCCAGCCATCTAAAAATAGGGTTACAGTTTTACTTCGTAAAATGTTACATGCATTCATACATATGATTGTTATTGCAATATTTAATTAAAAAAATGAAAATTTTAGGTTTGACACAAATGAGTAATAGTTGTAGAATTAGCATGAAGCTAATTCAACTATTAACTTAAGAATTATGATTAAAATATTAAGACTGTAACAATTTCCCGGATTGCACCATTCTAGAATAAGTGCCAAGATGAGAATTCAGCATACGGTGATTCCTCATTATTTTTTCCAACCAGAAATATCTCCAATTTAATAGCGACATTAAATAATGCAAAGCATGGGAACAGTAAAGTATCATTATTATCAATACTAAGGTGGGATAAAATGACAAATGTTTAATCTGTCTATTAGATCCAATTTCAATAGCGGCTGTACCTTAGCTCCAGAAAGTATGGGTTCGATTATATAGCTGAGTGATACTTCGTAGCTATAACTGGATTATAAAGCGTCTACGCGGTTATGATCATGATGAATTATATTCCACTCTACAATTGCTTTGACACAAACAAACAGTTGCTTTCACGTGACAGGTTTACAAAGCCCACTCGTCATCATTTTCTTCGTATCTCATTAGTAAATTTCAAAATACATCTTTTTCACCGGGGTCTTTGTTTGACAAACAAACTCCCGATAGGATGTTTCCTAATTTACTATGATTTTAATCTCTTCAAATTTAGAATAAACAGTTATTTATCCTACAAAATTTAAAATTCTTTTGTTCTCTTACTTTCATAAAATCATTTAATTCATTACGCTTCATCTTTGAAAAATTAAATGTCCTTGAATAGCCAAACAAAATGGTTAAGCTGAAACATTACCCTTGCAAATTTGCTGAAACTTTGCCTTCGAATACTATGTTCAAATATTCACAAAGCTAAAAGTAACATGTGCAATCTTTTCTTTTTTTATTTCATTAGTGCAGTGTAATCCATCCTCATATCTATTAAAATTCTAAGTCTATTCAGGATGTAGGTGGTCATCACTATACTCAACTTACGTTTTTGAATTACCTATAACTTGCCATGTCTTTTTAGAATAGAATCGCTAGGTGATTTCCGTTGATTTTTTATCCTTTTGAAGATGGAGTTTTGTTTCTGACACATTCTTCTCCCCAATCAAATCTCGAGTGAGCTTTCTACGCTTCTGTTTTAAGCATATTTGATTGTGAGATCAAAGAATGTATTAATTCATTTTCCATGGTTATTAGTTCTAGGTGAATGTAACAATCGCGCTCAGGTTTCAAACGTGGCTCACCGATATCATTTTTTACTGCCCCAATTATTACGCTAACCACACAAACTTATATGTAATCAGTAGATTGAATAAATATTTAACAACGTAATATCATTAATCCTACACGGATATCAGGCTTTACACAAACGTCAAAATACATAAGTTTGAGAATTTGAATTTTGCATCGAATTGCGAGACTTCTATATCCATGTTTTTCAATACATTATTCCTACAATTTTACATTGTGCTTTGTCTTTTCTAACTTAGAACAAATTATTTGTCATCATCTTACTGACAATAGTTCATGAAAATTGTCACTAAAGTCAAGCTTAACTCTTGTTTAATGTAACCTCATTTATTGGTAACTGTGTCAAAAAGAAAACAAATAGATTTACTCAAAATATTTTGTCGGTCTTCGTAAACTAATACTGTTTCTTTTGACTTAAAGCATTACGCATGCCCACAGGAAAATGGATGTTGTCACTTCCAAAAACTGATTATATGAAGATCTTTATTCCCGTGCGTCGTCTTCTAATGGATTAGACAAGACGGTGACTATTGATTGTAGTAACAAAAAACAAAATTCCGAGAAATGTACATGACATCAGTATATTTGAGTATAAAAGCTGTACCTTTTTCTTCTCGTTTTAATTTTTTTCATTACTTGTTGTGTGTATGTGTCTTTGTCATTTTTTCTTTTCTTTTTCTTCTGCGTCAGCTCTCGTTTTCTTCCTTTTTTCATTCTTTCTTTTTTTTTTACTTAAGTTTGTTTTGTTTTGTATGACTCTCTCTTTCTGTGCCGATTTCTGACTGTCCATATGTTTCACACTCTGTCTCACTGTCTTTCTTGGGTTTATTTTTCGATTATATTCATTCTGATTTTTTTCACTTTCTTTCTAATTTATTAGATTGATTTTTGTTTCCTGCTTCTCTTTCTTTCGTATATAATGTGATTTTTATTTCTATTTCATGGTATTATTGCTTTTCCTTGCTTTATTTTTGAGCTACCCGTTGTTTCTTCCTTTTATTGTATCATTTATGTCTATATATATATATATATATATTGCTTTAAAAGCTAAAATTATTATCTTAGAGGGCATAATAAGGATAAAATATGAAAAAACAGTTTCGTGAACATATGTTGACTATAAGGGAATGTGGTGACTATTATTCTGCAGATCGCTCTTCTGTTTTGCACGGAGGTCATTCTCCATTCTACCTCATAGTCCTAAAGGCTTTGAAGATACAATCAAACCCTCTTTCTCTGAGCAAACAAAAATATCTCAAGCTCTAATTAGATTTATTCGGGTCTTTTGGTGAATTTTTACGATAAGAATTCTTTCTATCTCTCCTTATCTGAATATTACCTTCATTTAATCCAAGTATTTTAAATTTAGGAATGAACCCAGTAACTACATGCATGGCCTCGGAGTTCGTGCCAGCACACACTTTCTTTTGGCTGGGGTGGTTTTTCTTGAATTCTTTCAGTTTTCATACATGTGTATCTGTCTCGCTCCCCTTTCTGTCTTAACTGTTTCTTGCTAGACAGTATCTCTGCTAATAAAGGTAGGGATATTTTCTCTCCCTCTTTTGATAATGTATTTGATTTTGATGACGTTAATGCACAGCATGAAATGGGGCTGAACATTCTGTCACTGAACTTACTGGCAACCTTACACTGAATTTTAAAATGGTAGATTTCTTTACGTACTTTCCCAGTATCTCCACTAGATCTCTGCTTCACTTCTATCATTGACTTTTACCATGTCATGCCATGCAAATTTTCTCTCTTGACAATTTAATACATTTCCTCGTGAGATAGAAGCAACAAGTTTGACAATAATAGATGCATTTTGCCTCTGCTCGTAATGCGTGCATGGGGATCCTAAATGATTCTAAGTTGTCATTTGCTGATTGCACCCCACAAGTTTGTTTTCAGACACTACTGGCGACTCTCTAAAATTGTGTTAAACAATGGAAAACCCATAATCCCTCTTTTATTATAAATCTAAGATCCTAATAGCAAGAGCGGACAAGGACGAATTCTTTGATTACATATTATTCTCCAACTCTACATTTGATGCTTTTGGAGTACCCACGGCCGACTTTCCACCTCGAACTGAGTCTCAACTGAGTGACGCATACATAAACCCCTCGCTGGTCTAATTTCAAATTTGACCTCTAAAAGGCAAGCAGAGGTGACGGGTATCACAGTCATCGTCCTGAAGAAATGTACCCCTGAACTCTCCCACTGTTCTCTCCAAATTTTACAACTAGTGTCTCAAGGCATCTTGCTTTTCAGCCTCCTGGAAATCCTTCTCTGTGGTTGCTGTCTTTAAGAACATTGAAGCATCCTCAGGCCCATCTACTTATCACCGTATCAGCCTTCTGCCGATTTTTAATATTGAAGTGGTTCAACATCTCACAAACTCTAGCCTATTCTCTGATGAACAGTAACTCTTCCGCTTTGCCAGATTTACCAGTGATATGATTACAATCATCACCAAAAATACATATACCAAGATCTCGAAAAGAACTTTGATGAAAAAAATTGTTACCAAAGGTTTTACGGTTACATCAGATTAATTCCACAGTAAATTGATCAGATATTCCTGCTAACAATATGCGAAAATTCATAAAGTATATGTACCAAAGAAGAAACGTCATCAGAACAGTTAGCATGAAAATGTTTATAGAAAATGAACGGCGAATATATTTTATATCAGTGAGAAAGTGACTAAAGCCTAGATTACATGTCAAGACCAATAGAATTGCATACTCTTCTTTGCATTTTATCTATAATCCGTAAATTGATATAGATAGAGCAACGGAAGGGAGAAATATGTAAAGCACTATGATTGTTTGTGTCTGAATATTTAATTCCAAAGTTCAATCAATTCGAGTCGTTTTTGTTTTCATCTCAATAACTTATTTCATTTGATCCATTATACAGTGTGTTTCTTTTCCTTGTATACGACTGAAAGAAAAAATAAACCTACTTAAAACTTAGCAAACTGCAAATGTGGTTTTATGTTGACGTGGCTGCGTTTTTAAATTAATAAATTGGTTAACATGCATAGTCATTATTAATCCTGTGGCCTAATTAAATTAAAATTATTTTACACAACAAAAATATAATACGATGAGTAAGTTATCGCCAGTTTATATTTTAATTTCGCGCATACTGATTGTTTGTTTTTATTTTGTCGACTGCGTGGTATTGTAAGGTTATTTGGGCACTGTTTTTGAGAAAAACAGCACCATAACGCAATTTACTCTGTTAAAAATTTGCAAACGGAATGCTGTATATATTAGATATTTGCACTTAAGGCTCCGATACGAACATTTCAGAGTTTTTGTGTGTCAATCCGAGAACAGTGCAGAATGCTCAGAAAGAGAAGAGCTTAATTGAAATTACGGATGGGGGTACTTGCAGTGATCACTAGTGACGGCAATTTTATGCCTCTATTGAACTTCTCACAGAACCTCAAGTTCAACATTCATTTGCCTTGAGCAATTAGTGTTGCCCGGGGTCAAGAGAATGGCTGCTGTAACATAAGAATCACAGTTATAACTCTCAGACAATTTATGACTATATCACTCCTTACCTGTTGCCACTTGACTACCATGACTGCAGCCCCCTTCTTTATTATAAATTAGAGCGCAGTTGAGCGAGAGTCCAACAAAACTAATTGCAAGACCAAAGATGCACTGAAGGCATTGATTATAGCAGCACTCCCTAACTTAAAAAAAGAAAAATCTAGAAGAATCGCAGGATATTCCGATATCATCTAGAAGACCTAGTTGATTTCATTGGCGATCTTATTGAATAAGACGTCAGTAGAATTTTAATTTTTGCATAATTTAGTTGACAGTTTATCCATTGTGCTGTGTATATGCGCACAATTGCTTATAGGAGGTGAATGTGTTTTTATTTTCTATTATAAATTGGTTTATCACTTCTAGATGAAATTTGTGCAGACACTAATACAAAATGTGTATAGGTTAGTTATAATAAAATTTAGCCAAGAGGATAAGGTAGTTTTGACCTACACCACAAATTTCTACAAAACCAAATCATTAACCTGAAAATTCGAGTCATGTTAAACAGTCTCATCAAATCGAAACGTTCATATGCCTCCCATGCATTATGTCAAACCCGTTCTAATATTTATATACTGTCAGTTGTATGCAACCACGTTCTTAGATCAATTATTATAAACAACTGTGAGATCCCAAAGTCTGTAGATCTTGGCAAAGTTAACCCTTCTTCAATCCTTATAAACTTGTGCTACAGAATAAAACAGAACCCAAACATCTAACAGAAGCCACATCATTTGCAGACTTAACAGCAGCAGCAGATAAAATATATATCACAGGCCGCTCAAAGAGATAATTATGACATAATGAATACGTTGACGTTTCACACATTTTTAAATAAAATTTTAGGAATGGATTCCCTATTAATACTGAAAAAGCGGCAACAGCTATTGAATTGAACTTTGTGATGGCATAACTTTTACTGATTTTAGTTCATCTCAGTTAAATTACTTGCATTTGACGTATGAACTAAATGTGTTGAAATTTACTTTTGCAACACATGGCGCCAATTTAAACACGGTGTTTAATTGCTATATAGTAATGATCCACCAAATCAATCACTAACCTACCACGTAAAATAATTACTGTTCGGAGTCAGAAGATTGCATAGAAGGAATATCATTCTCTTTGCCAGAGAAAATAATTGCAAAGAAAGTTTCACTAAAAATTATTGATGGAGTCAGGTAATAATTAGTTATGTTATTTTGCAATGTTTAGATAGGGAATGTAAAAAATGAATCTTGAACGTATTTCATGATTATTGTATAATTATCTAGATGAGGATAGATCATTCTTTCTTCTGCTAAATCGACGTATATTGTTTCACTAACTAATACAAGAAAGCAGTATACGCCTACTATATGGCAACACTTTATTAAGCAATACTTACATCCACTATCTTCCGTGACACGGTATATATCGCGTACACAAAGATAATGGAAATCTGAAAATCGCTAGAAGGCTTGTGGCTGAAATGTTATGTCTATAGTAACATACATAGCAATCAAAAGTGCCAACTGTTTTAGTAGCATATCCGACAGACTTGACGAAGTACATATGGTGATTGCTCTTGTAAAGGATCTCAAATCAGTGATTAATTGGGACAAGAAATGTTTTGTAAATTTAAACATCTCCAAAAGAAAACTGCATTAATTTAATTAACATTTTCTCTCTGCCATTGGCATGGTTGATGCTAAACTCTAGGAGATAAACGCTCTAAGCCTTCTTGAGCTCACGGTTTCCACCGGCATGGAGTGGAGCGACTGTATCGAGTCAATTGCTACATCTGCTTCAAAGAAGGTTGTTTCATTGTGATGTGCTAAAAAGTTTTTCTCGTCAATATCCGTCATACACATTTATAAATTTACCATTCGTCTGTGCACTGAATACTGTCGCCATATCTTGTCTAATTCTCCTTCTGTATATTCCAAAATTCTTGATAAATTCCAAAGACAGATCTCTAATGTAATCGATGTTGAACAGACGTTTTGACTTGATGTGGCTTTCCTCAGTCGAATCTTTAGATATATTATCATGCCAACTGCAGTGATGATATTGCCTATAAAGTCTCAACTAAACGAATTTAAGCGTTCTACTAAATTGGCAATTATACCTCACAGTTTTACTGTTAAACTATCTATATGCAACCGCCATTTCTACTCTAACCTTTTTTTATAGCATCTGTTGATTTTCTTTTCGTTTTTTTTATTCTCTGATAAATATAGTATTTAAAAATGTTAAAATACAGCGTCAATCACCATCTTCTGTTAATGCCAGTTACATCAGAAAAGTACTACTGAATATTATTCAACTGCATATTGCTTAATAAACCAGGCAACATTTGTAGTTTTCAAAATTTAGTCCAATGTAGAAGCTAGAAAAATAAATTCTATATAAAAATCTAGAAAAAATAACATATTGACGATTTCACTCACGTTTTGTTGTTGATCTCGGATTAGCCAAAGCAGGATTGCTTGTTGTCACTTGACAAAGCTGGCTCAGAAACGCCAGGAATTGGTATATAATTAAGATTTAAGATCGCAAGGACACGTTTTATATATATATATATATCGAATAAAAACAAGATTACAAGTAACGGAAACTAGGTTGAAAAATTCTGTACACATTCAAAAATTATTCCAGAGTATTTAGAAATACGAATTCAAACTCAGAGAGAAAAAATATCAGTGTCTCATGAATGATATGTTATTGGGAATTAATAATTAATGCAAATGGGCGGAAAATATCAGTTGGTTGGTATTTTAGTAGCATGCTAACATCCGTGTCCTATTGTCTCCACAGAACGAAGGTTTGTTCAAGTTCTAGCTGGTTAAATTTAACTATCTCTTGCAATATATTTCTTTCATGACAGGTTATTTCAGATTGTTTGCTTCGATTTATCACTGGTCTGCTGGGTGTTCAAGTTAAAGACATTGCATTGCTATTTCCTCCTCCCTATATACTTCTTAGCATCTCGAAATGTAAGTAATATCATTTAACCGTTTCTACTTCTACTAAAAATGGAGGAAACTTACTCGCTGTAAAAAGTCTGCCTGTTCCTATTTGCTGTCCTGGTTAAAGTAAACAGGAAATTCTCAAGGCCGTATTTTGACCTAGAGTCACATAGACAATTTGACAATATTTTGACTACACTTAGGTAACGAGCTTTGATAACGTCGCTTACTTCTCTCAACAAAAACAATTCTGCACTCAGTGAGTTCGAATCTGTATTTTCCACTTTTTTATCACTTCGGATACTTTTCCCAACAAAAATAATTGTACTCTACAACTTTTAAAGAAACCTCTTATCTTGACAATCATCTAAAATTAATACCAGCCATCTAACAATAGGGTTACATTAGTGCTTTTACTCAGTTTATCTCTTTTCATTTCAGCGGAGTTTATTATCCTTCGAATGCATCCCTTACATTGGGTGTAGCCCTCGTCAAATGCGGTTATCCTGATGACTAGGATATAACTAAGCAGTATCTACACTTTACCTCAGTGTAAGTTCTTTAGACAAAGAGCTGATTAATGTTTATTAACTGAAGACGGAAAGAGATCCAAAGGCGAATTGGCATGGCGAAAGACACGTTCCAGAAGCTGAGTAAAGTATTAAGACACAGGAAACTTTCACTAGAAACAAAGAAGAGAGTACTGGATGGCTATGTGATGTCAGTTCTTCAATATGGCAGCGAATGTTGGACAATATCATCAAAGATAAAGGAAAACTTGAAGCAGCTGAAATGTGGTTCTAAAGAAGGAGGCTGCGGATATCATGGACCGAGCATGTGAGCAATGACGAGGTTTTAAAAATGATGAAAACGAAAAGAAAATTAATATTGGAGCATCAGGAAGTGACAACTAAAGTTCCTGGGACATGCAATGAGGAAGGAGGGCTTGGAGAACCTGATACTAACAGGCTAAATAGAAGGAAAAAGAGACAGAGGAAAGCAGCGGATAACCTATTTGAAGGGTCTGAGCAGGTGGATGACAGAACGGGGGCTGAGAGACGATACAGGAGAAAGCGTGCTAAGAGCCACCAGGGATAGGGGGACCTGGAAGGCCATGATCGCCTACGTCCTGAAGGAACAAGGTACATAAAAGAAGAAGAATGTTTGGTTCCAGTTTAATATTTTCCTCATTGTGCACGGGTTATATTACATTACTTCCGGAAAAACTCGACTGATTTCCCAAATATATCTATTCCACATTGTGCATGTCAGTGACATGGAACAGAATGAAATAAAATCTGTTCAGATATCATAAATACTACATATATGTATTCATGCAACAATTCCAGCATTATTCTCACTAATACATAATGCCATAGCGTGTATCTACCATTGTTCAACTGAACCGAGGAGAATTTTTTTTTCTCTAAGTTTAAATTGATCATATTTTCTTCTTTTTTTTTTTTTTTTTTTTGGTTGACGTTATAAAATTATAATAATTCAGTAGAGAAAGCAGGTATATTTTCTGTTCTTGGTGGTGCATTCTCTTGAGGGTATTGAAAGAATCGCGATATTCAATACACATTTGTTTTAATAAATGTATTTCTTATTTAATCAAAATCACCTTAAGGCAAAATTATGGTCAGACCTATTACTATTGACAACGTAATATGAAATTCACACACACGCAGACACACACCAAACAGTAATTTTATTGTTTGAAACAGGCGTCCAGATTTTTATTGGTGTTTCACATGTATGTGTGTGAAATATGATAGTCATTATTCATATATAAATTTCTATCTAAATGAAAAGACAAAAAGATGCATGATGAAGTGAACATACTTTAATTATTTGAGAATAGCAAAATCCAACGTTATAAAGTAAAACTAGTAACAGATTTAAGCACGCGACAATGAACGGAAATGTACTGGATGTCAGAATGCGAAATATTACATTATTCCTTTCTTTAGTGATTGTAATTGTTAAGATTCACATTAGCGACTTTGGCAATTCAAGATCGTAAGTAGGATGGTGTTGATTTTCGATTACTATAAGAGGGCAAAACAAATTGCAGTATTAACGATGATAATTTTTGTGACTGATGCACGCTACTGATCTACGGCCTTCGCGATTAAAGCTATCAAAAACCCATACAAATGCAATCCATCACTGTCAGTATATTAGACCCTCAAAGCGCTTACTCCATTCGTTGACTATTCTAGCCCTGACCTTCGCATTCTGTAATGTAATTCACTGTTGGTTATTTTTGGCTAGAGCCCAAACTCTACATTACTTAACCAAATTGTAAATATCCTACTTCATTTTTAGTCAATGTACGTAAATTTTCATGAGGAATTTCATTCTTAATATCCCAGAATGCCCAACATGCAACTGTTTGGAATAAGAAAGTATGACACTTTTCACATGACTTATAACTTTGTCACGGATGAAAAAAAATCCACTTCTTTCCAGTAACAACTTCTCGTTCTAACTTTTACATCATTTATAATTTTCAAAATGTTATTATTTTTAGACTGTATTTTAATTTTGTCAAAATTCACGAGTGTTTATTGTATTACACAAAACACTTTACCTAATTTTCTAAAATTACAGAAGCGCTTACCTTCTCAAACAGTTCTGTAAATTTGAGAATTAACCTATCAACCTATCGGCATGTCCCAATTTCTTTGATGGTAAATACTTCGTCTTTAAATAATAATCCAACTTTTTCTCTAACTTTGAAACCTGTTGTCAGTATGCGTTGAAATACCATTTTGTTAATAATGTACAGCGATCGGTTTACCCATTAGATTTTCTACCATGTATCATGTGAATTCTTTTCGCTGCGACACTAATAGCTAGCGTTTATTTTGTTCATTTAACGATATTTTTCAGCCACTATCAGCCTTCTAAGGGTATGGGCAACTATTTTTATTTTATCTTCATTTAATTTATGGTGATTGTGTAAGCGCAACTTAGATTTGGCAAAACTTCAAAAGTTGCGGATACCCAGTGAAGATCGAACTCCCATCAGTTATAAATGTTACAGTGGAATAATCACTAGCAACTGAGGCTACAGTCATTTCTAAATCAGGATTGAAATGGCTTGACGAGAAATCAGATTTTAATATTTTCATTATGTCTTTCAAAGAACTTTTGTTATTCATCTGTTCATTGGATCAATTTCAGATCGCACTTTTTAAAAATATTTTATCTAAAACTGTTCTCAATTTATGCATTTTTGGAACAAAGATTATAATAGCTCTCGAGCTATAAAAATGATTGTAAAGTAGCAACGTTTCTCAGAACATATATTGTAAATAGCACTTGTACTTGTCGTCTCTTTGCTACACCCATATTTGCATTAATTATTAATTCCCAATAACATATCATTCATGAAACACTGATATTTTTTCTCTCTGAGTTTGAATTCGTATTTCTAAATACTCTGGAATAATTTTTGGATGTGTACAGATTTTTTCAACCTAGTTTTGTTTCTATGATTACATTATTCTAATATCCAACAGCAAAAATTAAGCTAGATAGCATCGTATCAATTACTTGTTAGAAAATCCTAGGTGTAGGAATGGTAGTTTATTAAACATATATATTAACTATGGTTCTGTTAATGTTTAACATTTTTTTACATTTTTTACTTTAATTTTTAGGTATGCATCTGAAAGGTCAATATTTGAAAAATATCCTTCATTTAATTCAGGAATGATGTAGGCATTGTATAAGGAAAAACATTTTAGTTATATCATTCTAGATTAGCTTGTGAATGTGTTGACGGTTAAATATCCACAATAAATGAAGCCCAAACTTTTTAAATGATCTATGATAATACGAGGGTGCACTGAAAACATTATAGGCTGACTATGATGGAGTTATGCAATAGCTAAGAAATATTACATTTATTATTTTTACTTCTTATTAATAACTACGTTGATTCTCTCTCGGTAAACTCATATCCGAGTCTTCAAAAAATATTTCAAATGGAACTACTAGTGACTTATCATAAAAATTGGCAAAATTTGGAATCGTTCTATTAAGTACTTACAGAAAAAGTTTTTAGCATAGGCACTACATTAGAATATGAATCTTTAGCTTTATCAACAATACAAGAGTGAACAACTGAATGTAGGAGGAGAAGAAAGACTTTTTAAGATGATCCGCGGTCTGGACAGCATGCAACTGGCACCACCGAGGAAAATATTTTGTTCAGTGCATCGTGATCGAATACAGGTAATTAACTATAAACAAATTATCCAATGCTCTTCGCATGTCTCATATGAGAGCTGAGTATATTTTGCAGAATTAATTTGATATGCCGAAGGTTCCTCTTCGGTTAGTGCCACATTTTGTAAGGCCTGATCAAAACCGTACCAGGCTGATCACATTACTGAGGCAGATGCAGCTTATTTTCATGAATAATTTCTAAATCCAAACTGAGGCCTGTGTTCTTCACCGATCGAGAGACAAAGAGACAATCCATAAATTGAAAATACCCCTATTCACCTGCTCCAAAGAAGGCAGATATTTAATCAGCAGGAAAGGTGAGAATCTCAGTTTTATGGGATAAAAAAGCATTGAGTCTGCACTATCAGTGGCGAAGGTGTATTGTTTTATCAGAACATTGCTCCACTACACAAGTTTTTGGTTTCACTAGCTGCGATGGGTGACTTTAAATTTGAACTGATTGATCCCTTCTCTCTTGTCCAGATTTGGACCCATTTGGCTATAATTTCTTCCTCTACGTGAAAAATCACTTTGCTGAGAACAAGTATCACAGTGCTAAAGACGTCATATCTGCAGATGATTACATTTTTAAGTACCAGGATCAAAGCTTCTTAACCAATGGAATCCAAGCAATGCAATCCCGATGAATACATTTATAGACCGCAAGAATGACTATATTAAAAAATAAAGATATTTAATAACATTCCATTAGAGTATTTTATCACCCTATGAACTTTTTAATAGATCCTTCTATTTAACACAGTATTAATACTGTAATATATACCAAATTGACTCAAATCCTTATAATTTTTAGCAATTACTTTGCTATTTTTATATTGCATAACAGAATTCAAACAGATGTTCAAAATGTTTGCAGTTATAAGAATAGCAACCTTGTTTTCTATTTTTGCACCATAGCTAGTGTCAGCTTCCAGTATCAGTTTTCTGTTCCAAGCTGAAATGGCTTGTAGAATGTAGCTTTTTTCTGTCCATTTTTTTAGTTTTGTTATCAGTGTACGATGAAGCTAAGATAAATAAATTATTGTCTAAAATATTCCAGTCAAATCTCTGAGTAACTGCAGTGAAAAAACAATTGCTTGTTAATTGTTTTCATTTCCAGGTAGTCATAGGAGTAGGATCAAATGGTTTCTAATAATAACTCGGCATTTTCTTTCGTAAATTGAAAGAGAAAATTTATTCTGAGTGAAACTTGAAAAAACAGAAAGTCTTACTTTGTTTTTACATAGTGCCTATTAACAATTCTTTCTAAGTTAAGATATATGATATTTGTTCATATCTTTGTTTCTTAGTTATATCATGAAGTGGGTTAATGCCATCCATTGATGACTTGATTGTGTTCTTTTGTTGTAAAGATAAGAATCTTTTATAAAACCTACTTTATTTCCGTCTCGCCAAACAGCTGCTCAGGATCATACGTCAAAATATGCTTTTTCCTAATTGCTCTTTCTATATTATTTTTTCTATCATTTACTGGGTTCATGTATAATGTCTTGAGCTTCTGGATACCAGATCTGACATCTTCGTTTCTTTTTATGGATATATTTGCTTTCGTTTTAGGTGCGTGATTACTCGTGTTCTTTAGAGAGATATTTTCAGTAAAACCCGAATTTTGTGGATAATTTCTACATCTATATAAAAATATTTTCTGGCACTATGCATATTAGCACTCAATTTTTAACCTATTCTGATATGTATTTACGTTAAGATTTTAGTATATTATGAATAAACTACTGCCACTTATGGATATTGGAGAATTATAACATCACTATAATGATTACTATTTTAAAAGCATTTTATTATTATAATTAGTTTTTTATCGCCAAAACTATTAAAAATTAATTTTATATTAAAAGTTGGCAACTTATTTTAATAAATTAACAAATTACTAATGAATGTTATTCGATTTGCCTAATATATATATAGTATCTTTGATAATTGAATAAGGGATTCATTTTTAAAATAAACATTTTCGTTATCTTGAATGTTGCATCACAAGAAATTTTATGGAAAGGAAACGTTCAATAACGGGAGCAGTACATGTCAAATTTATAAATGTTCGCATTTGTTTCTTATTAAAACTTTTTGTCGAATTTAATCCCTATTTTCTAGTTAATCAGTATATATATATATATATATATATATATATATATATATATATTAAACAAACTGTTATGTTAATGTAACCGCTTTCTTATACGGGAACATTTTGCATTCATTGATCGAGTAGGCAATGCCAGTTTCAATATTTCCAGTATTTTTGTGAGCTTCCTTTGTGTCACATATTTTAAGTCGTAAGGAACATCAGCCGCTGGTTATAGTAGTAATTTACCGTTGAGTTACATGTACTGAGTTGTTAGCGTTATTGAAATTTCTAAAGAAATTAGTATTTTGCTGATTTTAGAGTTCTTTGTGATTCTTTAGCGATAGTTCCTGTGATTTTAAAAGCATGAAGTTTGTTAAAACCTATAGCCTTAATTCTTTCAAAGTTAATGTTAATGATTGATCTGAGTAAATGATGACCATCATCAGTAGAGAAGCATAAATCTTGTTTTCAATTAGTAGATTTGTTTGAATTGCGATATAAGATGCTTAAGTGATCATCTCCCATCTCTTCATATCTTTTTTTTATTTTGTATATGCACAAGACACAGTCAAGTCAAAGATGTAATAGTACAGGGTTTCTCATTTCTTCCTCGTGATAATCTTGAAAAGATTTGATTTTTTTGTATTGGTATCGAGGTCTTCATAATTCGTACAATGTTGTGAACCGATATACTTTCTCTACCGAATCTATACATATATTCTCAGAAGCTGGAAGAGTAATGATTTAGTGATGGGGTCATATACTGCTCTGAGGTTAATATAACAGACATACAATTTTGCATTTACAATATATGCAATTTTCTATTTTCTTGGATTGTTTTTAGTCTCGCTCTATATTTGCACTCGCTATCAGATTTGAAGCTCAGGCCTTGCTTTGTTAATATATGTTATCAATGATGTGTCTACACAGAAAATCAATAACGAAATAACAAAGAAAAGGAGATAAATCTACTGCAGATATTTTGACATTGTAGTTTTAGCATATATTTCCCGTACACCCTTGGGAAATTCTTTTGAAATTGTTTATTTTAAACAGTAACATACAAAACTATATTACTGTGTTGGTTCCACCCGACTCAATGGCGATCGTATTAGTCAGCTTCTTTTTGTGTTTTATTTCTTGTTTTTGAGTAGCTTTTTTGTATACTTTTTTCTCGCATCTCAAAAGCGCTGAACATACTTCTGATGAAATTGTTTGAGTTTATTTAAAAAATAAGATATTTTCTCATATACATATGAAACCTTATTAAGTACAATTCCATATCGATTTGCATAAATATCATAGTCCAATATGTGAGTATGTTCATTAAAATAAAAGAAATATAAAATAGATTCGATTGACTCAGAGATGTTTAAAAATACATAATTTAGTAAAAGAAAAAAGATAAAATATTATATTAAAAAATATGAAGAGTTATTTGTATTGTGTATGGTGTCATCTCCAAGCAAATTGTCAAAGACACTAAAATGCCAGGATTTTCAGCGTGCGAAAAACTTAGAAAGAAAAACATTAATAGTGAGCAGAAAAAGAAAAGAATAATCTGGGGACAGTAGACAGCGATTAACGTATTTAAATCATTAAAGATTAAAGATGGCACGAAATCATGGAGCTGAAAGAGAGTTCCTCAGGCGAGTAGAACAGGAAAAAGAAACTGTAATCCTCTAAGTTACGGTTAAATCTAGCCGACTCAAATGTAACTTGATGATATTTCAATGTCAGTCTAATATTGCATTTGAATTCATAAAGTCAGGGCGATAGCGAAGTGCTCTTTCAAAAAAATTTTTACTGAAGACATGCCACTAGATCAAGACTAATGATGTTGCTGGTTACTTATTTGATCTTATTAATGAGCTCAGGGAAAATATCAGAGGCATCGAAGCATATTTGGCAGTAATATTCTAAGCATGGACCAGAATGGTAGACTTATAGATATGTAAGATAGATTCCACAGATGAAAAAGTGTCTCGATCGACACAGTGAACCAGCATTCCTGGCAGCTGACCTTGCAATGGATTCATTATATTTTTTGCACTTCATGTCAGTTGTTAACGTTATTTTGAGAAGGCACAACGAGTCAATTTCCTGGAAATTAGCATCGGTCATGCTAATGTAATCCAAAAAGGGATCTATCAGAAGATTAATTAAGGGACGTTTAATTTTAGAGGTGACAAGACATCTTTTGCGCCAGTTCATGACGATTTTGAGGTCGGTTTATACATCAACTGTCATTTGGACCTTGTCGGACTGATCAGCCCTACTACTGAGGCAGAAGTAAATGGTTGCGTTGACTGCATAGATACCAAGTTGAGGGATGATATCCTCAGGAAAGTTGTAGAAGCAAGGATGATGGACATTCGTGTTAGTAAAAAGAGCTAGAGAAGTTGCCATTAAGGATAATTTATAATTAACAATTTGATATGAAGAACTGTATCAGCTAAAAACTGTTCAGAGACAGCGTAACTTTTCAGCTTGTGAAAAAGTCGTCTATATAAAACCAAGTCAAAAGATTTCGAGATATCTAGTATTGCAGTCCGTGATTCACCTATTTTATCTAGAGCAGGAAAACTTTTACCGCAGTTATCATCAGTATATCAGGTGTTGATCTAGAGAAACGAAAAATGTACTATTTGTCCGATAAAAAGGTCTGCAATAACAGATGATGAACCCATTCGGCTCTAGTATTTTGCCAAAAAGAGGTAGAAATAATACATTGATAGTTGGAATGATCGGTCCGATCCCTAAAGTTCTTGAAAACTGAAACAATAGATGATGACTTCCAGCAGGCAAGAAAGCAGAAGGCAACGAGACATTATACATTTTCAGAGTACAGGATCAGATTCAGGAACACACTTCTTAATGACTATTACAGAGATACTATTTGGTTTTTGTAGGGATTTAGATTAGAGATTATAACAGAAACCATGGAAGTGATAAATGCATATTACTCAACAGAGACTCAGTTCTAGAAGAGTGTTAAGAGTATAGATTCAGAAGAATTTACATGCAAAGCATTCAGCTTTAATAGCAGATTAAAAAAGTGTAGAATACAGACATTGCACTTAGGTAATACCCTATTATAGATCCGCCAGTAATCATAAAAGCCAAAATTGTCAGAGGCTATGCGCTGTATCATTCTATTGGCAAAGAGGGGCTTTTGTACTCGATTACAGTAATTTCCAGCAGCAACGAATGAAGAAAGCTGTCACCAGGGTATAGCCGAAAATATTGGTTCCTGTGTGCTAAACCGGCCGGGAACACTAATGTGAACTTTGGAAAACACTAAGGTACTTCAGAGAAGTGATCAAAGCGGCCATGTCAGCTTTGGCACAAGAAGAAACGTCAGCAGCGCAATTTTCAGTTGGAGATGTCAGTTTATGTGATGTCACGAAGAAAACCACGACGTGAGTCTCAATCAACATGCTGGTAGCACAAAGATGTCTCATGGATAAATGACTGGAACAATATATCAATAGCTGCCAAAGAGTAACCAAGTTTACCAATAAGGCAGTATTGCGAGAAGTGACAGTAAGAAATAGAGAAAGCTTTTGTTCGGCATTACCAAAAAGATGAGTAAGAAGTTCACATTTTGAATAAGAGATAGCGCAGTTGAAAAATGAAATGCTATTGACATCATCAGTACATTTAGAATTGTTCAGCCACGTTTCATTGTGAAAATTAGAGACCAAAGACAAAGATGTTCCAAAGATGTTCACCTCGCAGCCGATCCGCAATCAAACTCGGTTCTTTTAACTTATCATCGAATAGTCGATTGCAATCGATGACTTGATTTGGGCAGTTATCCATGCACTATCGAACTTTATCGATTACCGTGACACGGTGTTTGTTGTTTTACTTTTTAGCGAGTCGTTTGGAACAAAGCTTAAAGTCGGATGTTTTTCAAAAGGGAAGCAAATCACATCAGATCATGAAAAGCGGCGGTCTCTTCTATCTTCTACCGTCTGCCTCTGTCTTCTGGTCTGCACTAGTCTCTGTCTTGATTGTGTTGTCTCACTTAACTCTATTTTGTTGTTGTATCTCCGCCGGGGTCTCTCTGATCTGGTATACTTCTTTATATCCACCGTCGAATTCACTGGCTGTGTCCTGTTTCCGCCGGGGTCTCTCTGATCTGGTATACTTCTTTATATCCACCGTCGAATTCACTGGTGTGTCCTGTTTCCGCCGGGGTCTCTCTGATCTGGTATACTTCTTTATATCCACCGTCGAATTCACTGGTGTGTCCTGTTTCCGCCGGGGTCTCTCTGATCTGGTATACTTCTTTATATCCACCGTCGAATTCACTGCTGTGTCCTGTTTCCGCCGGGGTCTCTCTGATCTGGTATACTTCTTTATATCCACCGTCGAATTCACTGGTGTGTCCTGTTTCCGCCGGGGTCTCTGATCTGGTATACTTCTTTATATCCACCGTCGGAATCACTGTGTGTCCTGTTTCCGCCGGGGTCTCTGATCTGGTATACTTTATATCCACCGTCGAATTCACTGCTGTGTCCTGTTTCCGCCGGGGTCTCTCTGATCTGGTATACTTCTTTATATCCACCGTCGAATTCACTGGTGTGTCCTGTTTCCGCCGGGGTCTCTCTGATCTGGTATACTTCTTTATATCCACCGTCGAATTCACTGGCTGTGTCCTGTTTCCGCCGGGGTCTCTCTGATCTGGTATACTTCTGTTTATATCCACCGTCGAATTCACTGGTGTGTCCTGTTTCCGCCGGGGTCTCTCTGATCTGGTATACTTCTTTATATCCACCGTCGAATTCACTGGTGTGTCCTGTTTCCGCCGGGGTCTCTCTGATCTGGTATACTTCTTTATATCCACCGTCGAATTCCACTGGTGTGTCCTGTTTCCGCCTCTCCGATCTGGTATCTTTATAATCCACCGTCGAATTCACTGGTGTGTCCTGTTTCCGCCGGGGTCTCTCTGATCTGGTATACTTCTTTATATCCACCGTCGAATTCATCTGTGTCCTGCTTTCCGGCCTGGGGTCTCTGATCTGGATACCTTTATATCCACCGTTTCGAATTCACCTGGTGTGGGGTCCTGTTTCCGCCGGGGTCTCGATCTGGTATACTTCTTTATATCCACCGTCGAATTCACTGGTGTGTCCTGTTTCCGCCGGGGTCTCTCTGATCTGGTATACTTCTTTAGATCCACCGTCGAATTCACTAGTGTCTCCTGTTCCTCCAGGGTCTCTCTGATCTGGTATACTTCTTTATATCCGCCGTCGAATTCACTGCTGTGTCCTGTTTCCCGCCGGTCTCTGATCTAGTACCTTCTTTATATCACCGTCAAAGAATTCACTGGTGTGTCCTGTTTAGCAAAGTCTCTCTGATCTGGTATACTTCTTTATATCTACCGTCAGAACCACTGCTGTGTCCCCTGCTGTTTCCGCAGAGTCTCTCTGATCTGGTATACTTCTTTATATCCACCGTCGAATTTCCTGCTATGTCTGTTTCCGCCGGAGTCTCTCCATGATCTGGTATGTATTTATATCTGCGTCGAATTCACTGCTGTGTCCTGTTTCCGCCGGTCTCTCTGATCTGGTATACTTCTTTATATCCACCGTCGAATTCACTGCTGTGTCCTGTTTCCGCCGGGGTCTCTCTCTGATCTGGGTATACTTCTTCTGTCTGTCCAGTTCTTTTTTTCTTCGTCTGTTTCTGAGGTCTCTCTTGATCTATTGCATACTTCTTTATCACCGTCAATTCTACTGGTGTCTCCTGTTTCCGCCAGGGTCTCTGATCTGGTATACTTCTTTATATCCACCGTCGAATTCACTGGTATGTGTTTACCCTTGAGTCTCTCTGATCATGTTCTCTTCTTCCATGTCTTTTAAATCAGTCTGCTGTGTGTCCTGTTTCCACTTGGTCTCTGATCTGGTATACTTCTTTATATCCACCGTCGAATTCATAGATTGTGTCTTTCATTTCCGCCGGGGTCTCTTTCAGTCTGGTATCCTTCTCATCACCGTCGAATTCACTGGTGTGTCCTGTTTCCGCCGGGGTCTCTCTGATCTGGTATACTTCTTCCTCTGATAGATTCACTGGTGTTATTTCTGCCAAGGTCTCTGATCTGGTGTCTTCTCTTCTCTCCACCAATCAGGTCACTGGTATCCTGTTTCCGCAGAGATCTCTCTAGTCTGTGTCTTTTCTTCTCATCACCATCGAATTCACTGCTGTCTGTTTCCTCCAGAGATCTCTCTGATCTGGTATACTTCTTTATATCCACCGTCAGAATTCACTGGTGTGTCTGTTTCCGCAGGGTCTCTCTAGTCTGGTATACTTCTTTATATCCACCGTCGAATTCACTGAATTGTGTCCTGTTTCCGCCGGGGTCTCTCTGATCTGGTATACTTCTTTATATCCACCGTCAGATTCACTGGTGTGTCTGTTTCCGCCGGGGTCTCTCTGATCTGGTATACTTCTTTATATCCACCGTCAAATTCACTGCTGTCCTGTTTCCGCCGGGGTCTCTGATCTGAGCAACATTTCTTTTTATATCACCAATCAAATTCACTGGTGTGTCCTGTTTCCGCCGGGGTCTCTCGATCTTATTCCTTCTTTTATATCCACCGTCAGATTCACTGGTGTGTCCTGTTTCCGCCGGGGTCTCTCTGGTCTGTTCTCCTTCTTCCTCATCACCGTCGAATTACTGGTGTCCTGTTTCCGCAGGGTCTCTCTGATCTGGTATACTTCTTTATATCCACACCCGTCGAATTCCTTTCTGATAACAATCTGTTTCCCTTGGTCTCTCTGATCGTGCTCGCTGTTATATCCACCGTCCAGAATTCACTGCTGTGTCTGTTTCGCAGGTCTCTCTGATCTAGACATCCTTCCTTTATATCTACCGTCGAGATTCACTAGTGTGTCCTGTTTCCGCCGGGTCTCTCGATCTGTGATATACTTCTTTAGATCCACCGTCGAATTCACTGGTGTGTCCTGTTTCCGCCGGGGTCTCTCTGATCTGGTATACTTCTTTGTTATATCCACCGTCGAATTCACTGGTGTGTCCTGTTTCCGCCGGGGTCTCTCTGATCTGGTATACTTTTATATCCACCGTCGAATTCACTGGTGTGTCCCGTTTCCGCCGGGGTCTCTCTGATCTGGTACTTCTTTATATCCACCGTCGAATTCACTGCTGTGTCCTGTTTCCGCCGGGGTCTCTCTGATCTGGTATACTTCTTTATATCCACCGTCGAATTCACTGGTGTCCTGTTTCCGCCGGGGTCTCTCTGATCTGGTATACTTCTTTATATCCACCGTCGAATTCACTGGTGTGTCCTGTTTCCGCCGGGGTCTCTCTGATCTGGTATACTTCTTTATATCCACTGTCGAATTCACTCTGGTGTGTCCTGTTTCCGCCGGGGTCTCTCTGATCTGGTATACTTCTTTATATCCACCGTCGAATTCACTGCTGTGTCCTGTTTCCGCCGGGGTCTCTCTGATCTGTGACACTTTCCTTTATCCACTGTCGAATTCACTGGTGTGTCCTGTTTCCCGCCGGGTCTCTGATCTGGTATACTTTTATATCCACCGTCGAATTCACTGGTGTGTCCGTTTCCGCCGGGGTCTTCTGATCTGGTATACTTCTTTATATCCACCGTCGAATTCACTGCTGTGTCCTGTTTCCGCCGAGGTCTCTCTGATCTGGTATACTTTTATATCCACCGTCGAATTCACTGGGTGTGTCCTGTTTCCGCCGGGGTCTCTCTGATCTGGTATACTTTTATATCCACCGTCGAATTCACTGGTGTGTCCTGTTTTCCGCCGGCCCTTTGATCTGGTATACTTTTATATCCACCGTCGAATTCACTGGTGTGTCCTGTTTCGCCGGGGTCTCTCTGATCTGGTATACTTTTATATCCACCGTCGAATTCACTGGTGTGTCCTGTTTCCGCCGGGGTCTCTCTGATCTGGTATACTTCTTTATATCCACCGTCGAATTCACTGCTGTGTCCTGTTTCCGCCGGGATCTCTCTGATCTGGTATACTTTTATATCCACCGTCGAATTCACTGGTGTGTCCTGTTTCCGCCGGGGTCTCTCTGATCTGGTATACTTTATATCCACCGTCGAATTCACTGGTGTGTCCTGTTTCTGCCGGGGTCTCTCTGATCTGGTATACTTCTTTATATCCACCGTCGAATTCACTGCTGTGTCCTGTTTCCGCCGGGGTCTCTCTGATCTGGTATACTTTTATATCCACCGTCGAATTCACCGGTGTGTCCTGTTTCCTGCCGGGGTCTCTCTGATCTGGTATACTTCTTTATATCCACCGTCGAATTCACTGGTGTGTCCTGTTTCCGCCGGGGTCTTCTGATCTGGTATACTTCTTTATATCCACCGTCGAATTCACTGGTGTGTCCTGTTTCCGCCGGGGTCTCTCTCATCTGGTATACTTTTATATCCACCGTCGAATTCACTGGTGTGTCCTGTTTCCGCCGGGATCTCTCTGATCTGGTATACTTTTATATCCACCGTCGAATTCACTGGTGTGTCCTGTTTCCGCCGGGGTCTCTCTGATCTGGTATATTTTTATATCCACCGTCGAATTCACTGGTGTGTCCTGTTTCCGTCAGTCTCTCTGATCTGGTATACTTCTTTATATCCACCGTCGAATTCACTGCTGTGTCCCGTTTCCGCCGGGGTCTCTCTGATCTGGTATACTTTTATATCCACCGTCGAATTCACTGCTGTGTCCTGTTTCTGCCGGGGTCTCTCTGATCTGCATACTTTTTATATCCACCGTCGAATTCACTGCTGTGTCCTGCTTCCGCCGGGGTCTCTCTGATCTGGTATACTTCTTTATATCCACCGTCGAATTCACTGCTGTGTCCTGTTTCCGCCGGGGTCTCTCTGATTCATTTCTTTTTATATCCACTGTCGAATCTACTGCTGTGTCCCGTTTCCGCCGGGGTCTCTCTGATCTGGTATACTTCTTTATATCCACCGTCGAATTCACTGCTGTGTCCTGCTTCTGCCGGGGTCTCTCTGATCTGCATACTTCTTTATATCCACCGTCGAATTCACTGCTGTGTCCTGTTTCCGCCGGGGTCTCTCTGATCTGGTATACTTCTTTATATCCACCGTCGAATTCACTGCTGTGTCCTGTTTCCGCCGGGGTCTCTCTGATCTGGTATACTTTTATATCCACCGTCGAATTCACTGCTGTGTCCTGTTTCCGCCGGGGTCTCTGATCTGGTATACTTTTTTATATCCACCGTCGAATTCACTGCTGTGTCCTTGCTTCCGCCGGGGTCTTCTGATCTGGTATACTTCTCTTTATATCCACCGTCGAATTCACCGGTTGTGTCCTGTTTCCGCCGGGGTCTCTCTGATCTGGTATACTTCTTTATATCCACCGTCGAATTCACTGCTGTGTCCTGTTTCCGCCGGGGTCTCTCTGATCTGGTATACTTTCATATCCACCGTCGAATTCCACTGCTGTGTCCTGTTTCCGCCGGGGTCTCTCTGGATCTGCATACTTATATCCACCGTCGAATTCACTGTTGTGTCCCGTTTCCGCCGGGGTCTCTCTGATCTGGTATACTTCTTTATATCCACCGTCGAATTCACTGCTGTGTCCTGTTTCCGCCGGGGTCTCTCTGATCTGGTATACTTCTTTATATCCACCGTCGAATTCACTGCTGTGTCCCGTTTCCGCCGGGGTCTCTCTGATCTGGTATACTTTTTTATATCCACCGTCGAATTCACTGCTGTGTCCTGTTTCCGCCGGGGTCTCTCTGATCTGGTATACTTATATCCACCGTCGAATTCACTGGTGTGTCCTGTTTCCGCCGGGGTCTCTCTGATCTGGTATACTTCTTTATATCCACCGTCGAATTCACTGGTGTGTCCTGTTTCCGCCGGGGTCTCTCTGATCTGGTATACTTCTTTATATCCACCGTCGAATTCACTGCTGTGTCCTGTTTCCGTTTTGGGGTCTCTCTGATCTGGTATACTTCTTATATCCACCGTCGAATTCACTGGTGTGTCCTGTTTCCGCCGGGGTCTCTCTGATCTGGTATACTTCTTTATATCCACCGTCGAATTCACTGGTGTGTCCTGTTTCCGCCGGGGTCTCTCTGATCTGGTATACTTTTATATCCACCGTCGAATTCACTGGTGTGTCCTGTTTCCGCCGGGGTCTCTCTCATCTGGTATACTTCTTTATATCCACCGTCGAATTCACTGGTGTGTCCTGTTTCCGCCGGGATCTCTCTGATCTGGTATACTTCTTTATATCCACCGTCGAATTCACTGGTGTGTCCTGTTTCCGCCGGGGTCTCTCTGATCTGGTATACTTCTTTATATCCACCGTCGAATTCACTGGTGTGTCCTGTTTCCGCCGGGGTCTCTCTGATCTGGTATACTTCTTTATATCCACCGTCGAATTCACTGGTGTGTCCTGTTTCCGCCGGGGTCTCTCTGATCTGGTATACTTCTTTAGATCCACCGTCGAATTCACTGCTGTGTCCTGTTTGCCAAGTCTTCGATCTGGTATACTTTTTTTATATCCACCGTCGAAATTCACTGCTGTGTCCTGTTTCCGCCGGGGTCTCTCTGATCTGGTATACTTCTCTTTATATCCGCTCCACGAATTCACTGCTGTGTCCCGTTTCCGCCGGGGTCTCTCTGATCTGGTATACTTTTATATCCACCGTCGAATTCACTGCTGTGTCCTGTTTCCGCCGGGGTCTCTCTGATCTGGTATACTTCTTTATATCCACCGGGCCGAATTCACTGCTGTGTCCTGTTTCCGCCGGGGTCTCTCTGATCTGGTATACTTCTTTATATCCACCGTCGAATTCACCGCCGTCCTCGGCTTCCGCCGGGGTCTCTCTGATCTGGTATACTTCTTTATATCCACCGTCGAATTCACTGCTGTGTCCTGTTTCCGCCGGGGTCTCTCTGATTCGGTATACTTCTTTATATCCACCGTCGAATTCACTGCTGTGTCCTGTTTCCGCCGGGGTCTCTCTGATCTTGGGTATACTTCTTTATATCCACCGTCGAATTCACTGCTGTGTCCTGTTTCCGCCGGGGTCTCTGATCTGGTATACTTCTTTATATCCACCGTCGAATTCACTGCTGTGTCCTGTTTCGCCGGGGTCTCTCTGGATCTGGTACTTCTTTATATCCACCGTCGAACGCCACTGCCGTGTCCTGTTTCCGCCGGGGTCTCTCTGATCTGGTATACTTCTTTATATCCACCGTCGAATTCACTGCTGTGTCCTGTTTCCGCCGGGGTCTCTCTGATCTGGTATACTTTTATATCCACCGTCGAATTCACTGCTGTGTCCTGTTTCCGCCGGGGTCTCTCTGATCTGGTATACTTTTTTATATCCACCGTCGAATTCACTGCTGTGTCCTGTTTCCGCCGGGGTCTCTCTGATCTGGTATACTTCTTTATATCCACCGTCGAATTCACTGGTGTGTCCTGTTTCCGCCGGGGTCTCTCTGATCTGGTATACTTCTTTATATCCACCGTCGAATTCACTGGTGTGTCCTGTTTCCGCTGGGGTCTCTCTGATCTGGTATACTTCTTTATATCCACCGTCGAATTCACTGGTGTGTCCTGTTTCCGCCGGGGTCTCTCTGATCTGGTATACTTCTTTATATCCACCGTCGAATTCACTGCTGTGTCCTGTTTCAAGCCGGGGTCTCTCTGATCTGGTATACTTCTTTATATCCACCGTCGAATTCACTGGTGTGTCCTGTTTCCGCCGGGGGTCTCTCTGATCTGGTATACTTCTTTATATCCACCGTCGAATTCACTGGTGTGTCCTGTTTCCGCCGGGGTCTCTCTCATCTGGTATACTTCTTTATATCCACCGTCGAATTCACTGGTGTGTCCTGTTTCCGCCGGGGTCTCTCTGATCTGGTATATTTCCTTATATCCACCGTCGAATTCACTGGTGTGTCCTGTTTCCGCCGGGGTCTCACTGATCTGGTATACTTCTTTATATCCACCGTCGAATTCACTGGTGTGTCCTGTTTCCGCCGGGGTCTCTCTGATCTGGTATACTTCTTTATATCCACCGTCGAATTCACTGGTGTGTCCTGTTTCCGCCGGGGTCTCTCTGATCTGGTATACTTCTTTATATCCACCGTCGAATTCACTGGTGTGTCCTGTTTCCGCCGGGGTCTCTCTGATCTGGTATACTTCTTTATATCCACCGTCGAATTCACTGGTGTGTCCTGTTTCCGCCGGGGTCTCTCTGATCTGGTATACTTCTTTATATCCACCGTCGAATTCACTGGTGTGTCCTGTTTCCGCCGGGGTCTCTCTCATCTGGTATACTTCTTTATATCCACCGTCGAATTCACTGGTGTGTCCTGTTTCCGCCGGGATCTCTCTGATCTGGTATACTTCTTTATATCCACCGTCGAATTCACTGGTGTGTCCTGTTTCCGCCGGGGTCTCTCTGATCTGGTATACTTCTTTATATCCACCGTCGAATTCACTGGTGTGTCCTGTTTCCGCCGGGGTCTCTCTCATCTGGTATACTTCTTTATATCCACCGTCGAATTCACTGGTGTGTCCTGTTTCCGCCGGGGTCTCTCTCATCTGGTATACTTCTTTATATCCACCGTCGAATTCACTGCTGTGTCCTGTTTCCGCCGGGGTCTCTCTGATCTGGTATACTTCTTTATATCCACCGTCGAATTCACTGGTGTGTCCTGTTTCCGCCGGGGTCTCTCTGATCTGGTATACTTCTTTATATCCACCGTCGAATTCACTGGTGTGTCCTGTTTTCGCTGGGTCTATCTGGTCTGGTCACACTGTCTTCTGGTTTGCCGTCGTTCTCTCTCTACACATCTCTGCATACCCTATTCTCTGCATTTCTTAGTAGTCTCTCCCGCCGGCCGACTAAACCACCTCTCTCTCTCTCTTTCTCTTTCTCTCTCTCTCTCTCTCGCTCTCTCTCTCTCGATGGCCAACCGAACTGACTCTACTTGGTGTTCTGTTCTTTTTATGAATGGCTAGGGTGGAGCATGATGTAATGATTAGGGGCATGATAAATGGGCTGTTAGTTTTTTTTTCTTCAAAGCCATTACCACGGATGATGAGTCCGAAAAAATTAAGAATGTTTTTCATCTGCTATGTAATGACAGTGATATTCCACAGTGAAAATAGAGCTTCCCTTTTGGTAGTACGTTTTGGTAATATTTTGTTTCACTGCTGCACATCCTGTCTTGTTCTAACACTTTGACCCATGTGTCTCGTTAGATATATATTATTGCGGTTTATTTAGATTTTGACAAGCATTTTAAAATAGCGTGCAATTTAAATTAATTTAACTTTTATTTAATTTTATTTTAGGTATGTGATGTGCATTTTTGACCTGAGGTCATAAGGTAAAATACCTATGCATTTGATACGAAAGCTCGTAAAAAAAAAACTACTGTTAGACTTAAAAAAACAATTATTCCTGTAGGTGCAATCCACATATGTTTACCAAACACTCCATCTTATATATCTTTACTAACCCCCTCGAGAGAGTCACTACAGTTCAGGCAAATGCAACTGGAGAAATCTGCCCTCAAAATAGCTTTAGATCAAACTATTTCTGATGACTTAGAATACAAACAGAGGATATTTAAAAGCATTAATGGTATAACGAGTATTTTTTTATCAAAATAAATTACTAGAATATAGTGAGGTAGCCAGAGTGAAAGATAGTATTTAATCCTGTCTTCGATTGATTTTGCCGGACGGGTTACAGATCACTGTGATCATTGGTTTGTAGAAGGTTTTGTATTTTTTGCTGGAACAGTTTGTGTTTCACCAGTAAATTTTGTATCTTGTTTTTTTTTTATTTGTTATTTCAATTGTTTTGTTAAATTTATTTTATGATTCAGTTCGTAATATTCCCTTAGACTTAATGCTTTTTAGATAGTTTATAAATATGTCCCGTCATTTGCTCCTAACTGTACAAGCTTCTCGATGATGACGCTGTATTTTGTAAGGCTATTATTGTTTGTGGTCAGTTTTTTTTTTGCATTATGTTTGCAACGAAAGGATTTTGTATTATTTGCGTTGCTTCTATGAATGAGACTTTTCATTTTGTTTTACTTCCATTGTTTCCTTTTTGCTTTTCTAGAAGTCGCTTGATCGTGAGTATGTTGGCCAATTTTCCTGGCAGTTAGAACATCTTGCTTCATAGTGGCAGTCTTCTTCCATGTGTTCTGAATCCCTTTAGCCGTATTCTCCATATGTAGAGGTCGCTTGCATCTACCCCTATGACGTTCGATTTATTTTCACTTGAAGCGGCTTAGGGGAGCATAGATTCCCTTCCACACGATTGCTTCCCCCGACGGCTACACTCTCCAGCAGTTTAAATGTAAGGACAATAGACACCTCCTAACATACTAACCTGCTCCCATTCTATCAAACACTCTTCCCATCTGCCCAGCCCTCATCCTCGGTATCCTTACTCATCTGTCACCTTCCTCCTGACATTCCCTATGTCTAACCACTCCTTCTCTTTACCTTCCCCTATGTATCCCCATGCGCAATAGTGGCAGTGGAATGCCTTGCTTGGGGTGAGATGATTAAAAATATATATATATATATATTGTTGCAATAGCTCAATTGTGTACCCGATTTTTATCTTTCTAGGTGTATAAAGCGTGGCAAATGTAAGGTCTTACGTGTGATTTATATAGTTTCTTCTTTTCTTTAAGGTGGATGTGATTTTCCCATGTGTGTTCAGAGAAAATTCTCTGATTCTAATGACTCCCTAAAAAGTGTTTAGTCGTTTATAGCATAAGAATTTTATTGTCAGGTTATGAAACGATTTAATTTTGATTATACTTACCGCATGTTTTTTTTTTCTCTTTTATTTTACTTTTGCTATCAAATTGTCGTTTCTCAATTTCCTAACTGTTTTGGGGTTAATCTTACTGAGTAACACTTTTTTATTTATAAAAGTGTTAAATGTTACCAGAGAAGTTTTATATAGTTAAATGAGAACTAGGAATATTAGAAAATCTAAACTAATTTCCTCTCTCCGAATCAGTCTGAAATATATCGTTTGGGATTTTTGGTTTTGGAAAATCTTAATTTTCTTGCAGCAAGTTTCGCTGCCTGTCTTTTTCATCTACATCAGAGCCCAAAATTGGGATGTGACAAGGGAGAAACCCAGTGGCCTTGGTAGATCAGGTTTTTATAACCCCGTATATTTGTATTCGAGTGAGACTCTGAGTAACCTTTAGACCATTTGCTGCACTTTAAGAGTACAATTTAGTATGTTTACAGACAGTTCTAAGTCTAGATCTCTTCAAAACGATTTAGCCTCAGCCATTGCCTTTTAACTCCTATACATTAGATAGAGATGATAATTTAACTTTGTGTAATGTTGGGTATTGTATTTTGAACTAATATATTTATAAGCGCTATGGCGCTATTGATAGGATCGAGCCTATCTAAACTTATGTTTAGTAAAAGTAAGGGCCAAAGTGGCGTGTTTAGAATTAGAAGTATTTAATCCTGATTTCTGAATCTCTCAAACACCAGAATTCCGTCCCCAGATATTACGGGTAGACAAACATGCCAAACATGTGGCTTCATTAAGGGGTAACCTCATCCCACAGGGCAGTTATTATGTTTGGAACACATTTTCAACGAAAGGAAGAACCCATTCAAAATTAATATTACACTATGCTCCCTTGACTGCAGAACTAGTTTTATATTTGAACGGATGGGCGCGTAACATAACTTTTATCAGCACGAAAAAAGGATTGAAATGCAAATTCCGTCTGAAATATTTCCGTGCATGCTCAAAAAATAACCTGGAATAAATATGAAGCCATTTCTCTTCAGCAATAAGTTAAATAACAGTACCGACATAGCATTTAGCCTTGATTGCCACCTAATTTAAGAAAAAAATATCTACACAATTAAAACGGTTTGAGCTTTGGGCTGCAACTGCTCCCCATCAAAGAGAAGTTTCTTTCTACGGAAAGAGACAGATTACTAACGTTTTGTTTATAAGATCCTATTTTGCGCATTTATTAGGCGTCTATTGATAATAGTGCGGAGGGGGAACATATTTAAGCTGCGTTTCGAGGATTTTTAAAAGTGTAGTATAACAGAAGTATAGCACTGGGTGGCAAATAATTTTCTATGGCAAAGTTACACGAAACAATTCTAAACAATAATTTTTGTGAAATTCGAGCCTTCATGCTCAATTTTCAAAAGGCCAGCCTTTTAATTATACCAATCAATACGTAACGTGAATAGTTTCCGTATAATAGACCAACATCGGTTTATACTGCAAAATTCCCTAAATATTGGCTTCCATTTTGAACATGTTGAAAAACTAGTTCTTGTTTGATCACCCAAGTTAAGCAATGTCAAGCCTGGTAAGTATCTAGGTAGTGACCGCATGGGATTATCTTATATATGTGGGTCACATAAAAGATAACACAGAATACGAAATCGGTTAACCGATTAAGAATTCGGAGAGGTTTCGTTACAATCACTAATATTCAAATTCCCTTGAGAAAGATACGAATTCAGCAATTCTCCCTACAACTACGGGTCAAATTGTAGGCCTTGTAATTTTAAATTATTTTTATCCTCAAAAATAATTAATCCAGTATTCACTCTAATACACATAATTATTTTTAAAATCTTAAAATATATTCCGGCTTTAAACAATCTATATATCTATCAATCAATCAATCCAAAATATTACCGCAAACTATGATTGGTAGTTTATCTAAGTCAGCTTTAAATTTTAGTGGAGAATTTTTAATGGAAATTAACGTATTAGAAAGCATTAAATGTTGATGTAATACGATATAATCTATATTGAATATAAGATTATCAAAATTTAATCAATTTGCATCATGACTTGTAATTCTAAAGTAAAATGCTTTAATGTCGGTATTTACTTATTCTTGATCGCTAGTTACCGTAACACTACAGCATTTGATGCGTTTGTCTTAATTACCTGCAAATATTTCACTGCAAAACATTCTTGCTTTCAGTTCATAAAAATTACATTTTGCCTTTTCACAATTGGGAGCATAGTTTAATCGATTTTTCTGTTTCAAACTTCAAGCGAAATTGTTAACAATATCTGTATTTGTACCACTAATTTACCACAGAAATAATTTCACTTGCATAGCACTTATTTTCGTAGTTTGCTGCAATGAACTGTACATAACTGATTTTATAGTCGACAGAAGAATACATATAGAACTGCAAAGAGTGCCTTGTCTTTATTCGGTGAATAAATGCCATTTTATCTTCTAAAAGTATATTTCTTGAAAATTTTTGTGCATAGATATTATCATATCTGACAGGATTGCATTTTACTAGTATTAGCACACAATAACATTACTGTAAAATAATAATAATCTATATCTAAAAAGATGATGAGGGTAGACCTTGTATAAGTATTTGTTTGTTTGATATATTCGACTTAGCATTTGCATTTTGCGGTCTAGCTCGACAGTATTTGCTCTCAGATGTAGATCAACATTTTAGAACGCTAACGAGACCTTGACATTTTTCAGAAAGCCAAAATTAAGGATACAAAAATATATATTATCACCCAAAAAATTCAGGGATAAGTTTATGTTTTGATCATAATATAAAATCGATCACACAACTTGATATTATGTATATCTATATATGTTGCCCCTTCCTATTCCACCATATTTCAATAGAGACGTTTTACATTGTTATCTATATCTATAAAGGAAGCAGGATTTACATTGTTCGAACTGTTAACCTCATCTTTATTGCCATTTTCATGACATTTTGGTCGTTGTACACTCCGGCTTTCTTCAGGTTAATGAAATTTCGAAACTAACACTTTATCTTGTTGACGGAATAGATTTTTCTAGTTTTATATCCAGATGTCTTATTATCAACTGTCTTTCTTTAACTCAAATGTCTAAGTTATCTTTTTTACTCCTTGGGGTCAACGCTTTTATTCACTTGGTTATGTGTCTGCACACACACACACACACACACACACACACACACACACACACACATATATATATATATATATATATATATATATATATATATATATAATTTGGAAATGAGTTTTGAATGCATTAAAATTTACTGCTATCTATTAACCATCATAGACAATCTCTCCTACTCCCATTATCATGGATCAGGCTAGCCTCCCTAAAAGCAAAACACTACGCCTCATTGGTGTAAACACTCTCAGCAGACCTCAAGTGGAATGACTATATCAAATCCATAGCTAAAACCGCTAAGAAGGTCGGTACACTGTGAAAGGCCAGGAACTTTTTCCCGTCTGAATCCATTCTGCACATATATGAATCTATCAGCCGCTCGTGTACTGAATACTGCTGCCACATCTGCTATTCACCTCGCGGTTCGTGACAAAATCCAACGGAGAATCTGTAATGTGATCGATACCGACTTGGCAGCTCGCCTGCAATCGCTCTCTCACCGGCGTGATGTGGCTTCCCTGTGCCTCTTCTACAAATACTTTCACGGCTTCTGCTCCAATGAACTTAGCTCACTTGTGCCCCATATTTATTAATTTACACGAGCTACTAGACTAGCAACTAGGTCCCACCCTTGTACAGTGAAAGCGATAAAATGTAACCGCAATTTCTACTCTAACAGCTTCTTTTTTCGCAATTCCCGCATGTGAAATTCTCTTCCATATACTTGATTCTCTGACGGCTACAATCTCTAAAGATTTAAATGTAAAGTCAATAGACATCTACTATCTCACTAACTCGCATCCTTTTTTTCAGCTCTTTTCTCCATCCACTCCATCCCCATTACACAGGTAATCTCATCCGTCTATTATCATCCTACTGACATCCCCTATAGACAACCCCTCTTTCTCATTACTTTCCCCTATGTAACCACTGCGCAATAGTAGCAGCAAAACTGCCTTGCTTAGGATAAAATGATTAAATATCGGGTTTCAATCATGGGTTAAAAGCAATCGGAGTCTAACTGTACTGATGAGCTGTGATACAGCGAAACACATCTGTCTTCGGATGACTGTATAAAAAAGGATTTGTTGACTGACACCGAAAATGCTTTAAATCTTGTATGCAATTGGTATTTATGCATATATATATATATATATATATATATATATATATATACTTTCAAAGATTTTTAAAAGATAGACATACATGATGAAAAATCCTATATTTTCAGTCTTTTTTATAATCTTCAAAATGTCGATTACTTTTTTGCTTACGTCAGACGGTTACCATAAATTATTACAGTAAATTTTAGAGACTTTTTGTGGTGAAAGCATTGATCTGTTGATATGGAAAGTTTTGCAAAAAACAATTATCAGGATTTGTTCAGAAAAGAATGAAATTATTTCGGAAACGTCTGTGTTTAGATCTTTAAATATTTTATTTATCTTTAAAAATCTCTTACCACCTATTCATGAAATTTTCAAAAATTAATTTTTGTAAACCTTCTTGTTTATATTAGTTATGAGCACACGTCCTTGAGGAATTTAAGTCATATTTTTTCTTGTTTAATAAGAGGAAATATGCTCTAAATCGTAAAATAAAAAAGAAATTAATTGCCTTTATGAATATGATATATTATGGAATTTTGTTTTAAGAAATATATATTTTTTAACTAGAATTTTTTATTTAGATTAGAATAAGTCTCCTTTAATTTTGGGGGGATGGGGTACCTCGACGTGTTATAATGGTTAATAAGCTTGTTTCGCTAGAATCATTACAGTTGAGTAGTGATTTTTATCCTTACTATGTGACTCATAATTTTGGCCTTATGCCACATGTAAGTTATACTTAGAATATAATCTCTCTTAATTTCTGAGGCTTAGGTAATATTTCACTTAAGTAAAAATATATTTACTCATCATAAATTGAAAAGTTTAGTACAATTCACTGAGACCCAGTATTTTCAAAATTATTTTAATTGTTTTTTTTGTATATAAACCTGCCGATTTTTGTAAATGCAAACATCTATACACGACATTATAAAAAAGCACGGGCAATAACTATAGTAAATCTATAACGACAGTACCTAAAAATTGATGCAAAATTAGATTATGTAGAATATTTTCATAAATACTGAATATTATTGGCCACTTAAAAAGATTTTATAAAAAAAGCACCTACTTAAAGTTCAAGTAAATTTTCCAGGTTTGTAACCTGCAGAAAAAATTATAAATATATTTTAAATGTGTCGAGATAGTAGTCAACAACTTATAAAAAAACGCCCATTTCCGTGACATTAAAATGATTTTCTGTGATATTTACACTAAAATCATGTAATATTTGTTTCCACTGGGATTAGTTACATCCTAAATGTGCTACTCTGTTTTAGCTAAATGTTTTTAAAATATTTTAATGATAACAATTATGTTTTAGTGAGATAATTTGTATTCATATTCTGAATATTTCTTCAAAAATGAGAAAAGAATTGTGTCACACAGGCGTATAATATAAAGATGATAAAAAATCACTAAAATAAACTGTAAAATTTATCGTCAATTTAAAAAAGGTTCATGGTAAAGAGAACTATACGATCCCCAAAGAAAAATAAATCAATAATCCAAATATTTGCAATTCAAGCAGGCAGTAAAGTAGCGAAATAAATAACACGAAGATAAATATTCTCGAGGGACTTAATACTGGTTCGTAATAAACAGCATAACATTTGCTCTGTATGAACCAATTAATCTATCAATATAGATAGCTACTATATATGTACCTTTCTATCACTCTCTTCCTCTTGATTTCTTAATATACGTATGCGTGTGTGCGCGCGCACGTGCGTTTCTACGATGCATTATAATAAAAGAGAAGTAGAGATGCTGATACAAAATGGAAAACTTATTAACGAAACGTTTTGCCAAAACTGTGTGCTCAGCTTGCCTTCCTCAGATTAAAATGAGAAATTCAAAGAGAGTACACATTCTCTTTTATCATAGAAGTGATATTTTTAAGGAAGGCGTCCAAAATTTTAAAACGATAGTGACGAAAAAGGAAATAAATAGTTGCAGCCGAAATAAACTAGATCGAATATAGAGCGATTAAACATATAGGTGTGCTGGTAATACAGTAGTGAATGATGCAGTCACGGTCGTCATGAAACGTGATTTTTGAAAGAACATTCTTCTGCAGGGTACGAGTAATAATTGTAATAATAATGATGTCGATGATAATCAGGATACGTATTAAAACATAAATTTTATAAAGCTAATCTCACTCTGTTACACACGTACACACACACACACACACACACACACACACACACACATACATAAACACACTTTGATACAAACACGCACAGAAAAGAGTCTGTCATGTTATGATCCTGACCTGCTTTCTCCAATTGAGTCACTTGCCCAGCGACGGGAAGTGGCTTCTCTCTGATTTTTTTTTGTTTTTTTTTCTTCTATAAATTTTTCGAGGAAGGCAGGTGTTCTAATATGGTCTCCTCCTTGGTGTCTTGACTGCATGATTTTAAGCGTAATACTTCATTGCCAACAACGTCTAACAATTTTATTGCAAAACTATCTAGACGCAATCGCACTTCTATCGTGATGCTTTATTTTCCTAGTACTTCTACACACTGGAACTCTCGTCCGTTTTCTTGTTTCACTGCTACTACAATAATCAAAAATTTATATGCAAGATCAATTCCAATGTTTTGTTTTACTGAATTATTCAATTATATTTTATTTCTTCTCACTAAAGTCTTCTCATTCTCTTTCACTTGCTTCTGAGTCGTCTTGCTTTGGGTTGAAATAATTGTTCACGAATACAAACATTATTTTTATTTTTTCAACAACCACAAATGGTTAATTGCGACTCTTGAAGTTTTTACGTCGGAAATAAACTAGAATTGTTAATGCAAATTATTACAATCAGATATCAGTATTAACTTAAATAAATACAATGAATAAAGAAAATTATATTTTTATGTAAAAAATATTATTGTAAAATAAAAGAAAGATGAAGAGAAAACAAAAAAGCGTAGACAAAAAAGATCACTTCTGACTAAATTAAGCAGATGATAATTGTCTCAAGTTCATCCACACACACACACACACACACACATACACATATGCACATATATATATATGTCAGCTGTTTTCGAATAGCCTTGTGTCAAACATAACCAATCCCACTGATATTAAAAGAAAACATGTATTACAATTATTAAGCAAATGATAAAAAGTAATATAAATTAAGATTTATTTAACGAGAGAGGTTGGTATATTATGTTTGTTGTTTTATAATGTTTGTATTGAATGTCTGCATAAAGTCTCTCTTCCGTGTGAGTGTGTGCTTAGAGTTCATTTTCTTAGTTGAATAATAAGAAATGGATTTGTGAAAGATAAAACACGTCTATGTTTCGCAGTGCGTTTGTGACAGTAGATAAGCGAAAAGATACGTCATGAGTGAGACAGGGAACGTAAATGATGTTTTGATCTTCTTTATTTTGTTGCCAACAGTAAGTGAGAAGAAGGACAATGGATGCAGTGTGAAAAAGAGAGTGAGAAAATGCATGTCACCTATACTTGGCGTTCAGTCAGACAACTTGTGGCTCACAGAGGGAAAAACGAAAATTCACGCTGTCTTAGGAAAAAAGCTTTGTTTTTTTTTGTTTTTTTGCTGAACGAATAAGTGGATATAACTTTTTATTGTCTCCTGAAAAGATGTAAATTTTTTGCGGATTTTCTGCGCAATCAAATTTTACGACATCTCAATAAATATATATATATATATATATATATATTCAGTTGGATTGGTGTTAGTTTGTGACACCCTGAGTTTTGCGATCGTCAGACAAACTGATTAATGTTTTTTAAATTTTGATATATGTAGGGTTGCGTATATTGGTGTCTTTTTGTTTGGAAATGAGAGGAAAATTGGGAGGAAAATTTGTCGTCGTGAAGTCTCATATACAAACGCAGGCATAGATACACACGTGTACACCCATTGACATATACAAACACACACACACACACACACACACGCTCACCCACCGGGGCTCATAAAAATATAACTATCTATGAACAGTATGGGGTTTAGCTTATATATATATATGCCATGCTCTGATTGAACACTCTGGAAGAAAGGTAGACTTTGAAAAACAGTAGCCACTCTAGTGTGTACGCATCTCTCATTCAGTAAAATAAATTGGATCACTCTAGCTATTAGGCGCGTAACACTATATGCGCTAAAAAGACTGTCCTCTTCCACCGAACGCCCCGTGGCCCAGGGGTAGAGACGCCGACTGATGCCAATTCGGTCGGGTTTCGAGCCTGGGTTATGTAGCACCGTTTAACCGTACTGTGAGCTGTGATACAGCGAAACAGATCTGTCTGCGGATGACAATATATATATATATATATGTGTGTGTGTGTGTGTACCGTTGTGTACATACATACGCATTTAATTTGTGTATTCAAATAGTTTATCTACCGACTTTGATTGTAGCGATGTCTCTGAACAATATTTTCTCGTACGCACATATATACGCTTGATGTGGTCTGTGTGAAACTATGATAGGTAAAATTGATATTATTTTTCAAAGCTGTATTGTTATTTTAAAGTCGGTTATTAACTTGTTTTTGGTGGTTGCACATATTTAAATGGTAGAAATTCTAATTTGTAATGCTTGTTAGTTGTTATGTGGTGGTAATGATTTTATAGCTGGAGAGAGGAGTAATTTATGTTAATGATGATTGTGGACTGATACGGCAATTGCCATAGTCATAGTAATTGTGATGTGGTAGTAATGGTTGGGGTGGGGTTGATGATCATAAAAATTGTGTAAGCGAATACTTATTGTAAAGCGGTAGTAGTGATTAGTAATGGTAATGGAATTATAATCACAATAAATGCAATTATTATGATGGTAGTTAGAACAATTGATAAGATTATGTTATCAGCGTTTTCTTTTTTTACCCATTTGGTATAAATTCTTATAATAATAATAATAATATATATATATATATATATATATATATATATATATATATATATATTATACACACACACACACATATATTTGAAGCAAGACGTGGCTTGTCAACTTCAATGCGTCCAAGACCAAGCTGTTGTCTCTCAACCATCACAGGCAACCTCTCCTGCCTCCCATAAGCATGGACCAAGCGATTCTCCCTGAGTGTAATACACTGCGCCTCTTCGGCCTTACCCTCTCTTCTGATCTCAAACGGAACGCTACATCGAATCCATAGCTAAATCCACTGCTAAGAAAGTTGGGTCACGGTGTCGATCCAGGACGTTCTTTCCGCCTGAATCCATCCTGCATATATACAAGTCTACCATTCGACCCTGAATAGAGTACTGCTGCCATTTATGGTCAGGCGCCACTGCCGCTCACCTCAATATTCTCGACAGGCTCCAAAGGAGAGTTAGTAACGTGATAGGTGCTGACTTGGCGGCTCGACTACAGGCACTTCCCCATTGACGAAATGTGGCCTCCCTTTGTCTGTTCTATAAGTAATTTCATGGCTTCTGCTCAGACGAACTTAAGTCACTGGTGCCTCCTCAACAGGTGTTTACTCGTGCAAACAGAATGGCAACTGGGTCCCACCCATTCACAGTTAGGTTAGCCAAATGCAGACGACAATTCTACTTCTGCAGCTTCTTCTCTCGCTCTTCCCGCCTGTGGGACTCGCTCCCATATTCTTGCTTTCCTGACGGCTACAACCTCCAGAAATTTAAATGCAATGTCAATACTCATCTACTAACCACTTGACTCTAGCCCTTCCCCCACCTCGTATATCCTTCCCATTCTCTCTCCCCTTGCCACTGTCATCACACCTGCATTTTCAGCTTTCGATTGCTTCTTTCTAATTGGTTTGTAATCCTCTTCTCCCTTCTCTAATTTCTTTCAGTTATGTAGCCCCCCCACACATCAGTGGCATTTACGCCTTGCCCGGGGTGAAATGATTAAAAAAAAAGAATATATATATCAGCATGCAGTGTGCGTATGGAAGAATCCAAAGGAATATCCTGTACATACAGTGGTAGGATAACTCTCTAAAAGAGCTCTAAATTTATATGTATATAAATACATATAGAGCAAATATAAGAAAAATTAAGGCAAATACGTTATTTCATGGTAAATCTGGAGTGAAGGCCTATTTCAGGCGAACCATCATCAGCTTCCGTCTTTATTGTAGAAAGGATTTTACACGAATGAGATTCACAAAGACCTAAAAACAAAACGAATAAAAATAACGATCGCTCCCTTAAAAGAGAAAATTTAAGAAAAAATTAAGAAAAAAATACATCAGTTCGGAAAACACCCACACATATTCATTCGTAAGTATATATATATACGCAACATATAATCAGAGGACACGCGTAGAGGCGGATGTCAACAAAAGTTCGAAGATACATTCAACCTGACAGTTAGATTGCAGGCCCGTAGATTTGAAACGGGTAAGTATCTTAAAGCGTAAACGAAAAAGGAAGAATAAGAAAAAAGAGAGGAATAAATTTAAAATAGAAAGAAAAGATGATAGAAGAAAATGAGAGAATAAATAAATAAATAAATAAATATTATAAATTAACGATGAAAAGATAAGAAATTGGAGTCTAAAAAATTAAAAATATATTTAAGAAATAATAGTTAATCTGTTGTGATTATAAAATACTCACACCGCTATATAAACAAAATTATATTAATTATTCAATCAACAAAACAAATATAATACAATATATATTTTAAAAATTAAAAAGTTTTAATTTAAAAGTGAGCGTAATTATTCTATTTAAATTTAGTTCTTTAAATTTAATTATTTAGGTTTAAAATAAATTTGCATATTACTAGTGAAAGGATAAGAAATTGGAATTTTTCAAAAACCTAAGAAAATTAAACAATTAAGATATAATAGTTAATCAATTCGCTTTAATAATAATTACCACCACACCACTATATAATAAAAATTATTATTCGGTTAACAATAATAATAGTTATACCATAATGTAGGGAAATTTTACGGTCAACAGTACAGTTATAATACCGTATATCTTTAGTACTGTAAAAAAAACATATATATATATACATACAACTCAAACATACAACTCACACTTATGTATATATATATATATATATAATTTGTTTAAACATTATTTCTAATCAATATTCGTATTTGAGTAGATATTCTGTTATATATATATATATATATATATATATATATATATATATATATAAACTCTACCTGCCTAAGTAATTATGAGAGATTTTGGTAAGGAATTATGTCATTTGCCAGCAGTCGAACATGCGCGCCCTAACAACAAACAGGAAGTCACTAATTAATCTGATTCGTCTTAACCAATCGACCACGAACAGTTTCACACTAGACGAAGTCGAATGATGTTTTGCAAACACAATTTCACAATTTCTCATGAATAATCGTCTCTGCTTTGAAAGTGTACCGTAATGTAAACAAACGTAAACAGACAACGTTACAGAAAGTACCGGAGATTGATGAAATGTAATTAACAACCGACATATTCAATTTATTTGTCTGAACCTTATTTTTAATCGATAATTAAACAGTCTATATATATATGTAACTGTACCGGTCTGAATGCTTATGAAAAACTTTGTTAGAAAAATGTATGTAATATGTAAATTTATTCAATAAAATTGCTATTAGTTCAGGCGACATCGGAATCTCCTGCATCTCTTCTGGGCGGTTTCTTTATTCAAGTTAATCCTTAATCCTTTCATGCATTTCATCTTTAGTGTTAGAAGGGGTTATGTTTGTCTCTCACTCAACTACACCCCACACTTAATAAAGAGAGCTTTAGTCTGGAGAGTTAGGTGGCCAGATGTAAGAAGTGATGTCATCGCAGAAATTGTCTGACAGTTATGATTGCGTTCTCTTGCTTGGATGACATGGTTCAGAAATATTAATGTTGAAGCTTCCGGAGTAAATTCTAAGTATTCCAGTATTGTGTTTCCAAATTTCTGGCGGCGGTAATTGCGTCGTGGTTCTTTTTCCATTACAAAGCGTGTCCAGCTGATTCTACTATACTTTGAATCGATAAAATCAAAAAACAAACAACGCGCATGCTCGCAATTAAAAATATTATAAGGTGAAAATTTACCCCTCGCCCTCTGTATATATAATTGACACTTGTGCTTGCTGGTGTGAACTGTACTATTGATAATTGCTATATAGTAGGATCATTTACTGTCGTTGAAATGTAGTGTTTTCGTTTCACACATGAAATATGTTGCAGGTATGTAACACTCTGTATAGCACTGCAGATGTCTGAATCTAGGCTTATCTGTTTCTCTCCTAGACCGCTTGCCAAACAATTTTTTCTTATATATAACCTATGGTTCGCGAAGAGAAAACACATTTATATCTTCCCTATTATCTTTAAACGAAAGTGAATATAACTAATTTGAGCGGAACTCAAAGTCGGCTCACCGACTACTCTGATTGATGCAAATTGAGAGAAAGCAAATACATTCAACACTATTTTTTCACCTTCTTTTTGCTTGGTCTTTTCACTTACTGAAATTAAAATAACAGTTACACAAAATCTTAAGAGAATAAAATAAAGAAAAATATACCTTTTGCGTTGTTAGACTCAAACCTTTACTTGAGAAGTACTTCGAAAAATTAAATAAGAATGGTAAAAAGTAAAATTAATTTGTTTTATTATTTAAGAAGGAAATTCAGTTAAATACTAGTTGATCAAATGTTTAAGATCACACCTAAAATAATTTCTTAACAGAGTAGTACATCTTCACCAAGACGTCTCAGAAGGGCATTGCACGGCCTTCATTTGCGAATAATTTCAATAATTTCTTTTTGGTATAGTCTTATAAGATGTAACGACAAAAGAAGAAGAAGTCTAAACTCGAATCAATGAAATTCAAATTAACATGTAAATATAAGTAACGATTTGTCACATGAATATGGAACACGCAAAAAGAAAAAACTCAATACATGAGACATCGAGGTTTACTGATTCAATCATGGAAAACCACAAATAAGCCACAATGCACACGAACAAAGATTATACGATCAAACTAGAAACGCATATTTGATAATGTTTAATGAAATGTATTATGGGCATTTTATATGAAAATTCTCTAAGGAAAATTCTCTAAGGAAACAAGAAAATTCCGATCGGATTAAAATAAATTACAAAAAAATAAATCGTTATTATTCATCCATGCCTTACATTCATTTAAAATTCAGCCCAAGTTCTCCGGACACACACGCACACGTACAAACACACACACACACACACACACACACACACAAATTTGCGGAAAATTAAAGTCGAAAAAGTTTTCTTGTGATGTGTTTTGTCCTTAAGGAATTTATAGGACTAAATTTATGTTTCGGTTACACATGCGCACAAAAGTTGGACGATCGTAAGGTTATTTTTTTAGTCTATTTCAATTAGATTTTTTTCAACCCTTATATTAGTCGAAATCCCACACTGTCATCATAGATCTACCATAGATTGTGAAATGTTGTCAGTGTCCGAGCTCAAATTTACAGTGAATGATCTTGCGATGAGGTACTCTCGAGATATTTTCATTGTAGTGATATTTTTTTTACCTTTTGATCAGAGTAACATTATGTTAAAACTGAGCGCAGTCTCGTTACAAGAGTGTTGCAACCAATGCATTTGATGTATTTTTTGTAAAATATCCCTGTTGCGTTCATATATTTTTTAAAATTCTTTGAGTTTTATCTTATGTATTGTTACAAGGATTATTACTGGTAATCAAATTTAGCTTATTGTTTTGATTATTAATTACTAAGTCTGTTATTGTGTTTTATGTTGTAGCAAATTTTATATTGATTCAAGATTCCAATTATAGATTTGATACAGTTAGTTGTTAGGATAATATATTCTTTCACTCATTGGGGCTATTTTTCTAATTTATAATATTTTATGACCCTTTTGTTTCGCACTGAATATAAAAGAATTAGGGCACTGAAGAGGTTTGGAACTGTTTTCAATATATTTATCCTGTTTGTGTAAATAGTGAGTGTTGAAAATTCCAAGTGCTTTTAGTTAGAATCCAATAATTATCCACGTTTTATTTTGTTGGGTTGACGAGAAGAGAATCGTTTATATTGGTTGCTTTTCGATGGACACAGTTTTAAACTGTTGTTAAAGCGGTGTATCTTGATATTGAGGAAAGTTAAGGAACTGTATTTTGACATTTCGTTCTATTGTATGTTCGAGTTTTTTTCTGGACCAAGTAAATCAGAATCATGGGGATATTAATAGACCATTAGCAATATATCACATGTATGTTGATTGCTTGTGTAAAATATTTTAGAAATGAGCCGATTCAGAAAACTTCTAAGGAATACATGCCATCACTCTACTTAGATAATTTTCTAATAATAATCCCAATTTTTGTTTGTATTACTTCCAGCATCTTTCGCTCGTGCGTATGTATAGTTGCACCACAATAGGAATCTTCGCCCAATGAATTCGTAATGGACGAAATGCTTAGCAAAATAACTTTTAACACTTTGCAATATATTGTGCCCAATATTATTTCTGATATATAAACAATCTATACGGCTATCTTTCCTATATATATATATTATATATATATATATATATATATATATATATATATATATATATATATAAAACCTATTATTATTTTAAGTTGCACTCTCCTCCCCACCTCTCTCTCTCTCTCTCTCTCTATATATATATATATATATATATATATATAATTAATGTGGCGAAGTGAGTCACTGAGATGTGTTCTTTCTGTCATGGTGAATTTGAAATTTTGTGAAGTTATTTGCTGTCGTTATTGGATTTTTCTCCCGAACATCTGAAATAACACCACTCAGCTAAGTGACTAGTTTCTTCACATTAATTTTATTAACGCTCTGTTCCATTGTTGATGTCAAAAACTTTGACAAAAATCTGCTTGTCTAAAACTGCTTTCTACCAGTAAACTACTGAAGGAACATCAACTTTGACACTAAACATCATTACAATTTAACACTATATATATATGTATGTATGTGTGTGTGTGATTGTGTGTGTATTTGTGTGTTCGTATAAAACACATTTAATTGGGCAAACCCATAAATGTGCTCTATAAATTAAGAAAGTATTTTTAAGATTATATGCGTTCGCTTTTTAATCGTTTTCGGATTGACTTATTTGTGATGAATTATCACATAACTAAAGTTTGTTTATGCTGTCTAACAATCGCTTCTTGATTTTAGCAAGAATAGATTTTAATGAAATCATTAATCATTTATGTCCAATAGTCGTATATTTTACATTATGGTTCAATCGTGTAACAACAGAATTTATACAAAGTCTTTCACGACAAGAATAAATCACATATGCTGCGACAATAATTGAAAATAAAATTAATTACTTTTTACTATTTCAAAATAAATTACTTAAAACATCTACATATGTCAGGTTTTTGTTAGTTTTACTTTCCTTCTCGATAATAAGTAAAATTATAGACTCAGTATATTTTGCTGAATTCCCATTATTCTTAATTGGACTCTTTCTTGACTTATCACTGCCATATTCTCATCTGCTAACCAAAAACCATTTCCACATTATTTATTAGACGATCAGTACATTAAATGTTATTTACTGAAATACTTCTTTTTCTTCATGTGCCGTGTTCTTTTAGACGTACGCAATCATGAACTTCCACTAGGTTCTTTCACATGTCGCTCTGAAAACTTTTTCTCTTAGTATCACTTCTAAGTCCCTTTGCGCCAACCATTTGCTCAAACCTAACAAGTACGTTTTGCGCTGCTTTCCTTTGTTTCCCTTGTTTCCCTCGTTTGTTTCTTCCTGATATTTAGTGTGGGTTTTCTTCTCATTTGCATCCTTTCCAACTCCCCAGTGTTGCACAAATGCTTTGTCCATGGAATCCCCAGCATCCCAATGTAAAACCACATTTCTGCCTCTCCTTCATCCTTGATGAGATCGTCCAGCATTCATTTCCATGCAGAAAAACAGATATAGCAACCTAGCACTCTTTTCTTTGAATATCGTACATTCGTGCAGCACAATTATTTTTAAACATATTTCATTGAATGTGAACAACAAGAAACATTTCATTAATTCTTCATGAAGTTGTTATTTATTGTTCTTACATTTTTGGTTTTGAAGCACTGTGAAGTTTTTCTTTTAATCATTTCAGCCCAATCGAGACAATAAAGTCATGAAAATGGTAGGGTTATTGGATATATGAATGAATCTTATTAAGGATTGAGAACTTCTTAATGAGTGAGAGCAATAAAAGGACAGGAAATTAAGTAGACAAGAGATCATTATTGCACTCGTTAAATATTTGAAGATCAGAAATAGGTAGTAAGAAGTATAAAAGAAAACATGTTAGCATATGACTTATAGTTACATCTAAAAGCATTATTGTAAAATGCTGAAAAGTAACTGCCAATACAGTACTGCGATTAACTATGAGAAAATAAAATCAGAACAATAACTTTTAAAATATTTACAAAAACTGCACACGAAAGATCTTTACTTAAATGTGAGAGCAAGTGAGGCCGAGCTACCAGTTTACGACCCATAACATTGCAGTTTTTTCTTTAGATTTTGTCAAGAATCTCCAAATACAAGGTAATAACACAAAACCAGATGTAGAAGAAACATTCCAAGCACAGATCAATGGTACATTTGTGGATATGTAAGCTAGTTTCTGATGTGAAAAAAATGTTTAGAATAACACAAAGAACCACCTTTTATAATAGCAGACTTAACAATTGATTCAGCATACAGATTGCATTTCATTGTCCGTGAAAGCGTACAAATTTGTTCCCCGAGACGTTAGCATCAGTCGAATTGGTGGAAGACAAAAGAAGTTTTCTCGGACAATTAAAAAACAGTTCTTTTATTTTAATGTTTATGTATTTTAATTAGATATGTCTCTCGAATATTGTCAACTGTAGGAATTAAATAATAAGAAAAGTATTGTAATATAAATATATGCTTATGACAATGTCTATTGTATTTATCTATGAGTCTACTATTCGTCAATGCTTAGAATATTGCTATAGCATATGGTCCGGGACTTCTGCTTGTACACCTTGATAAAATCCAAAGAATATTATTGGCCCTGATCTAGCAGCACGATTTCAATCACTTTCCACTGCTCTAAGTTTGTCTATCTGTGTATTTTCTATAAATACTTTCATGGTAATTGTCCAGATGAGCTGTTTGCTATGTGTTGTGGATTCTTGTTTAGAAAACCACACAATATAATAATAACAAAAACAGATATGAGAGGAAAAATGTAAGTATATTGAATAAAAGATAAAGAACCTGTACACGGGTAGTAGATTCAGGAATACTTTTTAGCAGGAGTCAAATATATACAAGACGCAAGTCCGGGTAATAGTCTATATTCTTGCTGACCAAATCGTGGCCGTTCAAATGCTCTGATAAACACCAACACTAACAACAACAACTATATTTAGTTGTCCCTCCCAGTAAGGGCAACATATGACACATGGTCAGTTTTGACTGGGATTTCCGGGCTATATGGCCCGGCCAAAAAATGTCTGTCTATTTTTTCCCAGTCGTGCTTCTACCCTTCGGCGGAACCACGACTGGGTTATTGCTCTCTGCTCGGAAGCAGAGAGCGCCCTCCACCCGAAGACAGAGCGCTGACAGTGTTATAGTTGAAGAGTCTCAGCAACTCTAACAACAACTGTATTTACTAGCCTTCCCACGCAAGGCTGGATGTGACACATGGTCATTTTATTGTGGGTATTCCCGGCCATATAGCCGGGCCAAAAAATGTCTGTCTATTTTTCCCCAGACGTGGTTCTACCCTTCGGCGGAACCACGACTGGGTTATTGCTCTCTGCTCGGAAGCAGAGAGCGCCCTCTACCCTAAGGCAGAGAGCTGACAGTGTTAAAGTTGAAGAGTCTCAGCAACTCTAACAACAGCAACAACCCGTTCTGTGTAGGAAGGATTATTTGTATACCATGGAAGAGTTCATAGAGTGTATTAGAAGGGGTGACTTCCCAACACTATGGTACGTTGATTTTATGAATTTAAGATTAGTAGTAGATTGGTGTCAAAATATCATCAATTTACAGTTATGCTAGTATAACTGTAAGTTTTAAGCTGAGAATGTCTTTCCTAACACTTCTCAATTATGCAAATACCTTCGGGTGCATGGTTTCCAGTCAAGATTAATCTTGAAAAATTTGAAGTCAACTCAATCGCTGTCTACTATCTTCCTGATTTCTATTTTCCCTTTCCGTTCATTATTAATGTTTCTGCTCATAATTCTTTCACGCTCGGTAGTAACCCTTGTGTTTTCGTGGCATTATCGCCTTGCATGAGATGATACCAATTTAAAAAATAATTAAATAAACTTCACTGAATGTGAAAGTGCTGGATAATCTTCTTTCTTTTTTTTTCTTATTTAGCTTTTGTAATATTTCTTTTGGTAGAAATAAGGGAGTACACAAACTGTCCGTCAGAATCAGTTTACCAAGTACTTTACGACCATTCTTTAACTATTTCCCAGGGGTCTGTTGTTAAGGTTTTTAATGTTCGTGTTTGTTTTAATGTAAAACTTACAATATACTGTAGAAAATGAATATTCTGCCAACTTCATCATTACAAATATCAATTGATAATTTTGTATATCAATATAATTGCTTAATACAAGACAGCATCTCTTATCATTAACCGAACACACAATAACAGTTTCATTGGACACACAATTACATCTCCGAAAGCATGACTATCCACTTACGTGATATACAAGTCCTAAAATGGCCCACAAACAACTGCCAGTCGTAATTAGAAATTGATGTTTGATAACACAGTAATTCTAAAGAAATCTGTCTGCCAAATGTAAATAACAGTTATCGAGGCTTTTTATATAAAAGAGTTAAAGTCAAGCCTTTCTTTAGTCAACAATATTTAGAATGTGTTAGCGTTTATTTAAAAGGATGGCCCAAGTCATACTCATATCCTTCAAGGCATACTTAGAATACTACTACAATAAAACTTAGAAGAGGAACATTGAAAAATACTAATAACGATCGCCTTGAAAATGTTTAATGAATTGGTCGAAAACGCATGAAACAATAACTATTACGTAGAGTTTCTTTACCCACTTATTCCTTCCAAAAATAAAATAACAGACCCAATGAAAAAGATTATAAGTTTTTCCATCATTATCACATTTATTGAGACATGTTTAATATATTTGTAAGAAGACGTTATCGTAATAATATACTTGTTATTCCAATAACTTAATTGTTTCTTAATTCCGTATGAGATTTATAATAATCTACTGATTTTAACTACTATTGTCTTTTATTTGTTTCTTTTTTTCTTAATAATTTCTTCATATTCACATGTTTATTCCTGGTATTTTCAGTATTGTTGTGTCTCTGGTTTCCGTGAGGCTCATTTTTATCTGTGGGAAAAGTGCATCGGATTCACTCTCAAGTAGAAGTGATGGTATTATATCACAGTATAATACTATTTTTTTATTCCTATCGAGATGCTACTCCCAAGACTTGCTTGCAGAACTGATATTCTCCCGTCATAAAGATATAATGTTTGAAACGGGTATGAAGTAAATATGCTCACAAATTAATTTGCAAAATCGACAAATGGAACTCATACAGACTCTATTTCAATTAACTATTTTTAATTCAATAGTGTATTGGAAATCTCTTAACATAACGTGAACAAAATAATGAACATCTAAATTAAGAATGAAAGCATAATGAGCGCAGAAAGCTCACACTATACGTAATAAGCGAATAAGACGTTCGCAAAATTCTCAGACAACTAGAGTGTTTTCGAAAAAACACTAGGAAAAAATTCATAAAAGCACAAGCTGAAGGCAATAAAAAGAAAGAAGATCAGGGGCTATAATTGCTCAAATCCATAGGGGATATGACAAACAAATTAGATTTTATCAGATTGATAATAAATATAATGTTTATAGATTTATTAAAGATATATTACATAACCAACATTTATTAAATACATTCTTAAATAATATAAAGTATGTTTATCGAAAACAAGCGATGCATATTAAAAACGTGCCAAACTTAACGTCCTAAAACAACCAAATATTATGTCTGCTAGATACACACAGACAAAATTATCATTCGAATTTCACATAGATAAGCTAAAATGTGATAGTTACAGTTTTTTTCCATTAGTCTTGGAATCTATTAATTTCCGGAAACATCAAAAAGACTTATTGTCGTTTCTTGAATTCGGAACGCCGTAAATTGCACTCTATGTTTGTTTAAATAGTTGAATGCGCACGAAAGCTTGTAAGCAAATGAAAATCAAACAGCACAAAAATAAAAATATATTTATCTCTATATCGCATTTACTGATTAAGCTTTAATAAAAGTTAAACATGCTATATATGTGTACATGCAGACAAGCTTGTTTATCTGTATCACAGCTTTTCATAGCAGCTGAATTAACTCGAGCCAGGATCGAAATCTGACTGATTTTTACGGCATATGGACATCTCACCACTATGCTATTGGCGTACAAGAGAAAGGTAGCTTTTATAGTAATTTATTCACAGGATGTAAACAAAGCTCAGTAACCGAGAGCATTCAATTTGATAGCCTAACCAAACTGCTTCCAATTCATTAACCAAAGAACGTAAAGGTGTAATATCGCTGAATCTGATTTAGAAATGTTGTGCTTTCAGATACTTTCGCTCTTCCAGAACGTTCAGCAATTTCATCTCCTGACAAAGAGAGTGGGTTTATAAATTCTTGAATTTTAAATGTCAAGGTACTTTAATGCATCTCTTCTCATATTTTTAGAGATTATATTGCACCATTTGAATGCGTTGACTTTTGGAAGCTTTTCGCTTTATTCTGTACAAATTAATTTTCAAACTCACATTATAGTTATTTACATTATTTACATTGTTCGGAAGGCAGTTTTCATCTTTTGTTGCCATATTGACGAAACTTCCGACCTTCTTCAGGTAATTAGAATTTCGAACTAAAACTTTTATTTCGTTTCGAGATATTGTTCGAGATCCACAGAAAAAACGATTCCATATGTCTTAGTATCAGCTATATTATTTAAACTCAGCTCAAGAGGTACTTGATTTATAACTCTTTACGTCAAGTGACTGGATTCAACCAACGCTTTTATGCACGATGCTAGGTGATCTTGAGGTAAAAAGATGGTTACTAATTAAATTTTATTTTATGTTGTTTGTTTACATTTACGCAAAACAAACTAACTTTAGTTCTGAGCAGATAGATGCTGTCACCATTCAGCAAATATAGAATGTTATATATTTTTTACATGGCAAAAACATAAAACAACTAGTCATACAATACCCAATAAATATGCAATATTTGTTTTATATAGTGCTATAACATCAAGAAATTAGACAAATGATGCGAATTATATAATATTTATTTTATATATCACTAAAACATAAAGCAACTAGTCATGCGATACGCTCTAAATATGCAGTATTTCCTTTAACATCACTAAAACATGAAGGAACTGGTCATGTGATATACATTAAGTATGTAATATTTATTTTTATATAAAACTATAGCATGAAGCAACTAGTCACGTGATACAAACTAAATATACAATATTGACTTTATATATCACTAAAAATGAAACAACTAATTATTAGATACGCACTAGATATACATGTATTTTATATATCACTAAATGATGAAACAACTAGTCTTGTAATATGCATTAAATATACAATATTAATATTATATAAAACTATGATATAAAACAACAAGTCATGTGATACGAACTAAATATAAAATATTTTTTATTATATATTACTAAAACGTGAAGCAGCTAGTAATGTGATACGCACTAAATAGGCATTTATTTTATGTATCACTAAAACATAAAGCAATAAGTCATGTAAAATGAACTGAATATACAATATTTTTTATAAAACTAAAACAAAAAATACATACTAAATATACAAACAAGATTGACAAGCTACTTTCCAAACAAGCAAAACCTGAACAAACAAATAAGCTACCTACAAAACGGTAACAACCCGGAGAGAAAGTTGTTTTTCAGGATGTACTGGGATAAAAATAACTGTTTCTGGGAAATGGTTAATTCACAAAAGAGTAGGAAATATGATTTTCATAATTAAAGGTCAGCAGTTAACTCACAAAAGACACTTCAAACAGATCACAAAACGCAGTTGAACGATCCTGAGAAAAAGAAGTAACAGATATCATGTATACGTCTGACATAGCAATACCTCAAGCGGCCGTGGAAATGGCGCCGTTTAGAAAATAAAATAAAATGATGAATGTTCATATCGTGAATCTAAAAACAAAATATTAAGACTCCTATGCAGGTTATACTTTGGGTTGTGGTTTATGGTGATACATTAAACTTTTCAGAACTATTTTGTAGAGCAGAATGGAAACGAAAGCGGGAGCGGAATCTATTCCAGCAAATAACTCTCACAGCCAGGGTAAATAGTGACGATAATCATTGCTCATTAGTATATATTTGTATTACTGTTTTTGTAATATATTTGTTTAACACTAGTCCGTTTCTGTGTCTTTATTCTGGACTCAAGTGGACCACAACAATTTGATGATAAGATAACAACACTATGTTCTATGAATATTTTTTGTTTAAATCTATGATTTCATTTAAAAATGCCATAAAATTTCAAATGCTACAATGTAACTTTGTGCTTAAGTTTGTTCACATCTAATTTCTGTTCAGATGTGAATTCTAGATTTTAGCATTATTTTATTGGCTTAAATCCCCGCAACATCTTCTCATTTGCTTTTTCTTTACTTTCCACTTTCTTTGTCTTTGTGTAATTTTTTCTTATTCTACTTTTTGTTTACTTTTTCTCTCTATTCTTTCTATAGTAGGGTTAATTTCTTATGCTTTCTATTTTCTAAATTTTCTATTCTTTTTCTTTCTTTGACTTTTGTTGATTCCTTATTTTCTATTTTTTCTTCCCTTTTTTTCTTGTTCTATTATTAAATCCTTTTAGCTTGGACAGAAAAATGTTCAAAAACAGAAAGGAAAATGATGCTTCATAAAATGAAATTTCAAAAGAAAGTGTTTATTACCATCATTGTTAACTACTAGGTGAGATATTGATTTTTCAAAACAAAATGTACAATTTTGAAGTAGTTACTTAAATGTTCTAATGTCAAAGTTAAATAATAAATATCTATTGGTCTATAACTGTACTGAGCCCTGTTTTAAATTTACATTTTTAACGATGCATTTCTATTCTTCATTTATATATATATATATATATATATATATATATATTGTGTGTATTTTGGCAGCATTTTTTCATTAATGCAGGTTTCATTGAATAATATAGACAAGTTTTGTCTATTAATTTTGTGTAGGATACGTTCGTACCGTCTGATATAGTTGATGCTAATATTGTTAAAAGACAACAAAAATCAAGTAATTGTTGATTTTTTTATCGGGTCTAAGCTTTCGGCTCACATAAGCCATTATCAAAAAAATAAATATTAACACAGTAAACATAGAACATTTAAGTTAGAGGTCATGTTTGTTTTATAGTGTGTCCAGATTTTCTTTCGCTATTTTAATTTGCCATTTCACAAGGCTCTATTTATATTTCAAGGTGGTGATGGTGTGTTGGGCTACTGGATCATGTAATTTAAATTGTGTATATTTTGGCAGCATTTTTTCATTATCACCATCAAATATATCAGACGGTACGAACTTGTTCTTGTATAGTGTGTCCAGATTTTCTTTCGCTATTTCAATTTGCCTTTTCACAAGGCTCTATTTATATTTCAAGGTGGTGATGGTGTGTTGGGCTACTGGATCATGTAATTTAAATTGTGTATATTTTGGCAGCATTTTTTCATTATCACCATCAAATATATCAGACGGTACGAACTTGTTCTTGTATAGTGTGTCCAGATTTTCTTTTCGCTATTTCAATTTGCCTTTTCACAAGGCTCTATTTATATTTCAAGGTGGTGATTGTGTGCTGGGCTGCTGGATCATGTAATTTAAATTGTGTGTATTTTGGCAGCATTTTTTCATTATCACCATCAAATATATCAGACGGTACGAACGGATACTACATGCATTATTGTAACTTTGTGTTAATGTTTCTGAAAACGTTTTGTTTCGCTAATACAATTTTACAATATTTCCCATGTTCTACCTTTGTTATTGTTCTCAACAAATGTCTATTTTCCTCTAGTTTATCCAATCGCTGCATAATTCTCTGAAAATCTGTTCGGATTTTAGAAAATATGTTAAAAAGGTAATTTCATCATCTGCGTTGTATGGAACCTGAGATAAAAGTACTTGTAGAATATTCTATAATTATTCGTATTTTTCAAATTACCTTTTCTTGTTGTTTCTGCAGCTTCAATAACAGCTGATGTTGCTGTTGCTGTTGTTGAATTTGTACCACAGATGCTAATATTTCTTCTATCTTTGAGGAGTACTTTTTCAAAACTTTAATCTAATGTTGTCCAATTCTCGTCGTTAGTAGTATCGTGTCCGCCAAAGCAACAAATATTTTTTTACTTGTTATAACTCATTATGAGTTTCAAATATCCTCGTCTCTTCTGTTATAACTGGTATGACTTCCGATAGTCGTCGCAATTGATATAACTCGGTGTGTATCGGTTAAAACATAAATTCTTGCTTAGGCACTCGTTGTGACGTCTGTTGGAAATACTCTGAAGGCTGAATTTAATGAGGTTTGGAATAATTGGAATTTTTATTATAGCGTCTAGACTAGAGTAAAAGTGTCACCGATGCCGTGTTATATACGCTACAAAAGTTTCCTACAATTTCCCCAAGGCTGTTCTTGATAAAGAAAATATGTATCATCTAATATATATATATATATATACAAATATCTATATATATATATATACAAATATCTATATATATATATATATATATATATATATATATATATAGTTAAATATAACAGACAATGGATGTCTATTGTGTTTGATCATAAGCCGTTTTAAATATTGTATTTTGACTTTGATTTCGGCTCAGGATTAAACAAAATATGTATTCATTGTCTGTTATAATTACCAATATATGTTTAAGATATCATCTGTTGCCTCGATACACTAAATATATATAAATATACACACATATATATATATATATATAATGATATCAAGTTCGTGAATGGCGAGGATAATCCAACAAGATCTACTAAATATTAAGTGGCATATATATGTGTAAAGATCGCCCAATGGATGTTATCCAGAGCAATATAATATTTATAAAAGAAAAGAAATTATATATTGCTTATATGTAAATAAATATATAAAACAAACATACATTAAGTCAGGCATTACAGGGGTATTTTTACTTAATAGTATTTCTCGAATGTTTCAAACTCGCAGACGATATAAATTACTGTTTAAAATCAATCAAGTGTTTATGCAAATGTAAATGGATATCGACGAATGATAACATATAAAGTAGCAGACATAAGCTAAAACACGCTTCCATATATCTATATATGTTCTTCTTTGTGCCGTGTCTATT
>JBBBDQ010001211.1:115000-390000 GCA_037127315.1 Ascarosepion bandense
ACACACACAAACATCTCGCCTTTTATAAATTTTTTCCACGGCTCTTTTAATGTTAGCTCTAACTTTGAAGTAAACTACAGTTTTTAGTAGGGAATCACCATACATCTTGTAAGCTGATCGCCGTGTTTATGTTTGGTGAGTTTTCTCCCCTTGGACAACCGGCAATAGTTATTCTTTACAAAGTCAGGATAGCAGATTAAGTGTTGTGTCGGAAATGTTTGGTACTATATATTAGGCAATAACAAATTGTCATTTATGAAAGTCTCGCATTCGTAGTATAATGGGTTATCAGTTATAGTGATGTGTGTTGAAAGAGATTAGTTTGATTTGTCCTTGTTATTTAGATAGCCCACTATAAGATTAGTATAAAACAAGAAAATTAAGATTGTTAACAGAAACAACAAAACCTGAATTAATTTATATATGAATTATTTCTGCTTTTACAAATAAATTAGTATGCATTTTGATTAAAAGATTCGTAGTATTCCTTGTAAGTGTGAGTTTCTGTGTACGTAGGCAGGAACGTATGTGTGAACATATCTATGTATGTATGTGCGCTTTTATTTTAGTCTGAAAGTCATTGAAGTAATCGCTCAGTTTTAAAATGATCAGTTGGTTTATCAATTATAAAAGGAGGCAAAGGGCTTGGACGAGTGTAGGTGAAAATTAAAAAATGAAACATAGTGGCAAAAAGAGAGAGAGATAACGATCGCTTGACCTTTGTCAATAGACGGATTAAAACACTTTCTTATTTATATTTTTATTTTTTATTTTTTACTGGTAACAGGCGAACGTGCCCGTTTTTTTTTATTCAGTTTTTGGAAGACTTGAAAATGTCATTTGAAATTCACTCCCGGATGCGATTCCGGCCTTTTCATTGGTCGACGATCAAACTTCGCGTCAGCTCGCAAAAAACTCTGTAAAAAAATTGTTTCTGGGAATTATTATTATTTGAATTTGTACTTTTCGATGTTTCCTGACTTTCTATTGGCCGAAAAACGTTTCGCATTAAGGTATGAAATATAGAATAAATGTTTTTAGTTTTGTTTTGGATCTTTGGATTGCGTGTGTGCTTAGCAAAGTTTATAACTTCGAGTCTTTTAATTATTAACAAAAATCAACCAGTCAGTGCTTAGCATTTGAAGTTATAATTTGGATCTTGTTTTGTTCGCTGCATTCAAATAACGGAGTGTAATTGTGTGCATTTTGTTTTTGGTTTTGATTTCAGTAGGAAACATATGTGTTGTGTTTTTTCTATTTAATGGTTCTACCAGTTTTTCTTTTAGTTTGTTTTGTTTTTCATCATGAGCTCCATCCACATGAGATATTTTAATTGTTCAATTCCGGATTTGTTTTGACAGAATCACTTGACATCGTAGTTTTAGAAATATATTCTGGTTTTAGTTTGTTAATGGAAACATTATTATACATATTTTCAGATATTTTGATCGTAAAATATTTGTCATGTTAGCTTATTACTGGAAACGTGCCTGTGCATGGCGCTTCTAATGGTTTTTGTACTATGTCTGTTTTCAGCCAAATATATTCACAGTTTTGTAAATTTTTAGGAATATATTACTTAGGTGTAGAGTATAAATGAATGCTGAAAGTATTTTCTCTTCAGCTAAAGTCTTGATGTGAGGGTTTGTTAATTCCATGTCTTCATTTTTGGTAAAATCAATTAACATTCGCGAAACTTGAGCTTACCTTCTCGTTAATGAATTAAACGGAGAATTATTGGATTCATTAGGTTTATCCTGAATCCAAAAAGTACAATAGGAAGCGCTAACAACCTCGATTCTTTTCTTGAATATACTTCTTTTATTGCAGACTTCAGAGATTTATGTGCTTCTTCTGCTAAACCAGTTTTGCGTTTGGTATGCTGTTGTTCTCAATCGGTGAAAACCATTTTTTTAGATAATTCTATTTATGACCCAAACAGCCCTCGGTCTCCCGCCTGCCTGTAGGTACGTTGCGTGCGTAAGTTAGTCGCACCTGCGTCTGCAGCTGTCAGCTTCCATTCCGTCCCCAGGTGATGGAAGATATCAAATGATCAGTCAAAATCCCTCACTTCCTCTGCCACGTAGTGATTTCTGATCTCGGAGAAAGTTAAGGGCCTGAGGAAAAGTAGTGAAAGCTAGTCTATGATTATATTGTAAGGTATTTATTTGTAATCGTATAATCCAAAAGGTGTGGCTATCACAGTTTTACATCTGTCATCGGTGTGTACTGGTATTTGATGATAAGCTGATGACAAGTTGATTTTCGAGAAAATGTTTTGTTGTGAAATTTAGATGACAGAGAATTTATGTTTGGGATTTGGGTAGCAATTTGGTTTTGTTAGTGCATTTGGTAACCTGTAGTCACCTACGGGTCTGTATGTACCGTCAGGTTTAGGTGCCATATGTAGGGCTGTACTTCATTCCGATTTTAAAGGGAAAATTATTCCAACTTTCTGAGGTTTCCGAAATTCTTCTATCACTATGTCGTATTTTTGAGAAGATAATTGTCTAGTTTTCAAGAAGAAAGTATTATTACTTCCAATTTTCAATTGTGTGAATTACCTTGGGCTTGATAGCGTTGATATTTCGATGTGTAGTGATTATATTTGGATATGTCTCAATGAAATTTTTCCTGTTATGTGTGTAGGATTGTCTAAATGAACATCAATGTTAATTATCGTATAATCTTATCATAATAGCGCATTAGAGTATCCATTTATTATCGTATCTATTAATTTACTATTAGTACAATCAAATGAAATATACAATCAATTTTTTTAGTTTTGTTTTGGATCTTTGGATTGCGTGTGTGCTTAGCAAAGTTTGTAAATTCGAGTCTTTTAATTATTAACAAAAATCAACCAGTCAGTGCTTAGCATTAGTACAATCAATTAATAATTTAAAGTGGCGCAAGAAGTTATAACCTATGAAAAGTTTGGTCGTTTCTGCAACAAGAAAGCTCTAAGTAAAATCTCTTCTAAGATTATTTAATGCTAATGTGATTACTGCTTGGCCAGAGAATTCTATTCTTACTCCGTTAGTTGCTACTTTAAGATGCGGAGAATAAAAAGAAGTTATCACATTACACTGAAGTATTTTTCCAAATATGTATCTGATACAGGTCAATTGGATGTGAACTGGGTTGTGTTTGCACATTTTTTATTACGCCATTTGCATCAAGGTTTGCAAACTTTTGCACGTTCAGCAAAGTAAATGTGTGATCAACTTAATTTGGGCTTCTGATGTTTATGAAATGAGAAGATACCAAATGATTTTCCTTCGTTGTATTTTGGTATCTTTGTGGTTTTCGTTGGTGTTGTTGTTACTGGCTTTCTCTGGGCACTTGTTGTATATGTGTCATTTTTTCTGTCGAAGTACAGCAGACGATCATCAAACATTTTCCTAACCGATCTAATCCAGATCTGTTTGCGCGGCGATGACTGGTTTTATGGAAAGCAGCAGCGATTGTACAAATTTGTGTTGAAAATATCTACATTTACTCTTATTCGACTGGCTAATGATATCAATTCGTTTAAGTCGAAGGTCGTCCTGATATTGCTGAAAATGACATCAGTTTGTCGAGCACCTCTGGTTTAAACTTTTCGTATGTATTTATTACGGCTTTCTTAAAAGTATTACAGTCTTTTGAATGCAGTATATTTGTCATTATTCTTCTAACTAAAAAAGGCAATCAAATGTCATAGGTTCTACCAGTGTATAATATCATAGTTAAATATTAATACAAGACCGATTCTTTTATTGAGATTATTTCTTATTAAATGTTAGCATTAAACACGTAATAACCAATCCAATTGTCTATACATATATTTAGATCCTGTATTCAAATCGAAACCATATATACTAGACGGATATCGACCACGACCATCGACAAATAGTGGATAAACAAAAGAAAAATGGTAAAATTTCTAGATAATAAATTTTGTCTCTACAAAGAATAATTCAAAAGAATATGTGGTATAGTCAGAATGCGTATAATTGCAAATGTATTTTTATTTATCTACCTACATGCCAATGCCATTTTTATTCCTGTGTATTGTATTAGGAAGAGTTTTTGTGTTTTAACCTGAGGACAGTGCAGAGGATTCCGAAAGTGTTTGATGATATATGTACTCAACATCATGGTGTTTGGAGTGATTACTAATAATAGCGATGTTATATCTCCATTCATCTTCTTAAATGTCGTCATTCTCAACTCGGAGAACTATATCAAGTGTTTTCAGAAAGTAGTGTTCTCTGGGTAGCGAGGGTGTTTGCTGGAAGAAACTATGCCTGGAAACAGGATTCTGCCCCATGCTACGCAAGCAGGAGTACCCAGTCATCTCACTCAGACAATTGCTCCGACTACTTCACCTCTTATTTTTGTACACTTAACTACCTAGACTGCAATCCCCGTGATCATATATAACAGATCATTATTACTACTGCCACACAAATGTGATCATAGGTCCAACAAAATTAAACTTACCAATTACTCATAGAAAAAAATAAAATACCTAATAATATTTAATAAAATACTAGTAAACCAAAACGCCTTGGTGCATTCTTGTTCATTACTTATTTTGTACATTTCATGAAAAAAAAAAGTAGTTTATGTCTTAGAGTGGTTAGAAAATTTCAAAGTTTTAAAAACCTCATTCAGTCAATTTTTCGTCTGCCAACTACTACTAAATCTCACCGTGAAGGCGTTGAGCCCACGAGAGCTACCTTGTCCCGCCAGTTCTTACAGCCTTAGCAGAGTGTCGGAACAACTTCCTGCGCAACTGATATGCAGAGATCTTGGTGTATGACGTACTTCCTGTGGTTGTGGGGTTTGTTAATAGGCCTTCTAGACGCTGGGACTCAGATCTAACTGGAATATGTGGAGTGATCATCGTCTTACTGACTACAGGAAAGATTCTTGTTAGACACAAGATTAGGTCAACACAACCGCTCGATAGTCCTGAGTGTTTCGGACTCGAAGCCACAAACGGGGACATTTTCTATGTTAAAAGAATATAATTACTTCAAATTCCAAGTGTCAAAAACTTAGTGTTGACTTGTGTTTTAAGTATGACTGCAGTAAATTTTGATTGCGTTATTTTAATATCCTTTGAAATCAGAGAAAAAAGTTGGTTAGCAAGTGTCATAAAAAATGTAGACTTAAATTCCTTTAATAGATGGTTAACAAAATCTCTTCCTTCACATTTAATCGTTTTATAAATGTTTAACCTAAGATTATTCATACGGGTTAGAATATAATTTTATTCACATGATAAGCCTAAAGTTTGAACCCTCAGGCAAAGTGCTTGGCCTACTTCTACTTTTATCAATTAAGCTTGTGCTACTAATTTTCTCTCAACCATGTCTTTCATCTTTCCTTTTCTAAACAAACATTTATCCCAGGTAACAAACATTTATCCCAGGTAACACTAAAATTTCTTCATTATACATCCTGCTGAGTTGATGAAGCGGGCTCTGAGAGACTGTCAAATTGGCTGTTTCACAAATGTATTGAATTTATATATGAAATAAATATCTGCTCTGTAAATTACATAAATTACTGCTAGATCAGTTATGATATTTAATCTAATATTACAAGGATACTTTAGGATCTTTTACATAATCTTTACTTGGATTTATTACCGCTACACACACACACACACACATATATATATATATATATATATATATATATATATATATATTTATATATATATATATATTTACACGAATTTTTACACGAATCTTTTGTACAATAAAGAGGGAAGCTAATGATTGTTCGCCTGATAATAAGCCAACACTACTAATTTACAAAGAAACAACGTGTCTGCCTTAATGTTTTTATATTTGGTCTATATGTATTTATATACATATATATTCAGAGCTATCTTAGAGAGTTATCCTACCACTGTATGTAGAGGATACTCCTTTAGATTCTTCTATATCTACACCGCATGCTGATATATATATATATATATATATATATATATATGTGTGTATATATATATATATATATATATATATATATATATATATATATATAATTGTTAGTCTTTAATAAGATTAGAAACCGAGTAAAAGAGGCTTTTGAAAGTAGGATCTTTTTCCGAGAACTGAATTTTGTTCCAAGAAAGGTAAGTTGAATAGAATTGTCAATATTTCAGCCAAACCCATCGTGAATACGAGTGAATCAATGACATGTTCAAAATAACACTACTCTTCCCAAATATTTGAGTTTCCTTGTGCAAATCCCCTCTATCACGTTTATATTTCACTTTGAAATATGTACATTTTATAACATTTTGAAAAATAAAAAAAAAACTCAATCGGATTCCTTCAAAATTATTTTGTTATCATAATGTTTTAGTTCATAATTTTGAAATGGACTTAAATCTTTTTAGGATCTTTCAATAAACAAAGAGCTGTAATGAAAGAGAAATAAATTTAAAAAGGACTCATGACAGTAAGTTATATTTTTACAAAGATGAGAAACAAGAAATGTAAAAATGCGTATAATAGAATATAGATATATAACAGTAGAAATTGATTTACATTTGAACGCACAAAAGAAATTTTGCTAAGTTACATTACGTAAATATCTATAAAATGCTAGAGAGAAACGAAATATTTACAAACATATTTTTTAGATTAAGCTCATTAATAATCGACAAAGTAAATGAAAGTTGTTCAAAGATTATTGCAGTAAACGTTGGCTATATTGAAAAATGAATTTGTATATTTGAAGATAAACTTACTTTGGTTTGATAAAAGTTTCATTATTCTATCTGGTTTAATTAATGTTTATCGGATTGGAGACATTACACACACACACACACACACACATATATATATATATATATATATATATATTACATTATGCTATGGACATGTAGAATTTACAGTCTACTACAAACTTGTACATTTTGTTTTGACATTGAAAGAACAATGTCTCATCAGGTGAGATGTAATGAACATTTTTTTAAAAGAATTTTTTTTAAAAAACTCACTTCATTTTAGTGTCGGAAACCTTTCCTCATGAGATAAGAGGATATTAAAAAGTGGGGAAAAGAAAGAGAATAGAAAAGATGAAAAAACAAAAAGAGAAATAAAAAAACGGGGAAAGAAAGAGGAATGATAAAAACACAGTAAAATAAAAAGCAAGAGAGAAAGAAACCCGAGAGGAAAGAGCCAAAAAAAAAAAAACATATAGCTAAAAGAAAGAAACTACAACTTTATGCAGGAATTAAAATATAGTCAGATACAGATATCAGTCAATCGAAGTCCGAACTTAACAGAGAGGAATAAGTGAAAAAAATGAACGGAAGGAAGAAAAAACACCTGGATACATGGGTTCGGAACATAAATGAATCTAATCAGATTTTTGTGAAACTAGATAAAAACTTTTTGTCTATAAAAGGGATCCCAATGAATCTTCTTCTTCTATGTGCCCTGTTCCTTCAGGACGTAGGCTATCATGTCTCTCCACGTCTCCCTATCCCTTGTGGCTCTTAGTATGTTTGCTCCTGTTGCTCTTGGCAACCCCCATTCCGTCATCCACCTGATCAGACCCTGCAAATATGTTATCCGCTGCCTTCCTCTGTATCTCCTTCCTTCTATCTGACCAATCAGTATCAGGTTCTCCAGGCTCTCTTTCCTCATTGCATGTCCCAGGAACTTCAGTTGTCTCTTCCTGATGCTCAGCATCAATTTCCTTTTTGTTGCCATTCTTTCTAACACCTCGTCGTTGCTTGTATGCTCAGTCCACGATATCCGTAGCATCCTTCTGTAGAACCACATTTCGGCCGCTTCCAGTTTTGTCCTCATTTTCGATGATATTGTCCAGCATTCACTGCCGTAAAGAAGAAGTGACATCACGTAGCAGTCTAGCACTCTTTTCTTAATTTCTATTGAGATTTTACTGCGTGTTAGTATTTTGTTCATCTTCTGGAACGCGTCCTTTGCCATGCCAATTCGCCTTCGGATCTCCGAGTCGCACTTTCCATCTTCTGTTAGAACACTTCCTAGGTACTTAAATTCTTGTACTTGTTTGATTCTGTTATCCCCCACCTGTATTTGGTATTTTGGGTTGTATATTTTGCTGATGACCATGCACTCAGTTTTCTTAAAGTTTATTTGTAGTCCCTTCTTGTCACTCTCCACTGCTACTTCCTCTATGATGTCTTGTAGTTTACTTTCCGTGTCCGCAATCAGCACTGTATCGTCCGCATACCTTATGTTGTTCAGGTTGTGGCCTCCAATAACAAATCCTGGCGTGTCATCTAGAGTCCTCAAAATATTCTCGCTGTATAGGTTGAACAAATCCGGTGAAAAGACACATCATTGTCTTACGCCTTTTTCTATCTTTGTGTATCTACTAAGCTCGTTACCTGTCCGTATGCAGGCCGTTTGCTGCCAGTAGAGATTCTTGATTATTCTTATGTCTTTTCCGAAAATCTCGAGGCTGCCTAGCATCTCCATCAATTCTTTGTGTCGTATTTTGTCGAATGCTTTCGCGTAGTCAATGAAGCATAGGTACAAGTCTGTCTTCATTTGTAATGCCCTTTCAGAGAGCATCCTAATCATGAATATGGCGTTCCCTGTTCCCAATGAATGCAAAGCGCTAATAAAGAAAAAAATAATGAATAACTATAAAAAATCAACATGGAGTATTACATCAATTACATTGATACAATTAAGCATTCCGATAAATTAATCACTAAAAAATAAAAGATCACTGGTAGAGTTCCGTAAATTACTACGAAGGATGTTTATGTATTAAAAATCACAAACCTGAACTCAACCGAAAATGACCCACTAGGATTTCAACCCAACTAAATCAGAGATAAATAAAATCAGTAAAGTAATATTAGAACGAGTAAACCTGCAAATACAAAATCAACTCAAACTTATGCAATGGAGTAGTACTTTGAAAAGAATCGACTGATTCAAGAACATCGACGATAAAAACAATTCTTCTTTTCTTCAATTCGATATCGTGGATTTTTATTCATCTGTATCTAAAAACTTCTTCCATCTAGTCCTTGAATTCGCTGAATTTTATTCAGAAGTTTTTAAAGAGGAAATTAACATAATTTTGAACTGCGGAAAATCAGTTTTTATCCACGATAACGAATAATGAACTAAAAGTTCAACTTATAACATTGATTTATCTATGGAATCTCTGTATTTTGCAGAGTCTTCACATCTAGTTGGATTATTTCTTCTGTACAACCACACGGCATTTAAAGACATCGATTTAAATAATATAGGACTTTGTACAGATGAAAGACTCATGATAATAAACAAATCTACTGGAGGTAAGGTTAATATACTCAGAAAATTAATTCAAAGAGTTTTAAAATGTTTTGGTCTTACCGTAGTTGTTAATTCTAATATAAAACAAGTTGCCTTCTTAGACATAACGCTAGGCTTACTTTCTAATAATTTCTAAACTTATATGAAAAATAGTGCTAACCCAATTTATATAAACCCCTAGATCTAATCATCTGCCATCCGTTATCAAACATATTCTATCATCGGTTGAACGTCGCATTAACATACACTCCTCTAGCCAAGAAGTATTCGAAAAACGTAAAACAATTTATGATTCAATTCTTAGGGAAAGTTTTTATCGATCTTCTTTTGTGGAAACATATAGTGACTCCAGAAATAAAAATAGAAACAGAAAAATCTTATGATATAATCTTCTATTTAATCAGTTAATTCTAAACTGGGACATTAATTTCTTAAGTTAATTGGTAAATATTTTCCTCAAAATAACGCTTTAAGCAAAATTTTCAGTAGGAATATGCTAAAACTCAGCTATAGGTGTGTGCATTCATGGAATGAGTTATGCCTCTCCTGGTGATCGGAATTCGCGATAAACGAGAGATTTCGAGATTGTAAAAATCTAGCGAAACAGATGAGATTCAAATAATCCAATGAATCGCTGAAATGCAACACAATGAAATACTACAAATTCACACGCAAGAATGCACACACAAGCACGCACTTTTACACACACACACACACACACACACAGAGATACAGGCACACTTTCTCTCTCTCTCACACACACACACACACACACACACACACACACAGATATACACACACGCACGCGCACACACACACACTTTCTATATATATATATATATATATATATATATATATATATATATCAGAAAAATTAAAGAAGACACGTTATCTCATGGTGATTCGGAAGCGTAGGCCTATTTCAGGCGAACCATCATCAGCTTCCGTCTTTATTTAACAAACGTGTTTTACAAAAATGAGATTCACAAAAACCTAAAAAAAAAACGAATGGAAATAACGGTCGCTCCCTTAAAAGAGAAAATTTAAGAAAAAATACATACGTTCGGTGAACACATACACATATTCATACATAAAGATATATACACGCAACATAAAATCAGATGACACGCGTAGTGGCCAATGTCAACAAAAGTTCGAAGATACATTCGTCTAACAATTAAGTTGCAGACCCATGGATTTGAAACATAAAGAAAGTGGGTTAGGTGAAAGAGAGAGAGATGGAGAGAGTTAAAAAGAAAGGGTAAGTATCTTGAAGCGTAAACGAAAAAGGAAAGAAGAAAAGGAAAATGGAACAGAGGAATAAATTTGAATTAGAAAGTAAAGATGATAGAATAACTTTTAAAATAGGAATAAATAATAAAAATAAATAATAAAAATATAAATTTCAAACAGGAATAAATAATAAAAGATGATCGAATGAATTTAAAATAGGAATAAATTTCAAAAGAAAGAAAAGTTCATAGGAGAAAATGAGAAAATAAAAACAGAAAAAAATAAAAAAATAATAAACAATATGAGTTAACGGTAAAAGAAATTGGAGTCTAAAAATTAAAAATATATTTAAGAGATAATAGTTAATCTGGTGTGATCACAAAATACTCACACTACTATATAAACAAAATTATACTAATTATAAAATCAATAAAAGAAATATAATACAATACAAAAGTAAAAAAATATTTTAATTTAAAAGTAAACCTAATTATTCTATTTAAATTTAGTTGGAATTTTCTTAAAAACCTAAGAAAATTAAACAATTAAGATATAATAGTTAATCAATTAGTTTTAATCATAATTACCACCACACCACTATATAATAAAAATTATACTAATTATTTGGTTAACAAGACAATAAAAATAATAATACCATAGTGTAGGTAGATTTTTCTGGTCAGCAGTACAGTTATAATACCGTATACTTTTAGTACTGTAAAAAACATAAATATGTACAGATACAACCCTGATACACACGTAAAAGCGCATACACATACCTGCATACACACATATATGTATACCCATATATGTACACGTACACAGATATATATATACATATACACACATACGAACGCAGGCATATATATACACACTGAAATACCAGCAAAAACATATGTAACCAATACCATAGACATATAAAAAACAGTGTATATATATATATATATATATATATATATATACATAAAAACATTTAACATATATAACAATGGTTTACAATTAAACAATATATATTCTGTAGACTAATGTGATATGTGAAAACTTTTCAGAGGAATGAAAGAGGGGTTAAAAGTTTAACATAGTTTAAACCGGCTCCTTTGTCTCCATTTAAACACTAGTTCCCTCTTCAGATTCAGCAGATCCAACTGGCTTTTGTGTCTTATAATAGATATCTTTTCATCCAGACATAATTGACAGCAATCTCTGAAGTTGGTGGGTGTGTAGGATTTTTTAATTGTATTCCATTTATTTATGGGGGTTAGATTATTGTCTTTCAAACACCAGAGATATTTCGATAGAGCTGTTTGATTTTTTAGTTCAGGGTTGGAAACGAATGCGTCAGATTGTACAGCCGTTGCTTCCAAGCACCTGCAGAAATACCAATGTAGTATTTTTTATATTTGTGTTTTTTGGGGGGGTATATCATGGCCTGATATACCACCCCCTCCGTCATACACTCTCCACCCATAAAACAAACTTTTTTTTTATTCTGCAATTGCATTTTGTTGTATTATTGTAATGTCCAGTTGTATTCCTTATGTCAGGTAAACTTTACGGTTGCTTTGGTTAGGAGTTGCAGAACTGAAGCTGGCTCGACTAGAAGTTGTTTCTCTGGAGCTGGATTGATTAGTGGAAGTAGGTTTCGAGTTATGATTTTGTTTTTTATATTTAGATAAGGTTCTTTTATTGTGGGGACTGATTATACTTTCTATATTTTTAGTGCACGATTTTTAGGGTTTTTCTGTTAAATATTCTATGGTGGGGACTAGAACTGCTAAAATGTTTATCTACGAGTTTATCTATGCGTGTCATCTGATTTTATGTTGCGTGTATATATGATTATGTATGAAGTTTTTGTGCGGGAAATATCTCAACAACAATGGCTCTTGGTGCCTGCAAGTGATTTGTAATGCTTATTGCAGATGTGGGCGAAGTACTGTTTTCTGCATGTCCTGTTTAGTCTGTTCAGCTGTCTTTGGATATTAATGTCACAAGTCGGACCGCAGTTGTTTGCCGAGATTTCTGATACAAATACTGCATGTTATATGAAACGTATTAATTATCGTAATTTGTGTAAGGTCTACTAATATGACTCTGCTTGTGGCTAAGAAGATCTTAACAGACGAGACATATTCTGCTACATTCATCAAATTTGGAATGTCAGATCAAGCATTTCTTTATTTTCTTGGTGCACGCTTGACATTTACCAATCTATGTTTCACCTTTATCCCTGATTCCTGTCATGCTATGCAGCTCTGCCCTCTTGACAACTCTGATCTGGCGGTGATTTTCACTAATATTTCTCTCTACTTACACTCTCTACAGGAATCTCTTACAAGTAGAATGTATTTCTACTATCGAAAAGCGGACTGGATATCGTTCTTCGATTTCCTGTGTGACGCACCTTAGTGAAAATTGTTTAGTCTCCCTTTTGAGGACGGCGCTTCTGAGATCTCACCCAGTGTGAAAACTGACATCGATATTTTCATCTAATCCAGGAAGTTCCGACTTAAACCTAATTCATTCCCTTGTTCCTGTTCTGCTTGCTCGGCCGCCATTGCGCACAGGAATTACTTCTTCCGGCTGTACTAGAGGGACGTGTCTGAATATAGTAGGCGTCTTTTTGTCTTGCCCCATAATAAGTGGAAAAAATCCTAAACGAGGTCAAGATGTTGTTTGCTGATAGAACGTAGCAGTGCACAGCAGCCCGCAGGCTTGGTTCCAAAGGCTATAAGAGGCTCTGTAAATGTGAGTTAAACAATAGCAGACCACCCTTTTATTCATCAATTTTAGTTCCTCACAGTGCTTGCTTTCTTCGCAAATTCTCCTCCATTTCCACATTTGACTCGTCTGGTATATCCACTCCTGACTTCCTACCTAGAGTTGACACTCAACTGAGGTATGTATACGTAACCCCAACTCTGGTCTCAAAAATCATTTTTAAGCTTGAACCCCATATGGCAACCAATGTCGACAGGATCCCAGTCATCGCCCTAAAGAAATGCGCCCCAGAACTTGCTCCGCTCTCTCTCCAAACTATACAACTACTACCTCTCTGCTTCTTGCTTTTCGGCTTGTTGGAAGTCTTCCTCTGTAGTTCCCGTTTAAAAAAAAAACACTGGAGAACACCCAGACATCAGTAATTAGAGCTTTATCAGCCTTCTACCGATTTTTGGCAAAGTGTTCGAGGCTATTATCAATACCAAAGGGGTTCAGCATCTAACAGTCAACAACCTATTCTTTGAGAAAAAATATGGCTTCCGCTTCATCAGGGCTACTTCTGATAGATATGTTAACGACTATTACGGCATGCACACTTAAAAACGTTTGACAGGGTTTGGTATGTTAGCCTTCTGCGCCAGCTACAAGACTTTGGCATAAATGGATGCTTGTTTGATCTAATCCAATTGTTCATGTTAAATCGTACGATGAAGGTCGTATTAAACGAGCATGCTTCCAGATCCGACCACATGAACGCGAGTGTCCCTCATATCTCTATTCTAGATCCTACATTATTCTTGATCTTCATCAATGATCTTCGTGATGTAATCTGTTCACAAGCAAGCATCTGCGCTGACGACATCACCATTTGCTCCTGCCGCAATGAGAAATCCTCGTTGCTGCTTTTAATAAGGATCTCTACGCTGTGGTGGACTGGGGGCAAGAAATGGCAAGTTGATTTTAACGCTTCCTAAACAAAGCTGCTTTCATTTAATCATCAAGGACAAACTTTCCTACCTCTAATCACTATGATAGCAATACATTGCAACACTTTCATGTAGAACGACTTCATTGCAAGGAAGGTCTGTCATTGTGTAGAAACAAGAAGTTTTTCTCGTAAAAATACATCTTGCACATACACAAATCTACTATTCGTCCGTGAATGTAATAGTGTTGCCATATCTGGTCAGACATTCCTGCCCTTCACCTCGGGGTGATCAAATAAATTCAATTGGGGATTTGCGATGTGATAAATCTCTATTTGGCAACTCGACTTCATCGACTTTTATTGTCTGAATGTGGGTTCCCGCTATATTTTCTACAAATATTTGTATGACTTATGTTCTGACATGTGTTACTTTTAATACTGGTGTAATGCATTTGTTGTAAGAATAATTTAATCATTTTTCAGCGATATAATTGGAAATGTTATTTTTTGCTAAGGTTTTTTCAAGTTTTTTAGTTCTCTCAAAATTATTTTTTGGGAGAAGGAATTCTGATGTTCTCTGTGTTATGAAGGTCGTTATTGCTGTTATTTTATATCCTTAGGAACATTGGCTATTATAGTTAAGACAAGAGTTCTTACTGGTATTTTCTTTTACAGATAAGTGATGAATTTGTTAGGATTTAGACATTTATTAATATTAATAAACGGGATTTTGCCATTGTCCATGAGATCATAGATAAATTTTAGTAAGGAATTATTCTCAAAATTTAATTTCAGATTTACGTTTTTGGTCATATTCGTTCAAACACTAAAAACACAACATCAAAATAACAACATCAGAAAGATAATATCCTTGAAAATGGTCCGTGAAATGGTTGGAAGTTCCTAGAAAGTCAAAAATTATAGAACGTTATTACACTCCTTATTTCCAGAAAAAGGAAACGTAAGAATATTGGAAAAATAAAATAAAAAATAAAAGATAATAAAATCATCCTTGTCGGTTGTTTTCAACGATACTTTTAAAGTACATATTTCTAAGACGAATACGACAATAAAATGCATATGTAGGGAAAGCGTAATTCGACTATAATGTTGGAAAGAAATCCATGTCAGAAAAGATATCGACTAAAAAAAGTGTGGGTGATGTGGACTCGTTCTAGTGATATAATACTGAAGTGTATGTTGATAGTTACCAGACAGCTACAAGCCTGCTCGCCGTAAGCGAATATCACATACTATTAAATATATCAGCAAGATTACGTTAAAACAAAACATTATATTTATTGATAGTGTCATCTTCGTTCAACACAATAACCAAAAAAAAAAAAACGGTTTTTAGCCGAAGCATTTCGTTTTCTAATAGAATTTATCAAGACAAATGTAGGACTAACGTTGTTGCACGTTTTTATATGCATATGTAAAGATATCATTTAATTATCAGAACATTTAAAAAACATTCATGAATATTTATCAGGTGGTTGAAACATAAGTCAAAACATATGGAGAGCCCAAGGTGCAAAATTGAGGTTTGTTTAGGCAAAGGTAAGCGAGTAATATTGTAGGTGTATCTATTTTTAAATGGATATATATATATATTTTTTGGTAATACATTCGTTTGGGTCGTGATGAAAGTATGTGTTGTACGTCCTCCAGATTTCGAGGTAATTGATTTCACCGTTTAATCTTAGTTTTTCTAAAAAAATATGGTCGTTTAAATTGGCTTGGGAAAGTAGTGAGTTTAACGAATTTAACGAATCACTTTCCGTCTCATATATATATCTATATATATATATATATATATATATATATATATATATATATATATATATATATATGAAAAATATTACATTTGACGTTTCTTTGATGTACCGGTGTTATCACAAAAACAGAATTTTAATTGAAAAGATTTTTCTTTAATGAGATGAAAAGTAATTCACGTCGAGCATATAACTGTCATTTTTACTTTAAATTTATCATTTTGCAATTTATCATCCTACTTTGATATTAAATACGTTAATCCAGCTTTTATTTTAATTCATGATCGCAATTTAAAATGGAAATGCTAGTTTAATCAAAATTACTGTCCTTCCTTTTTTACTTAAGTGCACATAGAGAAATGATATTTATGCACATTTCTAATTCATTAAGTCCGACTCGTTTGGACAACACGCCAAGCAGCAAGATAGTACGGGGAGGCCCTAAACGACGAATTATCAGTTGAAAACATCCCTAACACAAACCAACATCAATCCTGAACCGTGGGAAACCGTTGGTGCAAATCGGTCTTACTGACATAGGACCATACGTGTGGCAGGAGCAAGATTTTCGAGTCCAATCGTCAAAATGAAAAGGGTCTGCGATGGGCTTTCAGGACGGTCCGACACGCCCAGGCGGTTGTACTTAGTTAGACATTAACATCAAATTGCTTGACATAAATATAATGTTAGAACACTTAAATAACCCTAAAATATTGAAAAAAGTGAATTAATGCCCAGAAGCAGACATAGAAACAAATTCTTTTCTTGAAATATTAAACCTTGACTATTCCATATAGCCTCAACATTTTTCCTTTTCAAAATCATTATGTTTTCTTAGCATTTTCTTACATTTTCCGCCTTTATTTTAACTTTTTTATTCCTTATCACTTTCTTCATATATATATATATATATATATATATATATATATATATATTCCTATGTGTGTGTTCATATACATGCTTACGTATGTGCATGTTTATGCATACTCACATGTGTATGTGCGTTTTCTTATTTGCGTGTGCGTATATCTATCCGTATTTTTTTTTTAGAATCGTGTCGCCCCAAGTAAGGAGTTTTACTGCCACCGTTGAGCAAGAGGTTACATAGAAGGAAAGTTATGAGAAAGAGTGTCAGGCTACAGGGAGTGTCAGAAAGATGTTAAGAGAAGGATGAGAATACTCATGAGAGTGGAGTAGACGAAAAAAGCAGCATCAGAGTGAGGATGCAAGTTAGTGAGATAGTAGATGGCTATTGACTTTACATTTGAATTCTTGAAGATTGTAGCTGTCAGGATAACTAATAAGCCGAAGGGAATTCCATAGGCGGGAAATGTGAGAATAGAAACTGATTGAGTAGAATTTACGTTTACAATTTATTGGTTTCCCTGTAAAAGGGCGAGACCTTGTTGCTAATCTTGTGGCTCAAGTAAAGTTAGATATAGGGAGTACCAGTGAGCTAAGTTTATCTGAGCAGAAGCCGTGAAAGTATATGTAGAAGAGAGACAAGGAAGCCATATTGAGACGTTGAGAAAGTTACTATATAGGAGCTGCTAAGTCGTGGTCGATCACATTACAGATTCTTCGTTGGATTGTGTCAAGGACCCCTATATGGATAGCAGGAGCACCAGACCAGATACGTCAGCAGTATTCAATGCACGAGCAGATGGTAGATTTGTATATGTGCAGGATTGTTTCAGACGGGAAAAAACTTCCTGACACTGCCCAGAGAACCAACCTTCTTAGCAGCAGATTTAGAGATGGGTTCTATATAGTCATTCCACTTGAAGTTCGTTGTGAGGGTTAACTCGAGGATACACAGTGTTTTACTTTCAGGGTGATTAACCTGATCTATTCTAATGGGGAATAGGAGCGATAGTCTGTGGTGATTAATAAATAGCAACTTCGTTTTAGAAGCATTAAAATTAACGAGTCATTTTTTGTCCCAGTCCACTATGGATTGGATGTCCTTTTCGAGCTCGGCAGCAAAGTTTGCTTTGTCAGCCTCGGTAGATTTTGATCGAGGCGATTGTAAACCGTAGTGTCATCAGCGTATATTTCTACTTGGAATCTTATTATATCGGGGAGATCGTTAATGTAGATAAGAAAAATGTGGGACCTATCATAGAGCCTTGAGTAACACATGCGTTTGTGTGATTGTATTGGGAGGATTTATTGTGAGATTTGAAAGGAATAACTGGATTAGGTCAAACAAATGTCCAGTTATACCGTAGCCCAGCAGCTTGCATAGAAGGCCAGCATACCAGACTCTGTCAAACGCTTTGGCGATGTCTAGGGCAACATTTCAGGCTTCGCCGTTCTTGCCGAGAGCCTGGTTTATATACTCGATGATGAGCGTGAGCATATCAGCAGTAGACTTGGTGAAGCAGAAACCATACTGTTTGTCAAAGAAGAGTCTTGTGAGCAGTGAGATGTTGTACCACCTCCGCATTGATGATGACTTCGAACAATTTGCCAAAGATTGGTAGGAGGTTGATATGGCGATAATTAGCGGAATCAGAGCTTTCTCCAGTATTTTTATATATAAGAAACACAGAGAAGAATTTCAAGCAGACAGGAAATCAAGAAGAGAGGTAGTAGTTATAGAGTTTAGAGAGAACAGAGGAGAGTTCAGGAGCGCATTTCTTTAGGAAAATGATTGGTATTCCGTCACCACCGCTCGCTTTATGGGCGTCAAATTTTGAAATTATTTTGGACACCACTGAGGGAGTAATGTGTATGCCAGGTATGCCAGTCTGGTACAGATTCTCCAGACGAGTCTAGTGTCTAGTTGATGGAAAATCTGAGCGCGATTAGAGGAGGGATTGGGGGCTTGAGCTGTTCAGCACACTGTTACATAACCTTCAGTAGTCTTTGGTGTTGAACGTACGGGATGCTATGTTTTGCTTCATTCTGACTTCAAACATCAGCTTAGCTTCTTTAAGTATCTTCTTGCACTCATTGCGAGCCAAGGCAAAAAGGCTCCTGTTATGGTCCGAATTGTGACTCCGGTAAAGCCGGAAGAAGTGATTTCGGTGCGTGATGGCAGCCGAGCAGACAGGGGAGAACCAGGAAAGTGAGTGGGATTTAAGTCTCAACTTAATGGCAGGGATGAAAGCATCGATGTCAGCTTTAACCCAAGAGGAGACCTCAGCCACAGTTTTCAACGGGAAGGCTAAATACTTTGTTCCAAGGGACGTCACACAGGAAATTGCGGAACAAGTCCCAATCAGCTCTTAGGTTCTTGGGTAAAGTGACAGTGGAAGGAAATTCTAACGGAAACTACCGCATGATCAGAGTTTCTGAGAGGGCAGTGTTGCTTGACATTGCAAGAGTCATGGGTAGAAGTAAAGCGGAGATCTAGTAGTGTTTCGTGTCCGTAAACACCAAGCCCATGCATGTGGACATTGGAGTCCTTCCTGAAGAGGGAAAGGTAGCCAGGGACGTAGAATTCAGAAGAGAGGATAGAAGGATCAAGGTTAGTTTCGTAGAGGGCTAGGATGTCAGGTGAGTTTAACTGGAGGACGAATTCGACATTGTAAAAGTTGGGACGTATATCTCGTATGTTAGTGAAAGAGATGTTGATGGATTTTGGTGTTCTTTGATAAGCTGGTTTAGTTTTGCTATTATGGTAGTGTGAATTCATGGTACCCTCAGAAAAAGAGACGTTGCTACCCTCCCAAATTACTACAAAATCTTGCGACAGCTCTATCACTGCGTCATGATGAGTGAAGAGAACCGGGAGACCCCTTCCTAAACAAGAAACGTGCCTCTACTCCTGTCCAAAAGAAAAGGGGGAAGTGTGAACCGGGCGATAGTAGGGTCTATCTACTCTAATTAAAAAAAGAAAACAAAATTACTAAGTTTTAAATTAGTATGAGTTGGAAAAAGCCTTCCAAGCCAATAGAAAAGCGGTACCACCCAACCCGTTCAAAGAAATGACAAAAAGTGCTGACTCATTTTTGTCTTTTTTTTTGTTTTTTTAAGCTATTTAAAAGACCAAATGTGTTAAAATATTTTCAAAAGGAAACAAAAAGAAATTAACTGATTCCCCAGATTTCAATTTAAGTATCTTCAAAAGAATACACAACAATAAAATGAATTAACAACGTTAATTAAAATAGAAAACAACAATTAGATGAATTACCAAAGTTAAATTAAAATAGAAAAACAATAAAATCAGTTCTCAAATTTAAATTAACATAGAAAAACAACAATTAAATCAGTTACCAAATTCAAGATGACCACAAGAGAAAAACAAACCGTACTCACACAAGTTATATATTTAAAAAGTCTAGTAACATCTCTTTTTACGTAATACGTTTATAATATATTTTCTTTTCTTTTCTTTCCCACAATTTTTGTTCCGTACCCACCTTTTTAAGTTTCCACATAAACCCAACTAAATTTTACTTTAAGAAATTAATATATTAGCAAGCTCCATTTATAAATTATGACATCGCTAATACCTTAAAATCATTTCAAATCAAAAACTGTCTATTAATAAGTATGTGCGTGTGTTTATGCATACATATATGTATATGTGTGCGTATATCTGTGCGTATTTATTTTTTAATTTCCGTTTTCTAACTTTTAATTTTTTTCTTACACTTTTTCTTAATTCATTTTATTTTTAAGTTATTTTTTCTGTTTAAAGTTTTACTCTTTAACGGAAATATTCATTCGAATATTTTGTCCCCAATATAAACAAAGTAGTAACGTCCGGAAGATTAATAATAATCGGACCCTGAAATAATATTTTTAAATAAAAATAGTCGCAAACTTTTTTATAATTTATAACGACTTTAACTTTAGGAACTCTAACTTCTAAAATAAGAGTCAAATCGAAAAACTGTTAATTTCATATGCACGTGTCAACTGCATAATTCATGAAACTCCGTGTCGTGCTTTAAACGTAGGATAATATATATAGTTATTAATATATTCTTCTTTCTCTGTTATACCGGATTGAGAACTGTTCAATTAACAAGTGATATATATATATATATATATATATATATATATATATATATATATATATATATATTGACGTCCTGAAAAGTATAAATGTAAACAAACTAATTGCATTCTATTCACCGCGAGTTTAATATTAACTGACCCTAAATTATAAATCTCTCTTAGTTTTTTCCTCTTACCAAGATTTTAGTATCCTATTTCATTTTGTTTCGGTATTAGTCACTTATTTATCCATTTAATAAATTAAAATAATCCCACATCCTATTTACTACTCATAATGAATTTATATAAAAGAACACTCATTCAAATCGAGAAAAGCTTAATTGAATATGCACCTGATGATTGCATATTGCATGAAACTCCGAGTCGTGCCTAAAACGTAGAAGAAAATGTATATTTATTAATATATATATATATATATATATATATATATATGCCCTATTATACACCACTGAGCATTGTTCTATTCACACCTGATTAATATTTAAATATTGATGTGTATCTGTGCATATAGACCCACACACACTCACACACACACACACACATATATATATATATATATATATATATATATATATATATATATATTGGTATATTGTTACATATATATTTAAACAGACAAATGCACGTGTACATTTTGCAATGAATGGTAGTGTAAACACTTTGTTTATATGGAATCTATTATTATTATTATCATTGTTGTGGATTCCGGGTGACGAACAACACAAAATAAAGAACAACAAAACAGATTTTTTTTTAATCATTTCACCCCGGGCAAGGCGTAAATGCCACTGATGTGTGTGTGTGGGGGGGGGGGCTACATAACTGAAAGAAAATTAATTAGAGGAGGGAGAAGAGGATTACAAACCAATTAGAAAGAAGCAATAGAAAGATGAAAATGCCGATGTAATGACAGTTGCAAGGGGGAGAGAAAGGGAAGGATATACGGGGTGGGAGAAGGGCTAGAGTCAAGTCGTTAGTAGATGAGTATTGACATTGCATTTAAATTTCTGGAGGTTGTAGCCGTCAGGAAAGCAAGAATATGGGAGCGAGTTCCACAGGCGGGAAGTGCGAGAGAAGAAGCTGAAGGAGTAGAATTGTCGTCTGCATTTGGCTAATCTAACTGTGAATTGGTGGGACCCATTTGTCATTCGGGTTGCACGAGTAAACACCTGTTGAGGAGGCACCAGTGACTTAAGTTCGTCTGAGCAGAAACCATGAAAGTACTTATAGAACAGACAAAGGGAGGCCACATTTCGTCGGTAGGGAAGTGCCTGTAGTCGAGCTGCCAAGTCAGCACCTATCACGTTACTAACTCTCCTTTGGAGCCTGTCGAGAGCACTGAGGTGAGCGGCAGAGGCGCCGGACCATAAATGACAGCAGTACTCCATGAGGGTCGAATGGTAGATTTGTATATATGCAGGATGGATTAAGACGGAAAGAACATACTGGATCGACACAGTGACCCAACCTTCTTAGCAGTGGATTTAGCTATGGATTCGATGTAGGGGTTCCACTTGAGATCAGAAGAGAGGGTAAGGCCGAGGAGGCGCAGTGTATTACACTCAGGGAGAATCGCTTGGTCCACGCTTATGTAAGGCAGGAGAGGTTGCCTGTGATGGTTGACAGACAACAGCTTGGTCTTGGACGCATTGAAGTTGACAAGCCACTCCTTGACCCAATTCACCACAGAGTTCAAGCTCAGCAGCGAGATTATGTCTGTCCGCCATGCCAGGATTCTTACTTGTGCGGGAGTATATTGTGGTGTCATCTGCGTAGATGCCTACTTGGGACTTGATCTCATCTGGGAGGTCGTTGATGAAAATATGGAAGAGCGTCGGGCCCAGGATAGAGCCCTGGGGGACACCGGCATTCGTGCTGTAGGATGAAGAGGCACGCCCAATCAATACGACCTTCATTTTGCGGTTGTTTAACAAGGACTGGATTAGGTCAAGCAGGCGTCCGGTAATGCCGTAACCCCGTAGCTTGCAAAGGAGGCCAGAGTGCCAGACCCTGTCAAAAGCCTTGGAGATGTCCAGAGCAACTGCACGAGCCTCGCCTGACTCATCGAGGGTCCGGAGCATGTACTCCGTGAAGGTTGTTAGAATGAAAATAGGTTATATTGAACGTAAATATACAAATTGGATCCCAGGTTAGTAATCCAGGAATTCGATTAGTAAGGAATATTTATATACAAGTCTTTAAAGAAGCCGCACTGGAAATAGTATATCTGTGTAATATTATTCTGACTGAGTGGAGCTCAGAGCTATTCTGACTACTGACGCGGTATTCTCGGTGTAACTTCGGTATTTTTCGGTAACTTACGGATCAGTCCCCGTTCTCTCTATGGCAGGCGTATATGTATACTCAAGTCGAGTCCATTATCATAGAAAAAGGGGAGATTGAATAACAATCATAAATTCTGTTTAAATGATAAGTAATTGAAACCTACCAATAAATAAATAAGATAATTATAACTGTCTAGCATGATTGCCAAATATATAACAGAAGATTTTATTATTGTAATCGATAAACCTGCTTGTAGTTTTAATAAATGATAGAGAAAGAAAGTGAGTATATTGAACCAATAGTTAAACATAAACAAAATAAACGTTAAGATTTGAAACTCTTCTTACAGTATTTATATTATTCGGACTATTGTCTTCAACTTTCAAATGGCAAGAAAGATGAGGAGAATATTCCGAGTAATGTAAATACTGTTAGTACTACCTCATCTCAGAAGTACTGACAAATCTTTTCTTACAATTACAAAAATGATGCGCACTGTTATAAAAACTGAAGTATTACGCATGAACTAGGTTATCTGAGCAATTTAACAAATATGACGTGTTAAACATTCATCGTAATATAATTACTAGTAATAGCATATTAGATATTTGTAATGAAATAAACTTACTTGCTGAAGCATATTCTAAACAGAAAACAAAGGTTTTATATCACACAATTAAATAATAGATAAATTTGTAATATAATAACTAAACCTGATGCTATTATAAAAAAAGTATAATAAAAATTGAAAAACATAAAAATGGATGCATAAAAATGGAAATAATTACTTTTCTGCTTTTAAAAATCACATAGCTTTCTTGAAGCAATGTAAAAACATGTCTATCCAATAAATAATCCAGCGTTCATACAAACAAATGAAATGTAGCTTTGACAGTTTTTTTTCCCAGTCGTTTTGCTTAGATGTCTGCAATTCGACTGCTACCTGTGTTTGAACACGGATTGCTTTTCTCCCGTCATGACAACGTATACTTTTTGCATCAGAGGCATGACATCTCATTAAATGTTTAATTAATAATAAATGGTTTACGTAGATTCAGGCATACATCCATGCATTAAATTGTTTGTACTTGATAATGGAATTGCTTTTTATCTTGAGTAAAGTTAGTGGGTCTTTATTCCGGCTATCCTTTATTAGTTTTAGAGTTTCTGCAGTTTTCTAATGATTCGAGGCGTCCATTTTACGTCCCTTTGTCTTTTTGTGCATTTGCTCGATTTATGTTTCTATTGGTATATATGTGTTTTACTTCTTCTATATATATTACTTATTAATCTAAAACGAGGACTTTCAGACAATAAATTTACACAATAAAGAAATATCACCCAGAGTAATAGAAATTGAAAAAACATCGTTATCATTTTGGATTATGGATAATAGTTTTTGGAGTATAATTACTGCACAGTAAGCTGGACTTACATTTCAAACTGCCTGCATAAAAGACAAGCATGATGTGTTTAAAAAAAGATTATAGATTGATCACATATTTATCGAATACTTAGATAAAGAAACAAAAGGAATATATATATATGTACGGTAAATTGCGGAAATAGCTATGATGATGGTGATGATGATTAAATGAAAGTTACCAGAAAGAAAGGGTACAGTAGGTGAAAAAAGGCAGTGAAATATATTAATCAGATGATCTTGAAAAAAGAAATCTCAAGAATTTAAAAGAAATTGAAAGCAAATGAATTAATTACACAAAACCATCCAACATCATATTTCATAGTAGGATAGCAGAATGTTATAGAATATTTAAGATTAAAGAATTAACAACAGGAGAATGAAAGGAGCCTTCGGAGCTTACAATATTGTCCGAGAAAAAAACTTTTAGGCATATATGTATGCAAAGAGTGTTTTATATCGATTCCCAACCTCTTTTCTAGTATTTGACATGGTGACTATGCATTTAAATCTAATCATAATAGTCTTCAAACTATAATGATTCACTAGCATAATCAAAAGAATTCAGAAAGCTAATTAAAATGTTCTGCTTTGGTGACGACATCAAAACTTTACGACAGAGTGATGCGTAACGTTAGTTATTTAGAAAGATATCTTGTAAAAACAGATGGAATTGACCAACCGGGGATTAAGGTGATTGAAAACAGAATGCAAGAATATATACCTAGGAATATCCGAATTTAACTCATTAAATAGTCAGAAATTAAAAAAAGTAAAATAAAAAAAAAACTCTTTCTATATTACGAAAAATAAAGTAAATTAAATTATTCTCAGAAACCTGATAAAAACTTGTATAGTAATCTAATACACAGCGTCAAAAATTAAATTAGCGACAGGGAAGGAAATCTATTGGTTCACAAAGATTTCTTCACTCTAAAGATGAAGCAAAATATATTTTATCTGAAAAACAAAGAAAGCAGTGGTTGACTTGTCAGCATTGTTGTCAGTTTCCAATTGAGTCGAATAGAAAAAATATGTATAAATGAGATAGGAATATTTGACAAAATGTAAAACCAGGAGAACTGATACGCCGAGAAAACTTTAAGACAGTGACGAAATAAATCTCCATTGCCGTCCAAAACATGTGCAATGGAAAGAACTACGTGAAATCAAACGTTGACAAGTCCCAGAAAACCAACAATTTTTGACTGGGTAGAGTTTTTTTTTTTAAATCATTTTACCCCAAGCAAGGCATTCCACATAGGGGAAGGTAAATAGAAAGAGTGGTTAGATATAGGAAATGTCAGAAGGGAGGGTGATAGGTAGTTGGGCGGATGGGAAGAGTGTTTGAAAGAATGGAAGCGAGTTGGTTTGTTAGGAGGTGTCTATTGACCTTACATTTACACTCCTGGAGATTGTAGCCGTCGGGGAAGCAGTCATGTGGAAGGGAATTCCACAGTCGGGAAGTGCGAGAAAAGAAACTGTTGGAGTAGAAGTTGCGGTTGCATTTTATCGGTTTCATTGTAAAAGGGTGGGGTCTAGTTGCTAATCTAGTATCTCGTGCAAATTCGAACCTAGGGGGCACCAGTGATCTAATTTCATCGGAGCAGAAGCCGTGAAAGTATTTATAGAAGAGACACAGGGAAGCCACGTCGCGCCGGTGAGAGAGAGACTGCAGGCGGTCTGCTAAGCCGGTATCGATCAAATTACAGACCCTCCGCTGTACTTTGTCGAGAAGCCCAAGGAGAATAGCAGGGGCACCCGACCAGTTAGAGCAACAGTATTCAATGCACGGGCGGATGGTAGATTTATAAATGTGCAGGATAGATTCAGACGGAAAAAACCTTCGGGCCCTGCACAGAGAACCGACTTTCATAGCAGCGGATTTAGCAATGGATTCCATAGTCATTCCACTTGAGGTCCGCTGAAAGTGTGAGACCAAAGCCTGGTCCATGCTAATAGGAGGTAGGTGCGATTGTCTGTGATGATTAATTGATAGTAGCTTCGTTTTAGAAGCATTAAAATTTACGAGCCATTTCTTACCCCAGTCCACTATGGATTGGAGGTCCTTTCCAAGCTCGGCTGCAAGGTTAGCTTTGTCGTCCACACCAGATTTTTTTATCAGAGCGAGAGTAAACTGTGGTGTCATCGGCGTACATACCTACTTGCGATCTTATGGTATCAGAATGTAGATCAGAAAGAGCGTAGGACCTAGGATAGAACTGAGGGACAACCGCGTTCGTATGCTAGTTCTGGGAGGCATGTCCGTTTAATACCACTTTTAATGTGCGGTTAGATAGGAATGACTGGATTAGTTGCTATATCATAGCTCCGCAGTTTGCATAGAAGGCCAGCATGCCAAACTCTGTCGAACGCTTTAGAGATATCCAAGGCGGCTGTTCGGGCTTCGCCATTCCTGTCGAGTGCCTGGTATATATACTCGGTGATGGTCGTTAGCATATCAGCAGTAGACCTGGTGAAGCGGAAACCGTACTGTTTGTCCGAGAGGAGCCTGTGTTCTGTGAGGTGCTGAACCACCTCGGCTTTGATAATGGTCTCGAACACTTTGCCAAAGATCGGAATAAGGCTGATAGGGCGGTAATTTGCGGGGTTCGAGGGTTCTCCAGTGTTTTTGAATATAGGATCTACAGAGGAAGGAAAGCAGGAAGCAGAGAGGCAGAAGTTGTAGAGCTTACAAAGGACAGAGGAGAGTTCAGGGGCACATTTCTTTAAGACTATGATTGGGATTCCGTCCCCTCCGCTCGCTTTGTGGGGGTCAAGTTTTGAGATTATCTTAGAGACAAGCGAGGGTGTAATGTGGACGTCATTCAGTTGAGCCTCAGTTCTACGTGGGAAATCGGTTGTAAGAACCCCAGACGAGTCCAGACTCGAATTGTTCGAGAATCTCCGTGCAAAGCATTCAGCCTTGTCCGCTAAGGAGGTGAGGACCTCAAAATTATTGATTAGTGGGGGTATTGTGGGCTTGCACTTGTTAAGTACTCTTTTACAGAGTCGCCAGTAGCTTTTGGCACCGAACTTAGCGGATGCTATGCGTTGTTTCATTCTAGCAGCAAACAACATCTTAGCTTCGTTAAGTATCTTTTGAGTATGTATTGGATAGATCAAACTGATACTCAAAGTATATATGAAATTATGACATGGCGGAGATAATCGTGCCTTGTAAAAACGTCGTGGGTGTGACAATATAATAAATGATGCCAACATAAAGCAAACAATAATATTGGAAAATAAAATTATGAAAAATACTTTAGGAGTTTGACCGCCTGACCGATCAAAGATAAAAACTGGATGTGACAGTTTTTTTACAGTAGACATGTCTGTTTCAGAAGAATGAAAAACTTAATATATTTTAAAACACTATTTAGAGAAAGTTGTTGCATATGAACGTTATAATTGTGCCCATTATTGTAAGAGTAATTTATATCGTGCCAACAAATCATTAGATCAGAAAATAGGGTATGTGTGAATCGGGGATGAAATGAGACTGACATACCATGGCATTAATAAAGCTTGCAAGGATACTGAAAAAGTTTTGCTGATTTGAAGAAACCTTATTTCACACAGACTCCTGTGATAGCCGTCAACAATCAGATTTAAATATTCAAATATATATAAGATGAGAGAAGTAATCACGTCTTTTTGAAAATTCAAGTTAACGATATGAGCTCCAAATGGGAGATTAAAAAACGTTTCATTACAGCATTTAAAGTAGCAGTTAATCTGAGAAGATTAATGCTGTTGGATAAAACATCTCTAAAAGAGAAATTACTGGAACGTCAGATAAAGTCGAAGAAAAGTTTTATAGTTTAACATAATAACGAACACATTTTCCGTATTCCGGCGTATTTTAATAGTCTGTTCAGTTTAAAACACTGGAATTTGGTTTCATTATTTGAACTGTTATTAATGTCTCTTTTACTATATGTCCTGGTTACGTTTAACGTGTTTTAATTCGTTCACATTGCATATTCCATTCAAATGCCCTAGCTAAAAACTACTAACATTTTGTTCACAGTTTTCAGTTTCATTATATTTTTATGAATAAATGACATGAGGTAAATAAGATATGGTTCACCAGAAATACGATGACAATACCATTGATAGAATATTTGATCAGCGATGATTGGTTTAAAGCAAATCGTAACCAAAAAAGGATACTTATATTTCGAACCAGAAAGAAACAATTGAAATTCCTGAATACATGATATAAAACGGGGTTATGCAGAATGTGACCCTTAGATCTACGAATGAATGTCAATGATTATCCACACTCTTAACATACATGTCATATGGCGCAAGTGCAGATAAGTTTTTACTTAACTTCGTAAAAATTATATGAAAGTGTGAAAAGCCTTGATCGATCACGGCTTGAATGGAAATTACATATGAGATAAAATGAAAATGTACTAATATCTGCCTCTTCTGGAGAATCAGTAGAATTAGTGTCTTCATTCCAATGTGTGTAGATGTAATCAAATACTAGGACAGATATTTCTAAAAGTAACGTAAAAGAAAAGAAATTTACTGCCGTAAGAGCCATTAGCATAGTGGATTAAACGTTTGTTTCATTAATTTGGTGACAGTAATTTAAAATTCCGTCACGGCACATAAGAGAAAAGAAGAAGATATCTGGACCAGCCAGGGTGTACTTGGATTCACTGGAAACAGGGTGAGCAATAACTGAATAGTTGTAAAAGAAATAACGAGATACAGTTATCGTTCGAAAAGTTTATGTTAATTAAATAAAGTGGTCAATTCAGAATTCTCTAAAGATTACTCAGATCGACCTACACCTGATGAATGATGGAGGGCATAAGGACAGAAATGCAGTGATAGCAACAACAAAAATTAGGACAATAAGTCTAATGTGAATTGCGTATGAAACGAAAAACATCTTTAAAAATTCTAGTTCATTTTATATTGCCTAGAAAAGCGCATCTGTCAATTCATTTTCATAGAATATTACTTTTTCAAGCTATATATAAACAACAAGCAATCATGCATCAGTTATATATAATTACAGATAAGTATACGCAAGATAATTATATTTCAACGTTGATTCATTTCTAACACATTTGCTTAAATAAGTTGATTGATTATTTTATTTTGTTTCTGTTCCTGAAAGGGCATTATAACAAAGAGATGCCATTTAAAAAGAGGAAGTTTTCTTAGGCTATCTATTGTCAACAACATGCAGCTAACAATGGCTTATTTGAGTGGTTTTGATTAATTGAAGGATTTTCTTCTTCAGGCACAGTAATTTAAAAAATAAAAATATGTTAACATGAGCGATAAGCCATTCTTCGCAACAAAAGATTATCTTTACATTGTACTTATTCTTTCAATTCTGTTTCTATAAATCTCACTCTATAAATAGAATTTATAAACCCCCTATCCACTCTTTCTCATCACTTCCCCTATGTAACTCCCTAACCACTCTTTTTCATCACTTTCCCGTATGTAACCCCCTGCGCAACAGTGGCAGTGAAATGCCTTGCTTGGGGTGACATGATAAAAAAAAATATATACGATATAAAGAAACGGCCATCAATTTACGTGTAAATTCATGCGATTTTTAAAGTACTAGAAGAAAAGTGACTTTAAACTATTGATTCAATTGAAATGAAAAGGGATGACGGAATTTATCAGTTGTTTCCTTTCCTGCGCTGAATTGTCTATTTCAACTCCTTAATTTCACATGTTCATTACAAAAACAAAGTTGCATTTTTAAATGAAATTACAATTAAAGGATTAAAACAATTACATTTCTTTATATGAGCAATTATAACGTTTCGAAATCTGGGCTGTGTAAAAATAGTGTATAATTTTCGTCATCCATTTGGCCTTATGTAGCATAGATTTTATTTCATGTGCAGTTTCCGTTCTGCACGTGAGAGGTCATCGTTCTTCAAAACTTCCCGCTCTTTGTCACTTTTAAAATGTTTTATTTTAATATTATTCCCAGTCAATGTTCCGCCATCCATTTAGTCAAAAGGGTTTCGTTGGGTCCATTGAGCCTTGTTAGTGTCATATTCTCTAAGCCATATTTCCTAATTATATGCTTAACAAGTTCCATCGGGTCTTTCTTATTCAAATACCGGTGTCGTTTTTATTTTCCTTTTTCTTCAAACTTCTTCATTGCTTACATTATTAGTCTATGGTATACTCGGCGTATTTCTGGAGTACCAGATCTCTATTGTTTCAAGTCTTCTGTTTATCTACGAGAAAATATAGATGGAGTGATATTTCTTAGCAGTTCAGCACATTGGTCTTGTTTTTTTATGTCTAACAAAATTTCTCTATTTCTAAATAATTTGTTTAACTTCGGATTTCAGTTTCATATTTTATGTTGTCGATCAAAATAAATTCCTAGATAGTCAAATGATCGGACTTGCTTAAATTTGGCATCTCTTAATTCAGAGCTTCCATCTTTGCTTGCTAATTAATATAAATCTTGTCTTCTTACAATATATGTCTTTTTTTCCTGCTTTTTTAATACTTTAATTTAGGAGTAAAAAATATTCTTACTAACTATTCCACCATCAAGGCTGATATGTGCGTGTCTTATGCAAATTCTATTTCGATTATAATTACTTCACTGTCAATGTTAAACAAGCCAAGCGAGGAGAATATTCCTTGACTTACGATGTTTCTTAATTTCGTGTACGCCGTCATCTAAAATGACATGGGTGATACATCCATAGGGTGAATGACCCGAAATCAAAGAGGTCATAGCTGCTGTGCCGTGTCAAAGTTTTGTATTTGTTCGAACTATTTTGCTAAGCCCGATAAATTCTTTATTTTCTGTTGCGCTCAAAGTAATGGGCTAGTTAATGTTTTCGAGATAATTTTTGTCTGTACTCAATCCATTTCCCATCCGAGGCATGCCATTTGTTCCCAATAATTATCTTAGATTATTCAAATATTTTCTCAAATACATGCTTATTAACTATGGCTTTTCAACAGAATTATCTTTTGATGTTGATAATTATTGATTGATTCGTATTCTACGGTTTATTACCATTTTCGGGTTATTAAAATCAGAATATAGTTTTAGATTTTAAGATTGTAAAAAAATATTTTTAGATAATAATAGTTTGGTGATGCAAGTGTTACTAATTAATCCATTGCTGAGAAAAAAAGTGGATTCATACATTTTTGGTTGCTTAGTCTTAACTTACAGACGTTTTTTCTGAAGAAATGTCGGTCGAAATGTGCCTTAAACGTTATGATACTTTTGTATATAGTTTATTCAGAAAAGCTGATCCCTTTTTGTAATGTAATATATATATATATATATATGTGTGTGTGTGTGTGTGTGTGTGTGTGTGTGTGTGTGTGTGTGTGTGTGTGTGTAAGTGAGAATGAACATCAATATCCAGAGGTGCCAGTGCGAATTATGCTTAAACCCAACAGCCATACTATAAGCAGACAGTCGCATCTGGGTGTTAACTTCAATATCCACTCTTATATTTATATACGCTCTATCCCTGATGTTGAGTACATTAACATTTAAATATTATTCAGTCAGTTAAGTTCCATACCTGATACACAATTGGGTGATCATATCTCTTTCCTGACATGACTGACTGGTCAGAATATTTTCCCGCAATAGTTTGTCATTTCTTTCTGCGATAGACCGGTTGTCACCCAAGTCTATAGATCCCAAGCTGTCCTTCAATTTAACCCATAGCTGCAGCTAGAATCGACGGATTAGTACCTTTCCCAACGAAATGTGTGCGTAAGTGAATACGATGAATTCAATAGGAATTCACAGTCGGCTCTTCGTTGACTCATTCCGGGCTGATATCCATTGCGGCAAAACGCACATCCAACACGTAAATATAGCAAACCTTTAAACTATATTTTAACATATATATATGTGTGTGTGTATGTGTGTTTGTGTATTTGTGTGTATAAGTATTTTCAGTGTATTTGTAGAAGATACAAATGAACAAAAATAAGACTAGTCCAGTTTTTCTTATATATATATATATATACATTGTTATTATTGTGTGTTATTATTGTGTGATTATATGGTCTTTTATAGTTTGTGACTGTGTGCTTATTTTATGTATGCCTGTATCTATTCTCCTGTTTTGTATTAGTATGTATATATTTTACTTTAAATTTTGTGTTTGCATGTGTGATCTGGTGTTTATTCTGTGTTTTTTGCATATGTACCGTGTATATGTGTGTGGTGATGTAAATATTCTTAATTTTGTGACACTTCCTGTTTAACTGCTTACAACTCTACCCATCACCTAACCTTATTTTCATTGTTTAAAATTTTTTGAATATTCTGGGTAAAATGTAACATTTGATTTTTTTTTGTTTTAAAAAGCAGTGTGCATTTGTTTACAACTGCCGTCATAAATTCTGGATTTATAACATTTTAATTCTGTTTTGAGTTTTCCTCTCAATATGTACATATTGCTCTGGGTAATATTCATTGAGCTCTCTATTTTTATGTATTTAATATACATAAATATTTTTATGCATTTAATATATATATGCAAATGAAAAAGAGACAGGAGGAAAAATACTTACCAGATTTTCCTCTGGTATCGGTTTTATTAATTTTTCTCTTCTACACTCTATCTAAGAATGCTTACATATATGTATATACATATACACACATCCAGTAATTTAGATCTGGCAGAAGGCCGAAATCATGGAGTAACCAGTAAGGATCGAACTCACTACTCTGTCATATTTGAACTAGCAGGTCATCCTAAATAACCATTACACCACGTAGAACCCCATATATATATACAGTACAGTGCAAAAGTATTAGGACAAGAACTATATTATCTTTTATGAGGTATCAAAATAAAGTTTAAAATTACCCCTGTCCTAACATTTTTGCATATAACCGGTAGTGTGCAAAAGACAGGGGTGATTTTCTTAAAAACCTAAATGAAATTCAAATATAGGGTGAAAAACCAAACCTTTGTAAGAATTATTTAACTAAAAAGGAAGAGGAAGGAAGGCTTCGGAATTTGAATTGGCCCCCCGCAAAGCCCTGATCTCAATCCTACCGAGCATCTATGGAATATTTTGGATAAAAAAATTGATAAACCTAATGTTACTTTGCAAGGCACACTCTGGGAACAAATACAAGCTGCTTGTCAGGAGATACCATAAGATACATTTAAGAAGCTTGTGATGGCAATGCCTTACAGAATGAAGGCTGTGATCAAAGCAAAAGGCTAAATATTAAATTTATTTTGTAACAAGTATTTTTTCTTGTTAAAGTATTTGTTGAGTAACTAAAATAAAATTACTTAAATTAAATTGTTTATTTTCTGTCAATATGCCTCATAAAAGATAAAATAGCTCCTGTCCGAATACTTTTGCACAGTACTATATATATATAATCCTACGTTTTAAGCACGACACAGAGTTTCATGTATTACGTAATCATCAGATGCATATTATGAACTGGACGTTTTTCGATTTGAAATTAGGTATTGGCGTTGCTAAAGTTAATGTCGCTATAAATTAAAAATATGGTGTGCTAACATATAAATTTATTAAAGTAAAATTCATTTAGGTTTAGTAAAACGAAATAACTAAACTGAAATGAACTAAATACAGACAGATATACACACACACAAATACGAAAATGCACTTACACATGTAAATATGAATAAACATAAACTTACATATACATGGTGTGCGAACACACATGCGAATATATATATATATATATCTGTATGTATATGTAGAAGGTGCTAAGAGATAAGAAAGTAAAAAAAGCTTATTGCTAGAGTTAGAAGATAATAAGTAATATAATATCTTTATAAATGTATTTATGGTTGTGAGAATCTTTAGCATATGTTTTGTACAATCTATTATTTTGGCCGAAAGTTACGCCAAGGAAGTTGATCACATTAATGTAAGTGGTGGTAGGGATTTTGAAGTTTTGATAATAGTAAAATAAAATATATTGAAGCCTTAGCTAAAAGTAGTCACAATGGAAGTTTAGAATACACTGATAAAAGCAAAGAAATCTTTCGTAATCACGCAAACGAAACATCATATGGTTCAACCCACTTTTAGTAATAATGTCAAAACTAACATAGGTAAGGTTTTACTAAATTTAATACACAAACATTTCAATCATTCTCCTACACTATAAAATCTTTCAACAAAAATAATGTCAAGATTAGTTATAGTTGGATCAAGAACTTTGATAAATATATCTCGCTGCATAACAATAAGATATTAAATAGAAACATGTCCAAATTACAAAATAATAGTAAGTCTACTATAAATTAAGGTAACATTACCAAAAATAATTATAACTGTCGAAAAAACACGACCGGACCACTTAACGGTCAGTGTATGAACAAATGTATAATTACTAAGCTAGTATACATTCTGATGGCGATATAAAGTTCGAAATTGTATCAACGGAAGGTCTTTAGAAATCTAAATCCAATAACCAGAACATCACTTTTAATTGAATACAAGTATAATACTGTCTTCTCCAAATATTATTGGTTTATAAAAATAACAAAAAAAAAAAATACACGCGACTATTATTTGAGAAATAACTGCAAAAACTATATCTTACAATGGAATAAAAAATATATGTAACTAATGCCTTTTAAAAACTTATAATATAAAAACACCTAAATAACATTAAACTATTGAACAAAAGAAATGACGTAATAAACACATGTAAAGATAGAAACTAATACTACCTTAAATACTTAGACCCTGAGTAGAAACTATTTATCCCAATTCTTTATTTTTATTTTTTTTTAATTCTTCAACTTTTACTTTAGGATTTTCTTACTTTTTCTACCTTTCTTTCTACTTTTTTATTCCTTAGCAGGTTTTACATTATATATAGATAGATATAGATATATTCGTATGTGTGTGCTTGCACATATGCATGAGTATGTGTATGTTTATGCATACTTGCATCTGTATGTGAGTTTTTGTATTTATTTGTGCGTATAACTGTCTGTATTTATTTTATTTCGTTATATTTTTTACTTTTTCTATTTTTAATTATTTTTTATTATTATTTCTTTCCTCTTCTTTAGTAAACCTAGTGACGTCATTTCAATGTATTATTTTTTATATTTTTCTTTTCTTTTTCCTGGCGCACGATTTTTGTTTCCTATCCTCTTTTTGTTAATTTCCATATAAATCTCACTAAATTTCGCTTTAATAGATTAATAAATTAGCACACATAATTTGAAACGACATTAACTTTAGCAACGCTAATACCAAAAATAATAATTCAAATTTACAACCCGTTTATTCATCCGTATGTATATGTTTATGCATACATGCATGTGTATGTGTGGGTACATCTGTGTGCATTTGTTTATTTCTTTCCATTTTCCGTTTTAGATTTTTTAATTAATTTTTAATCACATTTTATAAAATTAATTCTCTTAATTCTTTTAATTTTTTCATTTCTTCTTCTTCCTTTTTAATTTTTTATTCTTTAAAAGAAATAGCCATTCGAACGCTTTGTTCCTAATTCGAACAAACTAGTGACGTCTCCAGAAACGTAAAATTAATAGTGCTCGGTGCCTGAAATATTTTTTTCCTCTCACGACTTTATTATTTTGCTTCGTTTTTGTGTTTCGGTATAAACTTAAGTAGATTATACATTTAATAAATAAAAATATTCACAAACCCGATTTGCAATTTATAATGACCTTAACTAAAGGAACGCTAATACCTAAAATAATAATTCAAATCAAAAACCGTCTAATTCATAATATGCATCTGATGATTGCATAATGCGCGAAACTATGTCATGCTTAAAACGTAGGGTAATATGTATATTTATTAATATAAAATTTTTACTGGGCTATACCGCATTGAGCACTGTTCTATTAACATCTGATAAATATTTCTATATTGATGTGTATCTGCGTGTTACGCTCTCACAGCCTGATTGAGCACTCTGGATAAATGGAAAACTTTCAAAAAACAGTAGCTACTCTAGCATATATATATATATATATATATATATTTTAGGAAAACCAGGAAGGTAAATCCCAAAGACCCGATCCTAATTAATATTTTAATATTAAAAAATGATCCAAGTGGAGGGCTCAATGTAATTAGAATTAAATTTTAGAGTCAATTATAAAATAAAATAAATTTCGAAGTTCAAAACCGTTGTATGATCATTTCTACATGAAATCCCTAAGAGAGATTTCACATTTCATCGGCAACTTTCAGTACTCAAAATCCAAATTCCAATACTCAAAAATGTTTAGTATTGAAAGTTGCTGATGAAATGGGAAATCTCTCTTACGGATTTCATGTAGAAATGATCATACAACGATTTTGATCTTCGATATATATATATATATATATATATATATATATATATATATATATATATATAATGGTGTCGCTTCAAGCAAGCCATTTTACTGCCACTGTTGAGCAGAGGGTTACATAGGAGGTGGTGTTATGAGAAAGAGTGGCAGATTACAGGGAGTGTCAGAAAGAAGATAGGAGAAGGATGAGCATACCGATGAGAGTGGAGTGGACGAAGAAAGAAGCATGAGAGAGAGAGCGAGAGAGAGAGAGCAAGTTGAGAATTGTAGCTGTCGGTAAAGCAAGTAAACGTTAGGGAATTCCTCAGGCGAGAAATGCGAGAGAAGAAGCTACTAGAGTAGAATTTGCGTTTACAATTTATGGGTTTCACAGTAAAATGGTGGGACATATTTGCTAATCTTGTGGCTCGAGGAAATTCATGTATGGGGGTTACCATTGAGCTAAGTTTATGTGAGCAGAAGCCATGAGAGTATTTGTAGAAAAGACACAGGGAGGCCACGTTGTGCCGGTGAGAATGTGACTGTATCCGAGCTGCCAAGTCGGGATTACAGATTCTACATTGGATTTTGTCAAGGATCCCTAAGTGGATAGCAGGGGCACCAGATCAGATATGGCAGCAGTATTCATATATATATATATATATATATATATGTGTGTGTGTGTGTGTGTGTGTGTGTGTGTGTGTAAAACTCTGTTTTTACAGTCAGATAAGAACAAGCTAGAATTGTTTCATCACGTGAACCTCGATTATATTTGGATGAAATCGAATTAAAATCACAAACCAAAAATTGACATCCTTGCAATTAAATCCGGCTTATAATTTTGAAGATATTTCGCTTCTATAATTTCAAGAGTAGATATATATAATTACAGTAATTAGAATTTACGTCAATTAAATGTAACACCATCTTCAACTGTCAAAGTATGTTCAGATGTGTTCTTGTTTTCTTATTCAAACTTCTCAGTTTTATTTTGTATTAATATAACTTCTAGAATAAGGGGTCTTCTTTGCAATTAGTCCTAAATAATATTTTCGTATTATCTACTGACATTTGTTTTATATTAATATTATTTTGGTTGTTTTGATATAATAATCATCATGTGCGCGAAGTAAGCTATGTTTCATTTATGATAAGCCAACCAAACTGCAGGCTGTGGTGCATGTGTCACCGATATAAGAAATTACTTTTGTTTGTATCACCATCACTTATACTAAACAACGACCTAAAATTTATTAAAAATTAATATACAACATTATTTTCTAAAATTGGATTAGCCGTTTTTATACTATCGAATAAATGAGAGCCTCAGGGTATTTTTCATGACAAATGCAATATATATATATATATATATATATATATAGACTCATCCGCCGATAGATCTGTTTCGCTGTATCAGATTATCAGTACATTCGGTCTCCGATTTTTCTAGTCAGGATTGAAACCCGACAGAATTGACATCAGACGATGATTTTACCACTGAGCTATGGACGCTTTTAGTGTATTATATACAATGTAAACATACGCAATTAGCTGAGAGCGTTAAAATTAATTACTGAATGAACGATGTGTGTGTGTGTGTGTGTGTGTATTACAGTATAAATATTACTTTTTTAGGATCTTATTTAAATTTTGATAATCATAAGCTTGACTAAAACTTCCGTGGTGATAATTCCGATTGTCGCATCTCTAAAATTCATTTTCATTTCCATCCGCATTTCATACGTGGGGACTACAACTACGTCACGTTATATAAAAAGTAGACAAAAAACAGCCACCAGCCATGCAGTCGAATAATTGTCACATAAAATGAACATAAAATGCTACCGGCGTGGAAAATTGTATATTTATTATAAATAGTATTACTATGGTAGTAAATGTACGAGAGAAATGAATTTCAGCCATATACTACTAAGGTAGTACAATGCTGATAAAACCTGAAGTGAAGCGTGGGTGGACATATATATATATATATTGTTCGGTAGGAATAAGGAAGTTCAAAAATTGTCCATAGTGTTTATTATCTCAGTCTGGTTTCCGCTTAACTAGGCCTAGTGCTGATATGCTAACGACCATCACTGAGTATATATAACACGCTCTCGATAAGAACGGTGAAGCTCGAGCTGTTTTCTTGGATATCTCCAAAGCGCTTGACAGAGTCAGGCATGCTGGCCTTCTACACAAGCTACGGGGCTATGGTATAACTGAACTATTGTTTGATCTAATCCAGTTATTCCTTCCAAATCGTGTAATGAAGGTAGTCTTGAACGGACATGACTTCAGATATTATCATACGACCACGGATGTCCGTCAAAGCTCTATTCTAGGTCCTACGCTTTTTCTGACCTTCATCAACGATCTCCCCTAAGTAATCAGGTCCCAAGTACGCATCTACGCTGACGACGCCACCGTATACTCATGCAGCAATCAAAAATCCGTTGAGGCTGACAAAGAAAACCTCGCCACTGAGCTTGAAAAGGGCCTCCAATCTGTGATGGACTGGGGTAAGATATGGCCCGTGAATGTTAATGCTTCCAAAACAAAGCTGATAACCACCATATACAATCTCTCATATCCCCTATTAGCATGGATCCCAGGCTAGTCTCTCTGAAAGCTAAACATTGCGTTTCCTCGGCCTAACTCTCTCAGCCGACATGATGCAGAGTGACTACATCGAATCCATAGCTAAATCTACTGCTAGGAAGATCGATTCACTGTGTAGGACCAGAAAGTTTTTCTTGTTTAAATCTATCTTGCACATATATAAATCTATCATCAGCTCATGTATTGAATACTCTTGTTACATCTGGTCGGGGACAAAATCCAACGGAGAATCTACAATGTAATCGATCCCGACTTGATAGCTCAACTCCAGTCACTTTCTCACCGACGTAATGTGGCTTCCCTCTGTCTTTTCTACAAATACTTTTACGGCTTCTGGCCACACGAGCTTAGTCCCCTGTTGCTCCTTCTGCATTAATTTACTCGAGCTACTAGACTAGCATCTACATCCCACCCTTTTACACTAAAACCAATAAAATATAACTTCAACTTCTACTCTCTCAGCTTCTTTTCTCGCCTTTCCCGTCTGTAAAATTCCCTTCCGTATACTTGCTCCCTTGACAGCTACAAAATCCAAAAATTTAAAGGTCAGTTTCCATCTCCGCGTTGTCTGACTAGTATCCTTTTCCTTATGTTCTTTTCCACGTCCACTCTCTTCTCATCAGTCCTCTTCACACCCATGTTCTCATCCTTCTCTCTTGTTCCTATTTTTAATCACTCTCCTCTTCTGTAACCTCCTACGCACCAGTGAAATGATTATAAAAAATAATATAATAATATTTTATATTTAGGTCTTCGATCATAAAATAGGTCACTTTGAAAAACATAATTTTAAGTTAATTATTTTCTCAATCAGTCGCGATGAATGCATGACACTCTCTAGTGAGAATCCGTACCTGGAGATAATATTGTACCTTACATTCTTCCCTGACATCACGGAATTTGTACATACGATTCATAATAAAGATGTAGGAAAAATGGTCAGTTCCCTGTTCTGAACCAGGAAATACCAGACGACTCATGCAATTCTCTATCTTTGCAAGAGCCAGATCCGGCCTAAAATGGAGTATTGTGTAGAGCACTGCATAGTCATCACTTTACAGTCATAATAAAGACCGAAATTGCCTCAGAGCATGTGTATTTGACATATTACTTCGACCATTCAACAACTCTCTCACAAGCGGGATATGATATGCCTCTCACTGCACTATCGTTTCTACCATGGGTAGTCCTCGGACGAAATGCATTCCTTGATAACGCGAGTTAAAACTTCACGTCCACTCGGACAGTTAATTCCCTCGAAACTCGGTAGAACCGACTCACATGAGGATGTTTACCCGATCACTACAATCTTTACCTGCTGCAGATCAAATACTTTGCCCTGACAAGTGAAGATGTCACAGCGATTCCCTCACGAAACTTCGAAGTCAGCAAGTCTCGGCTCAGTTAAGTGACAAACTTCTGTACGCTAATCCTGTTATAGTACGTCGATCACTCTTTCATTAACACCTGAAAGATATTTATATATTTGTGCGTGTACTTGCGTGTAAATTCATATATATATATATATATATATATATATATATATATATATATATATATTAAAAACAAAAATAGGGGTCGTTTCCATCGAGGGAAATTGGTTTAGAAGAAAAAGTGCAAGGAGCCGTGAACCTTTTGTTTAAAGTGTAGATTTTTTGTCGACATGTGATGTTTATTCACCTGAAGAGAGTCAACTTTAGACTCGAAACACGTGTAGCCACACAAATATCATTATGGACATTAATATATCATACAAAAAGCAATTAATAATTATAATAATAGCAACAATATATCTACATTTTAAACAAAACGTTCACGGCTTCTATCACTTTTCCTTTTCTCTCTCTCTCTCTCTTTTTCTCTCACTATCTCTCTTCCTCTCTCTCTCTCTCTCTCTCTCTCTCTCTCTCTCTCTCTCTATCTATATATATATATATATATATATATATATATATATAGAGTACTTGCTATATAAGACAGCTAAAATCCGATAGAAACGAACTGAAAGAACTCAATGTTAAATTTATTTATTTAATTTAATGGAGTTATATAATTTAATTTGACAGAGTATTATATTATAAATATAATTAAAATAATCTATTATCTTAACTATATTTTAATATAATACTACTAGTGGTTATATTTTAATTTGTATTAAAATGTATGATTTAATAATTTATTTTTTACCGTAAATATATCCCATTATATTTAAAACTAATGTTAAATTCCCATGTCATGTTTTTCTAAGAGAGCAGATGAATTACAATAGACGCTGGTGCCGATCTAAGACGTTAACTTTAATTTCTCTGTATACTGTTCGTTCTCTTTCGCTTTCTTTTCTTTTTCTTTTTCTTTCTTTTCTTTCTATTTATCAATTGTCTATATTTTTCTTTTCTTTTTCTCTCTTTGGGGTTTTTTGAATGATCGAGGAATTGTTTTTGTAGATTAGCGTTACAAATATCTATTCTCGACATGGGCACGTGAGTGTCTGTGTTTAACTATTTTCGGTATTATTTTGAATATTATTAACTGTTGTATCTTTTGGGTCTGACGAGCAGCTTTTTTCCTTTTGCGAAATACGTATTACCCATTAAATTGTAGAATATCTAAAGTTTTTTCTAATATATATATATATATATATATATATATATATATATGTAATTTTCAAGTAGATTGTATCTACAAAAGGACAATATGATTAAAGATAAACAAAAATGTCTCTTCGCCATTGTGTCCTTTCCTCTGAGAAACTTTATCAAGTCAAAGCCGAAAATTTCATTTTGTCACCGGAACAAAAATGTTATTTTCAAATTTTTTAAGTTTAGAAAGGCTCAGAAATATTTATCACGTTAGCTGAAAATTAGGTGGAAATTCAGGTAGCACGACGTGACACAATTCAATGTTTAATAAACCAAAGTAAGTGATGCTTTTTTAATAGTTTTTAGAACGCAAATTAGTATTTAGATTAATTTTGTTTTTGCATTTTATATATAATTTAAATAACATGAGTTTAACCATTTAACAGTTTTCTTTCAATTTTAAAACATTTCTTACTCATGTCTCTTAGCTTCGGAAATGATTTATTCTATCAGAAATGAAGACATTAGAAAAATTCATGAGCCCTTTTATATTTTGATAATATTCAATATTAACGCTCTCGTGAAGTTATTTTCTCTTTTGATAAGTGTTGTATTAGATCAATGTTGTTGTTAAATTTATTTATATGTATATGTAATACACTTGAAAACAGAATATATGAAAATGCGTGAAATCCCAAAGAGAGGTTGTAACATTGGCAACAATGCCAATTAAAATTTCATGATGTGATTCAAATGAAAAAGAAGAGTACCTAGCACGTACAGAAAACAGAACCTGTATCCTTCTAGCAGAATACCCTAATTGATCTGCGATGATAATGATTTGCTAAGCAAAGATCAGATCAAACTCACTACTCCGAAGTAATTAATAAAGCGAGACAAGCTTGCTAACTCTTACACCAAGTCGAAGTGCTTGTTATTGCGTTGATAGTACAAATTATATCCTCGGAAGAACAAGAAAGTAACTTTGGCCTTAACATAAACAAATAAATAACTCTGGTTTTACCTTTAAATGCGATATCGCTATCTTTATTGAGGTAGAAAAAACTGTAGGCCTGAATGATAAAACAAGACAATTGATAACGGTACATAAGCCGCTAGACGCGAAAGATAATAAAAATAATTTTTTATTATAAGTAAAATAAACACATGAAGCGGACGAACGAATAACAATCAAATAACTCAACGAGTACTCGAGATAATGGAAGGAGAGACGAAAAGACAAAGATACTATGCAGTACAGCAAACAAAAATGCAAACCAGTAAAACACAATAATAAGAACTAAAAATACAAAAATACAATTGTATAAACACTGCTGAAGATAGATTAAAAACGTTGTGAATATGGTTACGTAGAGAAAATCCAAAGACTCGTTCTTAAAAGAACGCATACATTGTGAGCGGTAGTTATGTACATATGACATCGAATATATTGTATTCTAGGAGGAAAATTATGCAAATATACTCCTGATGAATTGAGTACAGATTTGGAAGAGATTTACGAGAAAAGCATTCTATATCAGCAGAAACTAGTTATCGGCTACAGGGATTATAAAAATAATTATCTATAAAATGACCGTTTTCTTTGAATCAATGGCCGCTGAAATGATTAAAATTCCAGTGAAAATCATTGCATCCCTTTTCATTGTTTTTATTAATTTCATGCATTTTTTTCAAATGTTTGTCAAATGGAACTGATTAATTCAAGTTTTTTCTTGTTCTTCTCACTCTAAGCCAAGTGTATAATGGACATCTGATCAAGCCATTTTCTTTCTATTTATCTCTAGCCTTGCGACTTTTTCTCCTGCATTCTTTCTTTCACTTTTAATTATCTTCTTTACTTTTGTTCTTTAAACTTATATTCCCTTGAATGTATTTTTCTTGATTTTCTTTTTTGATTTTTGTTTTTTCTCCCTTTCTTTTAAAACTCCTATGAAGCGAAAAATTAGCACATTCCTTTCGCTCATTATTTATATCTTGTAACCCGTATTTACTGCCTAAAATACTTCGCCATATAGAAAGAAAAGAAGACCTAGAAAATCAAACACTCGTATTGCATACTGAATGTAAGAGGAGGATATGAATGTTATTACCGTGTAGTATCAATGGATTGAAGAACAAGAGGAATTACTAATGTTAAAGGGTTAACAGTTTTTTTAACCAACAGATGATACAAACTTGTGGCGAGCCATGATATCCGTCACCCTGAAGAAAAACAGTACATAAAAAATGGGTTTTATCCTTAGTGGTTTTAACCCAGGTTTAACGAAATAGACCATCTTAGTCCAATGGTTAGTACCAGTCTTTTCGCGAATGTAGCAAGCGAGATCCACCTCACTTACTCTATAATTTTACCAGGCGCCATACTAATATGAAATGCAATAATTCCTTGAAAGGTATGCTTTTGATAATAAGCTAGGTACTTGACATATGTGAACTTGTATCAGACAAATGCGTGATTGACAGTTATAATTCTTCGTTTTTACGTTCATTTTCATTGATTTTTTCTTTCATCCGTTTTCTTAGCGTTTTCTATATTATATATCGTATGTTTTCTATTCTTTTTGATTTCTTTTCATTTTACATCTTTAAAAGATACATTTTCCACTAATTCATTTTCGTTATACATGACTTTACTGAACAATATAATCAATAAAAGAAAGAAGACAGTATTCTCATTTTACATCTAAATTGCATCAAATTTTTTCCCATTTTAAAAACCTTTCAATTTTTATTCCTAATCGCTCACTGCAAAATTTCGTTTTCCGCACAAGTTTATATTTTTTCAAATTTTCTATTCCTGTCACCCCATAAATCAACATTTTTTCTGATATCAGAGCGTTAATGAAATTAGCGGTAAAAATAGCCATTTTTATTTGGTCTTTAATGAAAGACATGCGAACTCCTTCAGTCATTCCTTTCATCTTTCTCTCCTCTGTCATCTTTCAACAGTCAGCTTTCTTTTATAACCACACTTTTAAATTTCTTCTTCTTCTTTTCCAACTGTTTTTTTTTTCAAATTCTGACTACAACTGACCGTAATTTAATGCCAGACGCTTCTCGTCATATTTTACAACCTGGCATGTTTTTTTTTCTCTCTCTCTCTCTCCTGTTGTTCCTTCCTTTAAATAAATTCACTGTTTCTCAATTACTTTCCGCTCATCTGAGATATAAATTTTGTTTGGATTTGACGTCATGAAAAATTTAATGAAACAGCAAGTATTTCTTCAAAAATCAATCAGTCATTTGAGTGCGATACGTAAGATACACGCTTGACCAATCAATCCTATTTAGAGACATGACTGACAAGGCAGAGTATTTTCCAACAATAGGTTGCCATTTCTTTCTGCTGTAGACTGGTTTCCAACCAAAGCTACAGAACCCAATCTGTACTGCTATTCTACTTATAGCTGGAGGTAAAAAAGATAGCAGCTGAAGTATGAACTCTGCTCTTCGATTTCCTAATTCCGATTACCAATACACATTAAAAAAAAGAAAGCAGCAATCATACAGCGATAAGATTTAATCTATCAAAAGTGGTAATAAATACAATAGCTGCGTTGCAGCTTTTGGCTTATCTGGTACGGTATTGTAGAAAATTGTACAATTGTAGAAAACGAAACTGCGTTACTTCTTCCGAATGTCGGATATCATGGCTCTCCACAAATTTCCATCATTATTTAGTCTAAATAAACATTTAACCCTTTTTGTCGTGCCAGAAAGTTGTTCTCGTCAAAGTCTATCTTGCATATTTATAAATCTAGCATTCTGTTTAATACTGTTGCTATATCTGCTCGAGTGCCCCCTGCTATTTATCTCCAGGTTCTTGACAAAATATAAAGAAAGATCTGTAATGTAATTGATCCTGCCTTGGCATGTCGAGTTTAGTCACTTTCTTACCTATGTGACCTGGCTTCCCTCTGTCTTTTCTACAAATATTTTCAAGGCAATAAATTCTGATAAATTTTTGTTCTGGTACCTCAACAACATGGATGTAAGTGTGCTAGTAGATTGACATACTGGTCACATTCTTTTACCGTTTAAATAGATAAATGTAACCGCCCGTTCCACTCCAATAGTTTCTTTTTTGGCACTTCTCACCTGTGTAACTTTCTTCTACTTACTTGCTTCCTTGATAACTAAATCTCTAAAAATTTGAATGCAGTGCTAATTCCCATCTTCTTTTTTCTTGAATCCAGTTCACATTTTATGCTTTCTGCAATACCCACTATATGTAGACGTTTTCTCTCACATACCAGTGGTGGTTTCTCATTGCTTGTGGTGAAATAATAATAATAATAATAATAATAATAATAACATAATAAAACAAGACTGTACTTTTGTTATACTTGCTTCATTAACAATTTTGAACAATCTTTAAATAGCAACAGATTGTTTGATTTTTTTTTTTTCGTATAAAGACTTTGGGAAAATTTACTGCTACACGTATTTTGGACTGTAAGAATATTTTTTCTTTCGTGAATAAATATTGCATTAACAGCTTTTTGGGGAATAAAAATGATGATTCTAGATTGAAGCCATGCTATTTAACCAATATAGTGTGGAATGAGATGGATTCCAAGAAAAAATATATTTCCGATGGGTACTTGCGAGTATATTAAGCAAACCCGATTGGAACTTGAAATCAGCTCTATCCATATTACACAAGATGCACATTTATTTCCAAATAGAAAATTAATTGTGGGAGACATTGAAATTAAATTGCGCTATGGATAGTTTTACTGAATATCGCAAACTACAATAAATCCGAAACACCAACCTAAAAACTCGAGTCACGTTCTTAAATAAGAACACGGCTTGAGGATTTAATATGGAATTCATGCCTGGCACTAAAGACGTTCGAAAGTATTTAAATTGTCAGTTGTTGTATGCAACATTTTTTTAAATCAATGAGTAAAATGGTTTTCATCGAATGACCCCTATAGATTTTAACGGGGACTCTATTTCTTCCAACCTTGGAGACTGGCGCAACTTAATCACAAGCAAAGAGCTGTACTAAATAATAGAAATCACTTTTAACAACTAAAATGACATATTTAGGATATTGATATTCCACAGTGTTTCAGTATTAAGAAGGAGAACCCCATTAATAATGGAACGACCAATACCAACTAAAAGACTTCAAAAACCTGTTTTCTATAAAAATCTAAGAAGAGAATTTTTATAGAATTTTCCTGCAAGCAGCAGTGGTTGCTCGGTCAATGAACAGGGCTAGCATCAATATTACTATGACAGTTTGCTCTGAAAAAATAGACACAGATTTCTTCCTTTATATTGTTTACCACTGAGATATAGTCATCAATGTAAATCAAGTGAGAGGCTATTTTCTTTATTTTTCACCTAATACAATGTTTCTTCAGGGTGAAAGCTGTTCTGTTATTCAACGAATGTTTCTTGTAATATTCAATATCTCGAAAAACAAGTTCGTAACGTCCCAACATAACCGAGCAAATGCGGAATGTTCACTAGTGGTAATGAAGGTTTGCTCTCCTGATGACTATCATTGTTTTTAGCATCTATTGACAGAAACTTTAATTCTAGAGGAAATAAAATGTATGTTTCATTGGTGAGAAAGCTGGAAAAACTATTCGGTTAATTTTCCCGTTCCAATGAGTTCCTGATTTGTCCTACCATTCTCTATTTTTAAAAAGTTAAAACAGCTGAAGCATCTCAGTCCTCTATTTACAGCCTTGACAATTTTGAAGCGTCTTTGTGGATGTTGAAATATTTTCAAATCTCCAACCTTTTTTAGCAGACAAAAAGTAGCAAGTCACTCATTACTCTTAATGTTCATGACAAATGTTCTCTCTATCTAAATTTTTTTGTTCCACTAGTTCAGACCTTTACAGCTAAGAACCGTCATGCCACGTAAAGACACTTGAATCATATACTGGAACGAAGGAGGTTTTTTTTAAGGTAGCAGATTCCAGAGCATAGATACTTTGTGAAACTGACTCCCGAAAGAATGCTCGCCTTATTACTACAATATCCTACGTATCCTCGTAATCTAGAATTTATTCGTCATCTTTGATCTATACAACAATCACATTCATTAACTCTTCATTTTCAAAAGTCCTTGGGCCTTGTATTTTGTGAACATTTAGTAACAAAATTGTATTTTTCTTTTTTTTTAACTGTCGTGGTTTCTTGAAAAAAGATAGTAGTGCAGTTTCCGGTATCTTGTACACGATTTTAAATTCAGTTGTTTTTCTTCTAGACTGGCTTTCATCAAAGTCTGCATTTTTGTTCACGGATAAATGATAACATACCCCAAGCTATGTTTCTTAAATTGGAAAAAAATCTTGTAATTTGGCATATTTTATTGAGTTGTAGTATTCTGAATTGTAGCAAGTATTCGTTAGATCTTCGACTTTTTCACGATTCTGTTGTAATTTTTAGAATGTAGCAAGGATTATGAACACCATTGTTACTTCATTATCCTGTACCTCCTTTCAGTTCAAAAGACAGTCAAATAAATATATGGAAAGCTATCAGGTTTTACAAACCTGAATATTATCCTTCTGTTGCATATTGGTTACAATTGTAACCGATATGCAGCTAGGGTTACAGAAAGATTACAATTATAACCAATATGCAACAAATGGTTATGGCCTTACGAATAAAAATTTATTTTATGAATCTGATACGTTTTAATTCTTTCTGACATTCCTGACCTATCATGAATTATATTCATGAGAATTATATCCGCGAGAATAAATTAAAAAAAACAACCACAAGAACTGGCGTATAGAGACATAAAAATATAGCAGTTTAGCTTCTTTTTTTAATAATCGATAAAACTAGAGAGAATTGCCTGAGAAACGGTTATCAAAAATGAGATCACCGTACTCTAAAATTCTTAGATTCCATACACATCCAGGGACAAAATTTAGAATATCCAGAAAATAAATTAAAAACCATTTGGGACAAATCTTTTGCTTTATTTCCTGAGAATACATTTGTTTTCTTGTATTAGATTTGGTTGTTCTGTCCCAAAGCAAAGTGCTTTTTTTGTATGGTAGGGTTAATGTATTTGCTAATATCTCAGTTCTATCTCGGATGAATCATACCATATTTGCTATTTTTATCGAGGTTCCTACTTTGAGCGTTGGTCTATTTTATATATATATATATATATATATATATATATATATATATATACCTTTGTGCAAATTAAATGAAACAACAGCATTAGTTTCCTTTCTTTTACCATACGGTCAGTTTTAGACCCAATGAAGTCACAGGGAGAGTAAAATTTTTTTATTTCTGATTCAGTGTAGGTAATTTTAAGTGGTATGCAGTAATACGAATCTATTTTTAGGGTATATGATGAAATTTGTTTGACGTTGAAAAATATTGCGTTATCCGTGATTGCAACAGATTTTTATCACTTCCAGACAATATTGTCTGGACTGCCGACTACTTATTCTACAGCCATTGTAATCAATGGATGTCACTCTAAGGAAGTGTACAAAATTATAACGCTGCACAAACGCACTGGCAGGCATTACAGAGAGATCATGGATGATGTTGGTGTCAGTCTTTCAACTTTCAGTTGTGTCATCAAAGCAAAGAAACAAATTAGATCCATCAGTCTAAAATAAGCACCTCTATACATTTTCGATATCTAAATTTTAAACTGGATTTTTAAAAATAAAAAAAATTATTGAAACTTTTATTTTAGTTTTAATTGAAAGCTAAATGATTAAATGTACTATTTCAGGTAAGCAAAATACTCTGGTGTAATTTAGACAAAAATTATTTTGATTGTAATTTAACGTTTTTCTATTTTTTAAACCTTCCAATTCTTCAGCCATTTTTAAGTGATCGAGATTTGTAAGAAAAGATTAATTCTCAGTTTTAAAAATCTTACAAAAATAATATACACATTATTTTTTAAAAATTAGTAAATTTTAAGTAAGACTAATCTGATTTACACAAGTATAATATATTTATGGCGTAAAATGTAGAATAAAACTATTTCTTAATCACAGAGTTGATCTCTTGGCAGGTTCTTGATTGATAAGATAAAAATGTATAGCGTTCAAAAGTGACAAAATTGTACAAATTTTTAAAGGTAAACGGGAGGACACTCTGACCTTTTAATTTGCACATAAGAATCGCCATACAAAAATTTCAAATAAACAAAAACTAACTAAAGATTATTTTAAAAATAGAGAGGCCAAACAATTTTTATTAAACCTTTTAATTTTTTATTACTAAATATAATCTTCGTTTAATTAAATTTTTACATAACCGCATATTTTGTAAGTATTTTAAAAATATTTTTTTAAATTTTATAAATTATTATAATTAAAATAAATTAAACTATTTTTTGAAACTTCATTAGTAATCGGATTTTTTTTCATCAGACTATAATGTCCTTAATTTTTATTATTGTTTCAAGTAATTAAAAGCTTATCCAATTAAATACTTTCATAGTTATATTGCATTTTTCATTTTATTGGGAGCAAACTTTCGGAAATAAAGGCTAAATTTTTCAAAAAACATGATAGATACTTTACATTCCTTAATGAGTTCTAGTTTAACTAATAAAACCATTTATCGCAATAAAATTTAATTTCTTAAAATTTCATGAATTTACGTGAAGGAGAGGTAATAGATGTAAAATAAATATTTTTACTAAGATTTTTTAAAAATATAAATTTAAAAAATAATTTAATTCATTTGAGAATAAGTCCTGAGAATTTCATTAAAATACAACAATCATTTGATTTTTGCAAGGATCTCCAAATTAATGCGTTTGTCACCGGAAAAATGAGTTATGTAATATTACGTTTTCCATTGTAAACTCTCGTAACGATTTGATTACCCGCTAACTCAAATCAAAACAAGATTTTTTATCAAAATGTCGAACGTGTTAGAAGCAATTTAACTTTTTTTAAAATAATTACAATATACTCTTTTCTTTTAATAATAATATAAATATTTTTATGGCAGAAATTTGTTTTTAAGTTTGGGGCCTTTTATTATGCTGTGCTGTTTCTTTAGCGATTTCGTGAAGGTACCTAGTCAAAAATGTAAAGAAAATGCAGTTAGAAGAGAAAAACAACACCAAGAGACGACGTATACATGATCAAGAAAAGTCTGAAAAATCCTAGGAAGACATTATCCGTTTTGTTTTAATTAGTTTGCACAATGTGCTTAATTGTCTCTCCTCTCTACGAATGCCTCTACGAATCTTTAAATTTTAAAATTTTACCATCCTCCTAAATCAGGTAATTGCTTCTAATCATCTTGTTCAGTTATTTATTCACTAGCAATTTTGGTTTTCTTTTTTTTTGATATGTACTCTTAAAGAAGATTGAAGTCATTTTGTCAGCGATTTCTGTTGTGAACTGTATCAGCATGAAATGTTCATTTTGATTTTCCGTATATTTTGAGAATAATTCGGTATAAATTCTCACGAATGTAATTTCATTCGTGAGAATTTATACCGAATTATTCTCAATGTATTTATTTCCAAAAAGCAGTATGATTTTTGTTTAGTCTGTATTTAGTCCAACTGTCTTTCTTTACAGAAGCAACATAGTTTCATATATATTTACCTAAAAGCAAATATTTAAAACAACGCCTGGCACACACTTCAGCCATACACCTTATTTCAGTCCAACTGAAGACCCCCCAGAAGGGCGACCCTTTTCCAGGGGCCTAACCGAAGGCCAGAAAACTTGTTGCGATTACTATTGGCCTTCATCACCATCGCGTACCGCTCAAGTGCCTTCTCTACCACCTAAATGTTACTACGGCACGAAACGACACGACAATGAATAAGTCACCGGCGTACGCAGAAACACTTGTTCGAGCCCCACCAGAGACAGCGATTCCAAACTGCACGCCCTGCTCCTTAGCCAGTAAAAGAGGACCTTCAACACTAAAATTTAAAGTAGTGGTGACAGTGGACAACTCTGACGAACCGACCGAGATCGCTTTCCGTTTTACTGTACCACAGCACAAGGGGAGCTATACACCAGGCTGATACACTTGTAGATATTTTTTTAAGTAGAATTCTCGGGTCCATACTGGACGGAAATCTGCGGGAGTTAGCTCTAGATTCCAGTACCAATCTCGGAAGTAAGGCGTCCGTCCAAGACAATACCACCAATGTCCGTAAATTACGTCAGCTTTAATGCCGTATATAAAGAGAAATGGAGAATTACTGGGACCCTCTCTGCACAGAGATGTGCTTTTTTTAATTCGTATGACTGTATTTGTACCATCCTGATATTTTGGAAAGCTTCTTTGGACCCCGCTAGGTGATTTCATACTCTCAGGTTTCCCCCAGTATTTTGTATTCATGTAATTACCTCGGGAGCATTTGGAAAGTTCTGGGGGTCTTTCTCACTCTTGCTGTCTAAAGAAGACATTAAATACAGATTTCATGAGAGCCTAACTGCTAGGAACCATCCCTCTTACGGATCACTCTGTCTACTTCACATATTATCTTACTTTAAAGAAATGGTCCCTTTTCTTTTTCTTTTTGTTTTTTTTTTGGGGGGGGGCAGGACTGGAAGGGTTTTGTGGAATATTAGGAGGAATTCTTGTTGGGGAAGAAGAAACTTCTTTAACTTCTCAGCAGGGGCAGATTGAGTCTTGGTGGTAACCAGGCATTTTTCCTCCCTGCTTCGATCTGATTTTTTTTGTATTATTTACGTCTTTCACTTATCTCCCTTATCCGAGGTATGAGGTGGAGGCATTATCTCGCACTCCACGGCGTGTTCTGGTTAATTTGGCATCCCTTATTTGCTGGCCACACAAGTTACCTCCTCCACAGGGTCAAACTCTGCGCAAACCTCATCCACATGGTAACATGTTATGTTCAATAATACTCCGTATACACTTCGCATACGCCGGGTTCTCATGTATTCTGTTTATAGTCTCAGGTACTTTGTATTTAAATTACTAGCTGCTATTAACTTCGCCTCCTCTTCTGGTGAAGGAATATCTTGATAAAATCTTCGGAATTTATTTTAAGGCCTTTTCTCTCCTTTTCCATATTCTCCCTGCTGATACCGATTAGCTTACGTGCTTTCTCGTTGCATGTCAGCAAAGAGATTGTTTTGGGTGAAATAACGCCTAGAGTCTCCATTATGGTTAACAAGATCGTTTCTATTTATAAATTCGCAGTATTCCAGACGCATTCGGTCATAATATGCTGAGTCATGACAAAATCGGCAAACTGGTTGACGATTTGGTTTCGCTAACAAAAGCAGCGATATATTTGTCTGGCTAATTTCCCAGACAATAACAAAGATAGATTCTTTTTTTCTTTTGAAACACATTTATTTTGTGTCGTCCCTTTTATAAACTATTCAAGAGTTCTTTCTTTCAGTACATTTGAAAAAAAAACTCTGTATGATTTTACATCTTACTTTTTTAGATTTTCTCCTACTTACTATCTCATATATTTGTCCCTTTAATTAAGTTAACAACAAAAAATAATTTCTTTTACATTATTTGAATTTGTAGTAATGTCTTTATCTTTGCACTCATCATCATGACATTTCGGCCGTTGTTCCCTGTAACGTTTTTTAAGTGTCTTTTTAGCGATGTAAACTTTAGCAATACTGAAAAAAAAGACAAAAATATCCCTGGATATTGGATCGAGATTAAGCCTCCAAGCTAGATTCAATAAAAATTTTAGTTAGAAATTCCATGATGGTAAAGTAGATAACCAGATGAGAAAATTAGATGAATGTAAATAATGTAAATAATGATAACACTTCATCCCAGAAATTCAGGAGCACTTCGGTATGGAATAATGGTTCGCAAACATGCTTTGCTCAATAATGAATTCGATTTTCATTGGGTATTCTATACGTTTCATTTTGTGTCACATCTAAGCTACGACTAGAAAATTATTTTGCAATTTGTCGTTGTGTAATCGTGATTAAAGCTTGTCTCCCTAAATCAATTAAGACTCAATATTGAGTTTGATACTACTAGATGACCCATACTTTAGGATTTGTATCAAATCTAATGTACGCTTTGAAATTTACCATCCCAGAAATTCAGAGAGAAATCAAAATATTAAACGCGCAAAAACTACTCATTGAATAATATGTAAGATAATCAATTTTGGCTGCAAATCGATTAGGCGAATATTAATGCCGAGAATAAAAAATTAATTAAATAGGTCATAATATAAAAGTCTTCGCACCAATGTATGTATGTATGTATGTATGTATGTATGTATGTATGTATGTATGTATGTAACTATTGTATTAGCGCCTTGTTGGGAATAATATTAAGAATTTCAAGAAGTAACTACACTGTAAATGTGAATGATAAAATCTTTCTTTGTATTAAAGCTTTTGCTAATGATATGACCTTCATTTCAGTGTCGTTAGTCATTCTGCAATCGCCTGTAATTCTATCAGAATTTTATTTTCCTTGGTGCTTAGTGTTTAGCAGATACGTAACACTCCAATAGAGAATATTGCGTTTTTATCGCGACAAAAGACGAACAAGAAATGTGAGGCGCTCTTTGGTTTCATTGAGAAAAAGAAAGAAGGAAGAGGAGGCGATCTCATTTGTTTAATGTCTGCTTCAGTAAATCAAAATTTGTAAATGCAAAACTTTTCTTACTTGTTAAAGCAATAGCCTGCATTCATAATTATGATGCTTATTGCAACATTTTGTTAAAGTTTTTAAGCCCAAATGTGTACCGAGTCAACAAATAAAGTCCACGAACATTTTGTAGTTGCGAAATTTGCACTAAGATAATATATTCATTTAAATTATGTATATGTAAAAATTAAAACAGGAAATCCAGATATGGATTAATTAGTAAGACATTTTTAATTAAAACATTACTATCTCCAAAAAGATTCTTATAATCTAAAATTTTTTTGCAAAGGGTTGATAAGCCCTAGAAAACTAATAAATAGATAAATGCTTTATATCAGGAAAGTACAGTAAAGATTTGGTTAGAAGAATTGTCTAACATTTATCACTACCATAATTGGTTTGATCATTACATTGCTCTATACATTCGTCACCTGCGACTAAGTTGTGAGTTAAATTGTTGAAATCACGACAATCGAACCTAATTCAGATATTTAATGTATATAATCAAAGTCTGGGCGTGGTTTACACTCTATAGGTAAACATTGACTGTACTTAATCTTGAATCAATTTCCTTACAGTTGTTTTAATTATTCTTTAGTCTAACTGTAAATTTTAATTCGTATTTATATCGCCTCCCTCTGAAAACAATAACCGGCTTTGTATTTTGAGTCGATAAATAACATTTGGTCAGAAGTATAGTTTTCTGGTTTATATTTGCATCTTTAGGTAAAGCTTCAGTGGACTTCATTTTAATGTTAAAAGCATCCGCTCGATAATTGAACATTTTTGCGCGTGTTTGTGTGATCATATCACGCTGTAGAGATGTAATGAGCGTATTTTCTGTCCAATTATAATACTTAATAAGATGGTTTTGAAAGATATTACTACATAATAGTGTATTTGTCTATAGTGTCTACCGTGGGGAGATCATAATGAAGAACGTCTGGAGTGTTTCTGTCTGACAAATCAGAAAAGATTATCTACTTTAAAAAGTAACCCTTTGCTTGACAGAAATCTTGAGCTATATGTCAAGTTGAGAAAATTTCAGCTTCCTCTGAAGTCTATTCAAAAGATTTCCGAACAAATAGTATATCCTGTAAATCGCAGAGCCTTAATGTTGGGTAAACACTCAATTAGAAGAGACTTTGACTAATGTATGAAAAAAAATACTATATTTCTAATTAATCGGCACTGAAACACTGTTCAGGGATCTTTTTTGTCATGACACTTATTGAATACTTTTGAGCAGAAAATTCTATGAACCAGATCTGTCAGTCCAAAAATGTAGAGAGGTTCAGGCGGGAGGGTATTTTTACAAATATGGCACACACACACACATGTATTAATTGCTGTGTAAATTATGCAAAAATGAAAATATTGATATATCATTTTAACAAATATATTTACCAAAATGCACAAGGATATCTTGAAATACTAAAGAATAAATGTATTCAATTGCTATCGGCTTCAATTACGGCCTCCACGGGACTTTAAAAATCCTGCACATATTGTAATATAACAATCTCGCCCCACCCGAGGAAGCTGAGCAAGCGGGGGCGTTTCCGGTCGTTGAAAGGAACGGATGTTTGTTTGACCTTATTTCCGGCAGTAGCGGAAATGGCTACAAGAGGCAAACAGAACAGGTGTCTCTGAGAATTACGTGGGCGAGGCAAAAATCGGAAGTTCCGGTTTGGAGATTATAAAAAGACCTCGGCGCACGGATTTCGGACGCAGAGAGACAGAGGCAGACGAGAGAGCCAGACCAGACCAGAGGAGCAACAGATACGACGACACTCCCCCGTCAACCCTTAGAGGCGCGCTCTCTCACTCTCTGTTCCCTAGGCTACACGGTTCATCGTCATTAATAAAAATAACTGTATATTTTTATATATATGCGTGTTTGTTGTTTATTGATATACAACAATATTAAGTTAGTGAATGCTGCCACAATTTTATTTTTAAATTATCTTTAATGTTACAATGTGTTTTGTTGGTTTTTTGCTCAAATGCGATCCAGACATGATAATAAAGGAGGTTAGAGTCTGGAAAGTTAGAAGTTACGTGGTCAGATTTAAGGGGTGATGTGGTCGCAGAGATCGTATGACAGCCATAACTGGGTTTTCAGGTTGCATGGTTTGTTGCAGAGTCTTATCGGGACGTTCAGTACGCACGCTCTTGCCTAACGCACTTTACCGTGGTAGCATTTGTGTAGACCTTCGGGTTGTCTGAGTCAACAAATTTGAAAGTTCTTTTCTTATCAAAACATTCATGAAGTTTTCCGAGCTGCCGTACCTGCATAATCACAATTAGAATCATCCAATTCTTTCCGAATCCTCTGCAATGTTCTCAGAAGGATACTCAGACACTTTGATATTTGTATTGGAGCTTCCGGCGCGAATACCAAGCAGTACAGCATACCATTTCCAAATTTCTGGTGAAGTGAATTGAGCTGTGGTGCTCTTTTTCTCACGAACTTTACCCAACTGATCCTACTAAATTGTTCCGTCGAATAAAATAAAAACAAACAACGCGCCTGCATAAAATTAAAAATATAAAATGGTGAATTTGCCGATGGCACGCTGTATATAGAGAGAGAGCGCGCACAGGGGAGAGAGAGAGAGAGTGTGTGTGTGTGTGTGTATGTGTGTGTGTGTCTATGTATGTGAGAGTGTAGCTGTGTTAGTGCTCATACGCGTACAGAGTAAACCTAATCTTTTTTGTCTTCTATTTTGGTCTTCTAATAAACTGAAGGTGATAATTTTTGTAAAACAGTTAAGTCTTTATTCTGCACACATATAGAATATTTATTTCTAAATTATATATATATATATATATATATATATATATGTTTCCTTGCAACTGGTTTCTGAACGAACACCAAATTTAAGCAAAGTTGAGCCTTAGTCAGTGCCTAGATGTGTGTCCGCTTGTGAATACTAGGAGCATTAACCCTGTATGTGCGATGGATAATAGATCGAAATTATCAATTAAAGAGCTGGATAGACTGTTCTATTCCACGAGTTATGTCTCTTCCAGACGTCATTGTAGCACCGATGCAAAGACTTATGACCTATCCTTTTAGGCTTGGCACCAAGACTTCTTGTCTATTCAAGAACTGGGCATCTGGTAGCAGAAAATTCTGGAGAGCCAGAAGAAAATCTAGTGTAACTGTTGGAAGAAACAACAATTGCAGTCCTACATTTCTCAGAGTCTCAAAGCCTTCTTCAACAGACTTACTGACGTAGAAGACCGAAAGAGTATCCAGCATGATCTGGATCAATCCTTAAGGAAAGAATTCGATGCAACCAAGGCCAGCCAAGTACAATAATGGAACAGATTAAAAGATCCGAAGGTGACACACTAGATCCATCGCACCCAAGAGAATGCAGTTATCAACAATATTCAACATCAACTGATTGTCTTTGAAGAGTCAGTACTCAACAAGAGTATCAACTTCGCAACAACCATCAAATAGATAACCTACTTGGGCATCATTAAATAGAGAAAATAACCTTGAACATCCGCCAGTTGAGGAGATAAGATAGAAAGCCAAGCCACCCAAGTCAAACATCACAACACTGAAGAGGCCGGCAATCAAAACACTAGATAGAAATGGCATCGTCATCATCATCATCATCATCATCATCCTGCAAGTGTAGAAATGAACAAAACAGAATACACAAAAAATCTGGAATACCTCATTAGAAATGGTAGCGATTGTAAAGAAAGGTCAAAACATTTAAACCAGAACGACAATTGTTGCAGATCCTAAACAAAAACAAAGACCGCTTCCTATCTAAGCCATACAGGCAGACATCCCAGCATTACATCAAGCTACCATACGCATATGATCACTCCAAAATTCACAAAACTGATATTACGCTTAGTCTAATTCTTAGCTACTAAGCCTATTGGTGCCATCGTTTGAGTCGCTTCCTTGGGGATATAATTGACTCATTAATAGCAAAGTCACAGTCACATGTTCGAAGCTCTGCTCACTTCGTAGAATTAATCAAAGGTGCTCACATCCAATCCAAACATGTGGTACGCCTCAACGTGGTAAGTTTCACCATATTGGAGGCACTATCGGTAGTCAATGATCGACTGGCTTAAAACTCATCCCTAGAAGAACATACAAGTACACCAAATGATGATCTGATAGAGATGATAACTTTCTGTATACAAACAACACACTTCGAAATGAGATTAGACATATTTCAGCAGAATTATCACCAGTAACGGCTAACATATACATATACATGGAATACTTCGAAGAGATGACATTAGAATCCACATCACTAGAGCCAACACTATGGTTAAGATATGGAGATTTTATAATCGTCAAACCTGGAAGAGGTTCTGATACTAGCATGAAAACTCAATAAGAACGTCGATTAAGTTCACAGTGGAGAATTAAAAAAAAACATTAAACTAGCATTTCTGGATGTATTAATATGTTGAACAGAGTATGGGTTCAAGATATTCGTATATCGCATGCTAGAATTCACGGGATAATACCTCAACTTCAGTAGCCACTATCCATACAGTTTAAAATACGCAATCGTTTCCAACTTTCAACATCGAGCAAAAGTTATAAGTTCCGGCGGTCATATATCAGATATATTAACAAAAAATGGTCAGTATAAACAGTACCCTACAATGTAACAACTACCCTGGGTATATGACAGCATCTCCAAAAATTTGGGATTGTATGGTGCACGAGGATACCAACACCCAGAAAACAACCTTCGTCTGCCTACCGTATGTGATGGCATTATCAAAAAAATAAAAAATAAACAAGATTTGTGGCCTATATAACATCAAGAGGACGTTCAAAATTAGTTCAACACTTCGCAGGCATCTCTTCGGTGTAGGAACACCTATAGAGCAGTGTATTATTAAGGATTGTGTGTACATCATCTCATGCAGCTGCGGTAAGAAACGTAAAGGGGAAACGGATCAGCCGCTTAAGATTAGACTGGAAGAACACCGCAATGTCGTCCCTTCAAGCGCAGCTGGCTATGTGGGGAAATAAAAAAAAACAAATAACAAAAATCCTAATGTAAACAGGAATATATTGAAGAAAATCAGAACTTAAAACAATAGTGATGTCTGCAGATTGTGCAAAAATGAAATGTTAATTATATTAACATTGCCATAACAAAAATAGTTATTAAATGCAAATAAAACCGCGTTTTCTAAACCAAGGTTACATCGATTACATAACGGAGAAATCCGTATAGCCATCCACTGAAAAACGCATTATTAGAAGATAGCACGTTTGGAATCATTCATCAGGTTATCTGATGTTGCTGAGATAATCTCCCTGCTGGTAACTAAGATCAGAAAAAGCGCAACTTGGTCGCTGACAAGTCGAGCCACTCACAGAAAAGATCGTCTGGTAGTTCCTCTACTAATTCACAATATAAGAGTCTCTGAAGTCTACCTTACGTTGGCTCCCCAAGACCTACGTTGGCTCCCCAAGGTCTACGTTGGCGCTCGAACCTAAAAATGGAAAAGGTAACGTTAAAGCTAGAGAAAGCGTGCTTAACACTCTCCTACAAAATCGAGGTTTCTGATAACGCGTGTCATAGGAACGCCAAACATGAGACATGTTTGTGCCTAGGTAAGTGTGGCATTCTTAACCACCCATGTCACCAACGTTGGGCACCGAAATTTCCGTTAACATGATATTTGCTATCAACCTACAAGGAGAGCAAGCGCTCGATCACCTTCTTTTGATCCCAACACGGAGATAGTATACATGACTATTAAAGTAAAAACATAAATGGCACACCTCTCAGTCTTTATGGACAACCACTGTAGAATTCAAGTTTGTTCCGCCGATCTGAACTTTATCTGTGCCTCGAAACAGTTTTCTTTGGCTCGAAACCGCGCCCGAATCACACTCCAAGATACGGACTGGTCCATCAATCTAACCAAAAAGCTCGGAAAGAACAACCCTGTTCCAGGCAAAATATCGAAAACAGAAAAATTTCTGCGATTAATCATGTGATTAAGCATGGTCCCCGTGACATTTTCGTATCATTCGTGTCATTTTCTGTATCACCCGAATGTTACTGCAGTATGACACGAAAATGGATACGTCATCAGTGTACGCGGAAAGCTTTTCTCGAGCACCACTGATTCTGCATACCCTGTCCCTTAGCGAATAATAGTCTCTAACGTGACAATGGGCAACACTGACAAAACACTGACGAAATGAGCGAGACGGCCGAAATATGCGCCAACACTTTCTCTTCACTTGTACTACATCACTGGGGAAGCGACATAGAGAGCTGATCCACCCGAAGAAGTCGGGTATGAATCCGGAGGCATGTAGACAATAGCCAGGTACCGATGGCCAACCTTATCAAATGCATTGGATTGTTCCAAATTGATTATTGCGTCTTGCTCGTCGTCTTCTACACCCTTTAGTATCATGCTTATCAAATGCAGGTTGCTTTAATTCTGTGTTTGGCAGAGTTATTGACCTGTAATCGTCTAAATCCCTTCGACACCCGTGTCCTTTTTCAACAGCGTGCTCACACCGCTCTTGATCGGGTCGAGTACGGACCCCTTCCGGAAACATTTGTTAAACACGAGAGTTTAAATAAGCATACATATGTGCGACAGCCTCAAATAAATTTGTCGTGTTAACCATCAAATCACGGAAACTTATCACTGCTGAGACTTTTCAATGACATGTAGGTTTCGCCTTCGGTAGTTTTCCCCTCGCATATAACCGTGGAAAGTCAAGCAAATAGAGACGAGGATCTGGAAATGTCACTGAAGCATTTCGCATATATCCTTGTTCGACCTCAGAGTACAACCCTCCATGGTATCGACAGGCTGAATGTATCGATCGACACATTGACAAAGCTTTTCCTTGCGCAATTCTGCCCCCATATTTCGTTAGACATATTCATTAATATATGTTTAACTACCTGAACCTGGTAGCAATATTTATTCTCACGCTTCAGACCCTGTCTAGCTAACGCTATATTTAAGAAATTTCTCCCAAGACTTTACCCGGAACAGATTAAGCTTATCTAGGCCAAGTCATATTAGGTGGTGAAACACCTAATCCTATCCGTAAGCATCTCCCGCCACTTCTTCCCATAACCTTTCCACTAGTTCTAGCTGTACTAGTTTAATTAGTTACTGTTCAGTAAAGTGAGATTGAACCAGCAGAGATTAATCAATCTTGAAATAGCACCTATCGTCATCCGAGCAAAAACTATTTTATAGTCCAAATAGCCTAACCAGTAAAACGTTGGACAATATAGCAAATCAAGATCGGCTATAACATTCTACCTCCCTGGTTAGAGAGCCACTCAAGTGTCCACCTCTACAGCTTCCATCCTGGGTGATATATTCGGTATCTATCGGCGAGACAAACCTGTCGATCACATTAACCAATTTACTATCGCCCGACTTCTCTCTAGCTTCCTGCACCCTCTCTAATTTAAGATCCAGGACGGTATTCTAGTCCCCCATTTAGACTAAGCATGACGAATTTATCAGGAATGCCCCCAGCCACCGGGAAAAAGGACGCACTCCACCTGGTGGTTGAGCGCATAAACGCACCACTTTTCACGTCAATGTCGGCCGCGATCAACCGTTCCACTATATACACCTGGACAATGTCCACTTTCGCATTCAGATTACGTTTAATGAACAAGGAACTTTGGCCAGCTGGTCCCTCTATACTGAAATGTCAACAAAGCTCATAGACAGCGCATGATTAACAGCCTTGCAAATAAAGCGTGTTGGTGGTATCACCGAATATCCACCCCGAAAGACAAGAGATCACGAAGAAAATGAGCCGCCTTATTCTGGTCTTTCAAGATCCTAACTAGCTGGATAGACATTTTCTAAGCGTTGTTCCTTTATTATCACACTACGGAAATCTTTGTATGTCAAGACTCCAACGGATTGTCCCAGGTTAAAGATCTTAATATCGAACATAATTCAAATGTCTGAGACAATACTGCCGATGTTAGTCAAGTTTAAAAACCCGATACAAGTGGGGTTATAGCACAACTGGTACCTTCTCTGTTCGCATTCAAGTATTTTTTTTTGTTCTTGAGGGACTGTATTTGAGCCTATCTTGATGTGCGGGAACAGATATGTATTTTTTATCAAGTTAATTCCTCCGGGGAAATTTCTAAGGTTCTACGTTGACTTGCCGTCAACGAAATTACATTTAAACAAGGGCCTGAAGAGGACTTTTATCAATGAGAAAACGTCACTCCAAAATGCTTTTCTGTCTTTTTGACAGATAGCCCCCCCCTTTGGGGATTGATCTCTTTTTCCTGAGAGTATTTAAAAGATCATATGGGAAAGGGGGATAGCGAATCTTTAGTAGGGAAATGAGAAGGCTCCTAGCCATCTCTGCGTAATATTCTTTTTTCATGGCAAAGCAGGAACGAATTTGGACTTGGGGTGTTCCATGGCCCTCTTCGCTTTACTTCCGACAAAAAAATAAAAAAAAACGTTTCAGTGTACAAAACAATAAAGACAAACGTTGCAGACAGAGATGCAAGACTAAACGGGACAAAAATAGGTTGCCTACTTTACAAATAGTTTCATGGACGAGTCCAAAAATATCTTAACAATGAAGCAGTTGAATACAACAATAACCGAAAGATTCTAGAATGTGAAAATCAAGTTACTAAATGAGACGTATGAATTCATGACCGGATATATTTTTGGTTAATATTAGACGACAATTCATCCATCATCCTTTATATGAATGTGTGTTTGTCTCCAAGCAAACACTGAACACATACACTATCCACATTAATCTGTATCAAATTTACTGGATTCTTAACTTTGATGTCAATTATAAAATAACACATTTTCAAATTTTTATTAACATATTTAGATAGCTTAGAATCGTTTTCAATCGGCTGATTTAGATAAGATTCAAACTTTCATGGGGAAAATATGCCTCACAAAGTCATGTCCAGGTTCATTGCAGCAAAATCATAACAAAAAATGTTCTAAATTCCATTTCATATAAAATGACATGAACTCTTGACCAAAATGTTCAATTAGCGCTCTGCATTCTCTGTGTGAACTAAAGCGAAGAGAAACTATCTTGCCATTTCTTGTTGGAAACCGATTATTTTTGATGGTAATGTAATTTTTACTTAAATCATGAATTAAAAGAATCTTTTATAATAATGGAGATTGTTTTATATTTGTCGTTTCTGATCGACATAAAGGCCAAATTAAATGCTAAAGGGAGTAATTCTATTTGTTAGTAAGAATAGAGTAGATGAAATAGATAACACTGTCGTATTCAAATAAAATTGTAATTCCAACTTCTTACTGCTTACTCAAGTATCGATTTTATTTTGCATTCTTTTCTCTTACAATTAATAGTTAATCATTTCTTCTTCATTTCTTGTATGACTCTCTTTAAGATTTGTTTTGCTTTCCTAGGTTTGTCGCTAGCACAGTTTCCGCGAAGATTACGACCGTAGCAAATAAAAAAGTTTTCTAGTTCTATATTCTCTTGTTGTAGAGATTGAATAAATTTAGTGTCCTGGTTTTACTCGTCTATCTTTTTAAGCATATTCCCTGAAACCATTCTCTATTCTAATGCGGGTCGTCTTTTTCAAAGTACGTACTGCGGATTAATCGAATATCTTCACTATATAAATAAAGAATCTCTAATATTTTAAGTCGATCTTTGTGTCATAACTTATTCTCTGTAATATATACAATATACATGTAGGTTTTTCTGCACTTGTTTTTTATTTTTATTTTTTGTTTACCCGTTCTTACGAAATTAACAGTATTTATGCTAAATGTAAGCAAACAACAAATGTAAGATAAAAGTAATACAACTTGGGAATTATAAAATATTACAGTATTTACATTGTTCGGACTATTTTCCTCATTTTTGTTGACATTTGTACGCGGTTTCGACCGTTGTACGCTCCGACCTTCTTCAGGAATTTCGAACCGAATCCTTTATTACAATCACAGGAGTATATCAGGGTTAAAGGGAGATAACTCGTAACATCCAATCGGGGCTTTACGTAAGGAATGAGGATAATATACTCCAGTGGTTGTAATAAAGGGTTCGGTTCGAAATTCCTAGCACCTGAAGAACGCCGGAGCGTACAACGGCCAGAACGTCGTACAAATGGCAACGAAGATGAGGACAATAGTCTGAATAATGTAAATACTGTAAATACTACCTCATCTCAGAAATATAGAAAAATAACAGAATATTAATTTTCTTGACAGCTTTTATGTTCTCTGCCTTGGACGGTAATCACTATCAACAACCACCCGTTCGTTGTAGCTCTTAGAATTTTTTTTTATTTCTACTATCCTTCCGACACATGTCTTCTGTCACCCATTTACACATACTTGTTAGTTAAGCGTTGGTTTTCTCTAAGACCTGTCCTTCTTTGTGTCCTGTGAGTGTCATATTCTCCAAACCCTTTTCTTCATTATGCTTGCCAGATATTTCAACTTTCTCTTTCTGATTCAAATTTAATTGCCTGGAGGTTTTCATTTTCCTTATTACTCACATTCTCCGCCTATAATATTTTAGGCGTATTATTTTAGAACCACCATTTTTTGTCTCAAGTATCCATTTTTTTAATTATTTCACACCGAAAAATGCAATATTGCCAGTAGAACATAAGTAAAAGGAAAGTGAAGGGAAATGAGAAAACCTCATTTAGAAAAAAGGACAGTAAAATAACAGATTTCAGGAAAACAGATGACTACTGATACTGCATTTCAATTTTGGTAGACTGTAGATGACAGGGAAATATGAAGCGAGAATAGAGTAATCATATTACTGTGAAGGGGAACAAAGGTGTATGCATATTCATTATATCACCTCCCCACGAGCAAAAGTTTCCCAGGAAATTTAGCTTCGATATTTTCTCTTTTTAGTGTCTGGACCTAATCGATTGATTTTTTTCCTAAATCTTTTTCACCTCAATTCTCCCTGCCGTGGTAGCGTTTGACACACTGGTACCTCTGGCCTTGAGCTCGGAATACCTCCATTGGTGAATGTTAACTTGCTGGTACGGGAATTTCAAATGCGTCATACAGTACTTTCATTGGAATTTCTCAGGTACTTTCGTGACCTCTGTAGTGTGTCAGGGTTTCAATTGATTCCAATGTCTTTTGCACCGGAATATCTTTCCGTTTATGTCATATGGCCTGTCTCATTCTTTTGGTTATCATTCCTTCTTCCAAATACACTTTTCCAGCGCTAAAATTCTTGAAAAAACTGTGACATGGCTTATACTCTTTAGTCATCTGGTTTTATTTTTTAGCAGTTTTATTCGCCGAATATTGAGCGTATTTTTCTAGCAAACATTAACTCTCCTGGCGATAACCTTGACATCGTATTAGGGTTTGGCGTGATTCTATATACTGCCAAAAACCTTTGAATACTTCTTTCATTTGTGTCCACGCTTTTACTTTTCTTCAACGCTCGTTTCATGATGTCCCCGAATTTTTCCACATGTCTATTCGACCTTGGATGATATGCTGGCGTTGTCACGTGACCAATGGACAATGATGAACCAAATTCCTTGAACTCTCTTCATGTAACTCGGATGTATGCACTTAACAATTTCTGGTCACACAGTGAAACTGTCCACAATAATTAGGTAATATGATTTATTTATGGGCCCTGCATAGTCGATATGCAATCGAGTCCATGGGACATCTGTCTTTGGCCATGGTTGAATCTTTACCGGTGGATTCCTTGCTGCCAGCTGACATCCTCTGCACTGCTTTACCAATTTTTCTATGACTTGGTCCATCCTCGGCCAATAAGTATAACTTATTAGAGATTTCATTCTCGAAATCCCTGGATGGCCAGTAGGAAATTCTTTTAGAGATTTTTTTTTGCAGTGTACCCGGCATTACATTTCTGTCTGCGTATAGTAATACCTGTTCGCAAATTGAAAACGGTGACACACTAATTCCTTTTTTAGTTTTCTCGTTCAACCAGACTGTCATTTATTTTTTTTAATGAAATCATCGTTCTCCGCTTCTCTGCTTATAGAGTAACAGGTAGTTCCCTAATAGTGTTGCATAACAGACCCGACAATTCAATTTTGTCTGTTAGCGCAGCTATTACTGTTTCATCTAGTGGTTTTGTTTAGTCAGCTATCAATCTTGTTAACCCATCGGCGTGACCTAGCTTCTTTGAAGGCACATATTCTATTTTGAAATTATAATTCGAGAGAATTACACCCCAACTCTGTAGTCGATTTGCCGTGTGAGTTGGTATACCTTTTTTCCCAAATATTGATAACAGCTCTTTGTGATCTGTTTGCAGAATAAACTGTCTTCCGTATAAAAAATTGTGAATTTTTTTACAGCGTAGATTATTGCTAAACTCCCTTTTTTCAATTTGACTGTAACTTCGTTTCCCGGGGATTAACGTTCTCGAAGCATGTGCTATTAGCTTCGTAGATCCGTCCTCAAATTTATGAAACAATACACTGTCAAAAATTCGGGCCACAGATTTTTTGTTTTTAATATATACGGTTAGGACACCAAATCCGAGTACTCAACTTTTGAAATTGCGCCACTTTTCTCCAACTTTTCTAATTCCTCATTTATTGTGTCTAGTGCCGAAAATGGTACTTTTCTCTTTGGTCTAAAATTGGTTTAACATTTCCTTTCAATTCGAAGTTGATTTCTGTTTTTGTATCCAGACCTAGTCCTTATGAAAAGACGCGAGGGTATTCGCTTTTCAAATCCGTAAAAGAACCTTCGGTTTTCTTCGTCTTATCGTTCTCTATGACATTAATTTTGTTGCAGAAAGCATTTACCGATAATCCCCATTAGTTAAAAATACGATCCAATCTAAAACAAAAAGGTTTACTGAACCAGGAAGCACATACACTTTTGATTTGTGAATTTTTCCCATGAACGAAATATTTATTTTAATTCACCTTTAAACTTAAGTCATTTTCCTGACACTCCCCGGGCAATTTTATCTGTGTTAGTCAACAATGGGTAACCGATTTTTTGTTTGCTCGTTTATTAACGAGATATCATTTCCTGAATCGAGTAATAATGTTACGGTTTGCCCATTTATTTTTACATTGAGGTATTTTCTTCTTTTACCCCAATTTCGTTTTTCGACAAAACTACTTTCATCATTGTTTGCGACTTTGATTTTACTTTTCTCTGTTTTGCCAGACAATGAAAACTTCTATGGCCTACACACCCAAAATTAATACATATTTTATCCCGAAAAAACAACCCTCCTTTATATGCTGTCCACCACACGAACTACATATAATTTTTATTTATTTGTCCTGTATCCACTGTTGTCTTACAGTTTGTACTCGTGAAATAATCTTCTGTTCAATCCGAATATTATATTTTTATATTTATTAGTCGGCGGCATTCTTCCGTTACTTTTTGTAGCACAATCTTCAGATCTTTTTCCATGATAGTGTGGATTCTTGATCTAATTGTTTTGTCCGTCTTTGTCGTTAGCCAATGCGCAGAAACTAGACACATGAGCATGTCACTTGACAATTTCTTTAATTTAGACGACTCACACTGTGCATTAACTATACCTGCATACAGGACAAACTCATCATCCTCTTGTTTTATTATATTTAGACACTTGTATCGTGTATAAAATAGACTATCTTTTTTATCGAAAACTTTCGACAAATATCTGCTGTTTCCCTGAATGTAATTTCTTCTGGCTTCTTTGGGAGGATTAAATTTGCGTATTTTTCTATTTTTTTCTGTTGCCAACTTCTGCAACAATAGAATGATTTTTCCTCGTCGAAGCATTGTTCACATCTTTTCGCAAACATTGTTTCAAACCTACGAAAATAAGCCGGAAACGTTGAACCACTGTCAGGGTCATTTTTAAATTCAGAGAGTGAATTTGAAATTCCTTTAGTGGAAGAAATATAGAACCCGGTTTCTTTTGTTGTCCACGATAATACATCTTCCCAAAATGGTTTATTGTCTTTTGCCTGTTGTTTGAATAAATTTTCAAACCTTTCTTATTGTTGCATAAATTGTTGTAGTTGTTGTTGGAATTGTTGCTGTAAAGTAACTTGGGGCACCTTCCAAAAATCCAAAATTTCTTCCATTTTGCTAACGTATCCATTTTGCTCCAATTTATGTAAACAATATAAAGTCAAAACAAGAGGGGGCAATTTCTTACTTTCTGTAAGTGTTGCACAAGTTTTTCCTTTTTTAACGTTCCTCGTTAATAAGCGTGAAAACAAAAAATAAGGGAAAAAATTACTTACTTTCTGCAAGTATCGAAAGAGTTTTTTAAGGTGCTTCTTTAGTAAGTGTTGCCAACTGTATTATTATTTATTTATTTATTTTAGTCTTGTAAAGTAGTTTCGAATTTTCGTCGACAACTGATATGTCCCGAAAAGGGATATATACCAGGGTCATTCAATACATAAGATGAATCTTTTCGGTATAAGGACTTCTAATACAGATAGAAGATTACCTTTTTCTATTTTTTTTTTTCCTTTAATTCTTTTTCAAAGAGATTTCATTTTTTTGGCAAATTGAAAAAAAAACTTTGAGAGTTTTGGAGATTAACAAAGATGGCCGACCAGGAAGCATGCTCCAGGATTGAACAGAGATCAGTTATCAAGTTTTGCTTGCTGAAGGGTGCAAACCAGTTGAAATAGATAGAGGAATGTCAACTGTGTATGTTGCCACATGTTTCAGTCAAACAAATTTCTACAAGTGGGTTAAATTGTTTAAAGAAGGACGGAGCAGTTTTGAGGATGAAGACAGGCCTGGAAGGCTTACGGACGTGAGATCTCCTGAGGTGATCGAATCAGTCATTCAGTCTGACAGAAGGGTGAAAGTGGATGAAATTGTAAGGACTTTGAACCTATCTGTTGGGACAGCACACAAAATTGTCCATGATGACCATGCCTATTCAAATGTCAGCTGCCAGTGGGTGCCAAAGATGCTTACTGCAGAGCACAAACAGAAGAGGGTCGACTTGTCCCAGTGGTGTTTCTCCCGGTATGAGAAGGATGGTGATGAGTTTCTGAAGAAGGTGGTCACATATGACTAGACATGGGTATTGCACTATGAGCCTAAGTCCAAACGGCAGTCCAATGAGTGGAAACACACAGGCTCTCCAGTAAAGAAGTTCAAGTTTTAGCAGTTCATGGGGAAGGTGATGCTCACCATTTTTTTGGGATATGCAAGGCCCAATCAGCATTTCATTCCTTGAGAAAGGAAGCACTGTGAACAGGGCCAACTCTTGTGGACTGCTGAGACAGGTTAACAAAGACATAAAGAACAAACGCAGGGGTCATCAGTCACATGGAGTCGTCTTGCATCAAGCCCAGCCCAGCCCAGACCTTGCCCCTTCAGACTTTTGCCTGTTTGATCCCTTGACAGCTTTCACGAGAGGCACGAAGTTTGAAAGTGACGATGAAGTCAAAAGTGCTGTGAGTGACTGACTGAGACACCAGACAATCGCTTATTACGCTGAGAGAATACGCAAGGTTGTGCACAAATGGGAAAAATATGTGACACTGCTGGGAGACTACGTTGAAAAATAAAAAGTAAGCTTCTATCTATATTAGAAGTCCTTATACCGAAAAATTCACCTTATTGAATGACTCTCATGTATTATTCAAAGTAGCTGAGTGATTTTGGCAAATGTTTTATTCTATGTTTTATGTATCAAGACACTTCTATACGTATTCAGTAATGTTCCTCTAAAATTTCTGTTGCATCTTCGCTATATTAGTTATTAGCAGTACTAATCCCTTTAAAATCATTCCATCTTCAGCCATTCATTGGAATACATTCGTTATACAAATTTAATCGTTGTTTTCTTGCATTAATACTTCAATATTTTCTCAGTTTTCGAATTCTCTAAGCCCTATTTCTACATTATATGATTCAGAAATTTCAAATATCTTTTCTAATTCCGAAATTTTTCATCCGATTTTACTTAAAATCTTTTCGCTGATTGCATGAATCGACTCTGGTGATTATAACATCTTTTTTAGAGGTACATCAGTTGCCTAAAGTTTTTTTTTCTGTGAAGAAACTATCCAATATTAACTGCTATATTAGCGGGTTGAGATTACCTCGAAGTCTAATAAATTTTCATTGGCTGTAACATAATGCTACTGTTGCTTATGACATTTTTTATTTTTAGAAAGGTATTTTCGTCATGCCAGTGAGCCATCAGATTCTGTGTTTAAAATTTTTATCGACTGGTATAAAATTTTAAATATATTTTTAGTATATTTCAACCAATGAGTAAAGGAATGGCATGTTCTTATAAAGGAAGGTAAGCTTAGTTAATAGCTATATCTCTGTTTGCTTATTAAATAGCTATACATAAAAATATCAGTTCATGAACATATTAGCTTCATGTGGAAAACACATAGTCTTTCATTTCTTCATTCTACCATCAGACATAATATAACTGAGATTTATTTATATGATAAACGATTTTGATGATGTAGTGAATCAATTTTTGTGTATCTAAATAAAATATATGACTATATTCTCTAATGAACGTTAATGTTTATTAAACACGTCTTACTGGATCGCTTTTATAGGTACAGATATTTAAAAATGCATTCTTATAATAATAACCGGACGCTCGTATCCGAATATGCTAGTCTATTATGTCGAATAGCTAATTCCTGTTGCAGACGCTTGCTCAGCACCCACAGAGCCCACCAAAATATGCTGAGCAAAGCTTAGTTACAGTTTCTGGGAGAGAAGTGCATTATCAAACGTGATCATTAAGGCCAGTACGCTCTAACTCCATTCAAGATGACTTGAGATTTCGTGCATCGATATCTTCCATATAGTGCCGTTTACCTAATTTCTCTTACAAGGCTTGTGTGAAACCGTTTTATGGTTTTCATGTAAATTTCAAAAGTGTCTCAAACTGGAATCGCTTTCTCTACACGATAATATTAAGAAGTTGTCTTTCTGACAAAGTGAACGTTCTCACCACTCGACCACATGTCCATTTTCTTATAATAAATTATATCAAAAAAACATAAAGTAGAAAAAATTTATTGACAGCATTTGGGGTATAATTTTGAACAACCTTTGCGTTTTGTGTTTTTCTTATCCCTAGGCAATAACTATTTATTACATTAAATCGAAGGTCGTCGATCGCCTTGACGCGGTTAGCATAAAATTGGAAAATTGTTGTTCCCTTTACATTCAGTTAAATCCCGGTATTGTGCCAGGTACAGACGAATGTAAACCTCATCGGTTAATCAGTTTAATCAGCATTAGCACAACATTTATCATCCGAATTCTCATGAATACATCGGGCAGCAGAATCAGACCAGAAATAGAAGAGGAACAGTGCGATTTCGTTAAAGACCCTGGAATAAGGAATGCGATAGTCATGCTCATAATTTATCATAAAGAGCAATATAAATGCAGAAGGACACATGCTTTTTTATATATTACGCAAAGTCGTTCGATGATGTATGCCACAAAGATTTGTTGGCGCTGCTTAACAATTTTGATATATTTGGGAAGGATATTACAATAATAAAGAACTTATAATGGCAGAAAACTGTCTGTATATGAATAGAAAATATTTTCAGCAATTATACAAAACCAGAAAGAGACACAAAATATGTCTTCTCATCGCACTGATTCAAGCTAAAGAGTGATGTGATTCTGAAAGAACTAGCAGGTTTCGTTAGTGAATGAGAACAAAAAAAAAGGATTAAACACCAATTGCAAAAACTCAGAATTTATGATTGTGACAAAAGGTAAGTCCAAAGGATGAATTGTAAATCAGAGATACCAAAATCAAAAAAGTATCTGGGAAGAATTTTAACAGAGGACTGAAGCGTGACACTGAAATCTGAAGGCTTATTAGGATAACTAAAGAAGTATTCCAGAAGCTAAGCACACTGCTAAGAAATAGAAAAATATCACTTGAAGCAAGAGAAATAGTAAACGTCTTCATTATATATGTTCTCCTGTATGGCAGTGAGTACTTAAAGTTAGAATGAAAAACTTCAGGTAACAGAAATGAGGTTCTACAGACGGATGGACCGGACATGTGAACCACGACAAATTTTAGGAGAAATAGACAAAAAAGAAAACTAATGCTTAACATTAGGAAAAGATAGGTGAGATTTGGGGGGCGCACAATTCGAAAAGAGGGCTTAGAAAATTCACGAGAGAGACAGAGGGCATGAATGACATAAGAAAATAGACAAAACTTACTTAGTGAGCTTGAGAAAATACATGTCTGAACAGAATGTTCAAGTGATACAATTGACAGGAAATTGTGGAGATCCATGATTGCTTATGTCCTGTACAAAAACGGCACGTAAAAAGAAGAATTGTGTCTAATTCATTTGATCTTCTTTGGGAGCCGATCTATTTTATTGCCACAACAGGAAACTATCAGAATTAAATTTTACTTATTTTCAAAAATATCTTGTAGTTATGAAATTAGAGAAAAACGCCGAACCATAAGAAGTTTTAATCTGTTAATCCCAGTGCCACAAGAGTAGAGGAGCACTGTACGTTAATTACGCTCTTGCAAGAATCATGATATGCCCACACATATTGAAATTGTTAAAAAACGCGTAAGGATAAACTAAATAAAGAATAAGAAAAGAAAAACTAATTGAGAAAAGGAAGGAGTAATTTTACAGAAGGATAAAAAAAATAGAAAAACAGACTGCCAGTGATCATATTAACCGTTACTTTATTAGGAGACATTTTAAATTCTTTGACAAGCGAGCGGTCATTACTAGTGTGAGATGAAATTTAGAACAGCTTTTTCTTATATATTTTCAGGAATATAAATTTTTCAAGTCCGGTAGAAGTTATCACTCTTTCCAGTTTTTTACAAGAGGCGGTTCTTTTCAAAGCTTTTTATTGAAGTACTGTGAAATAACAACATCTTGATTATGTCATTATTTTTTTTTTCGAGTTACACTTGACATCTATTTTCGTTGTGGCTGCTGTTGAAAGTCCTCAAGTGATGTAGTCTTTGTGATCGTGTAGAGGTTTTTGTTTCCGATTCTACAGCGCCAATCGACAATGCTTCTCGTAATAATAACCTTTTTTTACATAGAAGCGTTCACATTAATTCACCAAACATCCAATCGGTGGAAATGTATAAAGTCTATCGCTTGAAACAACTTTAGGGAAATAATTTTCTCTAGTTCACAGATATCGTTATTTCGAGTATTTATGGAGGTTTCTTTCCTAACCTTTTGTTCGAAGGAGTTTGGAATGACCACATCTTAATTCTGTTATTATTTTCATTTCGAATTACTTGTAATATCCATTTTAGCTGTTACTGTTGTTAATAATTTGGTTTAGCAGCATCCGCCGGTCTTAAAGAAAGCATAGAAAATTTGTTTCCGATGAATCAGGACTGGGGCTTGTCTTCATGTCTTAAAAAACCTAGATCATTTCTTTATTTCTAATGGGTTCGAACTCTGGAGATTCCAAGTACAGAAGAAGAACTTTAACATTCCATTGAAGGAACGGCTTGTTGGTTAGTCTGAAGATATTTTAAGACAGGTGACTGGAATTTTCTGTTTTTGTATTCTACTCAATGTAAGCCTGTTAAGTTTCACTATACATAGACATGTATGTAGTCAAATTATGACTAAAGATCTTCTGTGCTGTAATTTCAAAATAAAACACATATTATGTGTATTATATTATTTACAGAGCTTTAGGATTAATGCCTAAAAGGGGAAATAAATCTACATCATAAAGCGTGCGTAATGTCACTGTAAAAATAGTGAGACAAAAAGTGGGGTGCAAGCAAACACAAGATTTCATAAAGGAGAAATACATGAGTAGGTTGACTGTGAAAATGCATGACAGATCAGCAGCTCAAAGTACGTAAATTTAAGTTAATTCTAGGGATATTCAGTTAAGTTTGCGTTAAAGAAAAAGAAATATGATGCAAAATACACACGCACATATGCCAGTAGAACCATGTTAGCTATAGATGTAGGAAATACCTAGAAAAGATTTCGTGAGCATTGTGTGCTATATTGCAATGAATGATAAACGACTTCTGTTTAAGTGAGGAAGAGAAAAACAGTTATATATGTGTTTGTACAGATGTATGCTGAGAACACTATAACCACAATATGGTCTAATTCGATGTTAAAAATGCAGAACTAAATTAGACATATACTTAAATTTTAAAAGGGAGTTAAAATTTCTTGGAAATATTATTAAGAAAAGGGCTAAGCATTTTAATTTATCATTTATCATCTCCATTATTTTAAAAAATAGGTTATATATATATATAATGTCCTGTCACGTCCATGGGAAGAGACAACAGCTTGGCAAGGTCGGCTCAGTTCATTCTCTTTACCACCAGTTACGAATGATTCTGTCTCGTTTTTTATCTTTAACGGTGCCTTATTGTTTTAATTTTTTTTGCAATAATTATGTTGTCGAATAGTGAAAAATATATATATATATCATTTGATATATTCTCATGGCAGTTGTACACTAGTATTGTATATTGAACGAATGAAAAGAAAAAAGAAATCATGATGAAGCAATTTGGTTTGTATTTCATACGATTGTTTTGCGTAGCGAAATTGGTAATGGCACACTTTGCATGTGTGAGTGGTGTCCATAATTAAAAAAAGATTTTACATGTGTGCTTTCTTTTAGAAGGTTTATTTTTCTGTAATAAAACATTTCCTTTCAGGTCAGTTGATATTAATTTTACTCTTTAAGAAAATGAAGCTAAAACACAATGTTATCAACTAAAAAGCGTGTGCCTACTAAAAAAGTAATGTTTATTTTAATGAATTAATGTTGGATTAAAATATTCATTTCAAATGTGTATATGCATATTTATAATGTTGGGATGTATCTGTTGTTGCGTCATTTGGTATTTTTATTGAATTATTTAAAACTTAATGAATATTGTTACACTTGAAGCTTAGCTATTTCTGTTACAAGCCACAAGTCTGTGTTAAACAAAGAGAATCAACACCACTAAAATAGCAAACTGCTTAAATGTCGCGAAAATAATGGCTTGTGTTTATCTCCGTATGTCAGAAGATGCCAAAAGTATAGTTCCACGTGAGGAAATTAGCCAGCAGCAATCCTGATAGCCAAATACACTATAAAATTGTAGACAACTATTTAATAAACTTCATAAAACAAAAGTTCATAATAATAAGCCATTAGTGGCTTACAAAATATCATTTTCTGAAAACATTTACTGAAGAAAGTTGTTTTCTCACTTATTTGTTTTATCAAATTCTGAATATATTTTACATAAAGAAAATACAGTTACAATGGTAGAATTACTTTTCATTTAATTCTACATTATACGCATGAGTTATATAGAGATGATTTCAAATGGAATAAATGTTTAACACACTAGTCATTTCAAACAAAAATAAAATAGAAGTAAATATATTTATCCATTGTTTCGCTATTTGTAACCCCATGAGAACTAATCCGTGTTAAACCGTGCTTAAATCAAAATGATTTTACATTCTATTTCTTCAGTCCTTTTCTCTGAATTCTTGATTCCTGACCATCTTCCCACTTTTTAGGAAGGACTATAGTGTTGATATACATAGTCAGTGTTCATCTTCAAGAACACCTCCAACTAGATAGAAAACTCTCTCTTGAATCTTCATTCCCTCACGTGCCGCTGTCTTTCAACACTAAATTCACTCAACAATAGTTCCCTCGTTCTTCTATCTCTCATAATTGATACGTGCTAGATAGTGTTTCTGATAACATAGGTAAGGTCTTCTCTATTCATTCGTTTGTAAATATCTTTATGCTTGGCGAATGAAATGCCCACAATATCAGGTAGCTTAATCATCCTGTAACTGATCTAGTTGTCATCCAAACCTTGAAATTATTGATCAATCAATATTTCACACAAATGGTAGAATTTCCCACTCGTTTACTCGGTAATCCTGATATACATGCTTCTTTTCTTGGTCACTTCATTACCTCTACTCCTGACTTATATCGTACTCTGCAGCTCTTCCCTCTTATGATGTGATGTCTGCTGTTATCTCTTCCCGCTTTCTTGTCAGTCACGAAACCCGATAAAAAACACTTCTGATATCAAACCGCTGATTGCAGTTCAGTCTGTGACTGTTTTCACAATGTTCCACTAAGGTATCATTCTGGATGAAAGCTGGTATCAAAACTTTCATTCCACGGAAATACCGACTGGAATCCACACTCATCTCAATTCTCATCTGCATGCTCAGTCGCTATAGTTACTGTTTCCTGATAGAATGAATCAACATATAGCTTCTCATATGTTTGCGGCTCATCAACAGTCTTCCTAACAACAGTATATCATCTATCCAATCAATTTAGAGTTCTGACATTTGTTGCAGATAAGGTTGAGTATTTTTCCCGGAAGTTCTCTCCCAGCTATCGACTCATTTCGACTCATCTAGAGTACTCCTGTCAGATTTACACCCACCTAAAACGGAGGCTTTTCTGGGTGATATGTGCATAACCCTGTCACTGGTTTCAGACATTATTTCCAAATATACTTCAGCAAGGCAAATAGATGTTACGAGATTACTGCCGTCGTCCTAAAAATATATGCTATTGAGCGGGCTCATGTTTTGTTCAAACTCTACAACAACTGCCCCCTACTTTTCAGCATGTTGAAAGTCCTCCTCTGTAGTTCCTTTTCTGACCAACTCTGGATAAACGTACCACCTTTCAAATTGTCGCCCTATAGTCTCTTACCGCTTCATATCAAAGTTTTTGCGGCTGCAATCAATATTCAATTTGTAAACCGTCTTACTTTTTACGACCTCATCTCGGACAAACAATATGCCTTCCGTTTTATCAGGTCTACCGCCGATGTGTTAAGGTACATCATTAAATTTTTATATCAAGCTCTAGATAAGAAAGGCAAATCTCGTTTTATGGAATTTGATATCTGGAAGGCGTACAGCAAATTTGGCATATTAGCTTTCTACGCAAGATTTAGAGCTACGGTGTCATAGGACGAATATTTGATTTAATTCAATCATCGTTTATCAAATTGTGAAATCAAGGTCATGCTGAACGTACTAGCTCTCATGCCCTTTATATGAACGCAGGCATCTCTAAGGCTTTATCCTGGGTCCTACGCTGTATCTTATGTTCATAAAGGATAAAGGATATCCCTAATGTCATCAGTTCACAACTAGATATTTATGCAGATGACACGATCATTTACTCTTGCCTCGTTAGCAAATCAAACATATCTAAAATATTTAACCTGAGAGCTGTTATTGAAAAAGACATCCAAACAAAACGTGGCTTTTAAACTTTAATGACCTTAAATAAAACTTCTTTTATTTAACTATCATAGAGAATATTTTCAGTCTGCAATCAGCCTAGCTAATGCGAAACTCTAGGAGGGCAACACACTTCCCGTTTTGGTCTCAAGTTTTCCACTGGCTTGAAATGAAGTGACTACATTGAATCAATAGCTGATTCTACTGCAATGTAATTTAGTTTGCTGTCTCTTGCCAGAGAATGTTTCTCATCAGAATACATATTACGTATTTACAAATCTACTATTCGTCATTGACTACTGCTGCCATATCTTGTCTAGTGTTTCGTCTGTATATCTGGAGATTATTGACAACATCCAAAGAAGGATCTGCAACGTAATCGATCTAGACCAGGTATCTCAACATTATCGCTTTCCCTTCGACGAGCCGTGGTTTCTTTCTATTTTTTCTGAAAGTATGTTGACGAGCTTTTTTTACCTAGTGACCCGATAACATGGATTTAATAATGCTACAAGATTGCATCTATGTTCTACCGTTTTATTGTTAAAATAGCTAAATGAAGCCGGTACTTCTGTTCCAACAGTTGCTTTTCCGGCACTTCCTGCCTTTGAAAGTGTTTTTCATGTCATTACTTCCGTGGAATTTACAATCTTCAAATACTAAAATGCAACTTTAATCTCCAGTCTTTTTGAAACCTGTTCATTTTTTGTCACTGATTTGGATTAAAAGACGACTTTAACTTTCAGAAAAAACAGATTTCAAGAAACAAATCTATCATGATTTAGTATCCATCTAAAAAGTGCCACTTCACACATACATTAAGGTTTTATCTGGTCAAATTTAAATTAATACCAATGACATAATATCGGTTCCTGAAATCTTTTCACTCGGCACAAAGCAAAAATGTCATTCGAGATAGTTTTTACTGAATTATGTTGTTGTGAAGGCGTACAAGAATAGAAAAAAGTTGTATATTATGAGGATATGTAGGATATAAAATGTTTTGTCCTGGAGTTTAAGATTGTAGTAATCAAGAATGTATCCTTTAGGAAGTCTGTTCCATTATATTACAATTCTTGAAACGACGCTATATAAATAAGATTTTCTCTTTACTGATGGGAATAAGGATGAGTCGATCCAATTTAAGTGGCCGAGCGGAACCTAATCTTAAATGTCCGCACTTACTAAGGTGTGTATTTCGCCTGAACATCAGCATGGAAATAGTGATAGAGTAACCAGAGCATAGCAACTTATTAACTGTAAAAAAAGGGTTTGTAGAACGGAAAAATTAATAGCTCACAAAGCCTCACAAACGCTTTTGAATTCTGTCGATGCTGGAAAGAGTGAATTTGGCAGCTCCTACCCAGATATGGATGCTCCATTTTGTTTTTTCTTTTTATGTCTGATATGACTTTTGTAAAGACAGAGCATGGTAGGAAAAGTAAAATATTTCCTGGAGCGATAGGGGGAACCGGCCATGTATCCAGCAATTTTAGCGAAGGGCTGTCTGTACCTGTTACACTTATGGTAACTGATACAGATTGAAGTATTCAAATTAGTTACATTGGTTTGGAAGAGATTTCGTATTTATATTTTTTTGCTTTGTGATATTTTCAATAAAATATTTTTTGTGAACTTAAATGATACTTCTAGGTATTCGTTCTATTTCTATATAATATCACTACAAAACGTCTTCATTTTCATACGAGTGAACTAAAACATACCATTAGATCGTGGTTTCTATCTAATAAAATGTTAATACATTTTAAATGAAAAAAACATTAAACAAAATGAAGGAAATTTTTTTTATAGAGAGGTAATATATGTGCTATCACTTTCAGCAATGAGACATCAATTCGTTGCAGAATTTTACATCTTTCTGAATATAGAATTAAATTCCTTTAGCAGCACAAGAAGGAACATGCATTCATAAGAAGGTTTCTATTTTTATTTCTCGAAGCTTTTTGAATAAAATGGACGAGAGATAATGAAAATTATTATGGCCTTTTCTTATTGTATATTGTATAAAGGTTGTATTTATATATTGTATTTGTAGCAAAGAAAATATAATTTGTTTAAAATTTTACTTTGGCTTTTAAACTAATTATTACTAGTTTCGAAATTTTAATTTTTTTAAACAGAAAACGAGATAATGGGAAAATGCAAACATGTGAATACATACTTTGCTACATAAACAACAATAAAAAACATCAAAAGTAGGCACATAAACAATAGAAATACAATAATAAAAAGAATTACAATAAAAAATACGAAAGAAAAATATAATTATAAATACGAAACCACGATAAACAAAAACAAAACATACAAATAATGTAAATACGAAAAATGAAAGTGCATACAAACACCCAGCCATGACAAAATTAGAAAAATAATACGAGAACCACTGAACAAATTAAAATAAATAAAAATAAAAGCAAAAATACAAAAGTACACAGTTGTATTAAAATGTGCTCTATAAAATTACATTGTAGTACTTTTGAATATTTTTCATTTGGAAATGAGTTATTTCCGAAACCTAGGTTACAACCTTTCGGTATCTTCAGGCAATTTACAATAACAGATTTTACCGTTTTTCAAACACTCGAACAGGGATGTTGTATGGACGTGCAACTGGAATTTCAAAACAACCAAAAAACTTCCTAAATTAGGCAGGGGTTATTTAAATGTGTTAGAAAGCTTACATTTTTGTTTGTATTGTACTAGTACGTATTTATGGGTATGGTTACCTCTAGACTTAATTTCTGATCTTTTATTTAGTAATATTGTATTCATAGAAACAACATAATAGCTATGTTGTCCTCCTGGTATGATCTGCATATGTTACCCAAGTATGGTTTAACTTTATTTAATATACTCCAAGTAATATCAGGGGATTTTCCATATTTCATTTTTAATTTCCACACGTGGCTACCCAGTTTGCAACGTATTTGAGGGTTTCCTGTTTCAAAGCAGATTTATGATTTTTCTATGTAATTTTAAAACTGACGTTGGTAAATCTAAATATGTTTCACTTTGATGTCATGTACCTCTGCTTTGTAATTAATCCCTTCTGTATTACAATAGTGGACATTTTTTGTCCCATCAGTTACATTCCTTGTTCATGATGTTGTAGGTTGTTATTTAGGTTTCTGGCGTTTCGTTTTTTCTGTAATTTTCTAAATTACAAGTACAGTTTTAACTTAATCTGGTTGAATTGCTATTGAAAATTTTGTTTAATTCTGAGTTTTTTGAGAAGTGTTTCGTGATTAATTTAAAACTTATTTGTCGTATCTTACTTTTTACTTCTAATTTAAACGGTGGGTTGAACGAGATAATGTTTCGATTTATATCATTTTTTCTCTTGTTTGATTGTTTGTTAAACTGGGTTTTGAACTCTAAAAGTGTTCTTATTACCGTACTTTTTAGGCATATTCATAATCTTTTTCTTTTCATCAACGATTGCTTTGTTTGACGAATTTTTTGATAGCCTACGCTCTATTCCTTTATGGATGTGTTTGATTATGCTTGCTGGATGGTTAGATCTTGTTTTTACATACTTTAAAGTTGCGTTTGTTTTCATATATGGAGAGAATGCCAGTTTCTAATTTAATCACCTTATCTAAATATTGGACTACCTCCTTATTTGTTTCAACTACTATTTTAAAATCTAGCTCATTAAAAAGATTTTAAAGCATTTTTATATTCTATCATTCTCTTTTATGTTGTCTGGTGTTATCATTAATTCGTCATCTGTGTATAATCCGTGGCTTTCTATTCATTTCATTAATTTTACTTAGAATATGTATTCCTATCAATTTTGAAATTTCTCACTTTCCTCGACAATTCGTGTACCTTGTTTTCCTCCCTTTTCATTCTACTCTTACGCAGCTCTCTTCACACCAGTATTCTCATTCTTATCTTACCCTATAACGGCTTCCTATTTCTCTTTGCTCTGCTCCTCTGTAACCATTCACTATCGTCATATGTAGCCCGCCCCCTGCGCACTAGTGGCAGCACTGCCTTGCTTGGGGTGAAACAATTAAAAAGCTTTCCTTTATTTACTTTTCGAGTTATATGCAATAGCCAGTTTTATTGTTGAACATCTTCAAGTAATTTTGCTTCTCTTATTTTTACAGGTTTTTCTTTGTGATTATGTAGTGCCAGTCCACGGTTCATGAAGTTTCGAAGACAGATGGCCCTCGCTAAGAGTTACAAGTTTTATTCGCTCAAAGTAAGTTTAACTGAGAAAATGGTAGTATATAGTTGAAGGTTGATGAACGGGTGAGGTGCCATGCGTTTTATTCATATGGAAATTAATAAAATGCGCGAACTCCATAAGGTGTGCATTGAATGTACGTTCATTCGTTTTTGCATCACGATGACAATTCTATTAAAAGTTAATACTGCTGCATGAAAATTCGCAAAAAAAGGAAAAATGGAGACATTTAGTAACTTCACACTTCACATTTAGTAACTTCATAGTAACTTCACAATTGCGGTTTATAACTTCAAATATAACCACAATCTTTTCATAAATGTATTGACAACTATCGAGGTGCAGACTTTGAAGTTGAAAGCTGTAAGCAGTATCTTTATTGACAGATTTACGAGACGTCAACAGATCTTCAAGTAAAACTGCTCGTACTCTTCAATAGGCTAAAGGTTCACATGAGAATGAGAAAGACCTATTTGGTTATATGCATAAAGACAAAGAAATAAAAAGTTCTGTAGAATTATTTATAATAATGATCTTAGTAATATCTCATTTTTCATATTTGTTTTTTCATGCTTGCTGCCAGTGAAGAGTTAGCATTGAGAACAGCATTCCTGCTTAAATTTGCCGAATATTCTTTAGTAACCTCAAAAACCAAGCAACGTTACTGCATGGACAGGCTCAAGAACTGTTTCAAGTATATTAATTTGATCACTTCTGAGTGTACTAACAGTCATCGATTTCGCCATGTAACCCTATTTCTACATATGAAAGAAATGTAATTTTTAGTTTAATACGACGGAGCGAAAGAATTTATTATTAGTTGTGTTGTTGATTTTGCAGTTTATTGTAAGTCGCAATATGAGCGCTGATTTAAAATATTTTAATACTCTGATGCATACAAAATAAAAAAAATAGCTGGAAATTGGGGACAAAAATACAAATATATTTTTTCCATTGTTATTCAGAAGCGAATTTTTGGCCAGTGGAAGTGAGAAATGACGATAGTCACAACAAATTGTCAAAAACTTTTGATGAGGTTGAAGGTCAGGACTTGACTATAAGAATAAAAATAAATTAAAAATCCCACTGGAGTTAAAATCTCCAAGCTAAAGGATCGACTTGCTGACGTATTCAGTTGAATTAAGAAGAAGAGGACGAAGAGAAGATTACGTCAGATGAGGTGTTGTTGCCTCATTCGTTGAACCAAAACTTCCGATCTCGATATGTGTAGGTGGAAGAAATTTTATTGGTCAAAGATCTGATTTGCATAAATATACCCCGGGTCTCTCAGTATCTCTTAAGAGAATTTTGGACAAGTATAAAAATCGAGACCCCAGTGATAAAAGCCAGTAGAAGCTGCCGAGCAAAAGAGGCCAGACGAATTTACTACCGCTTTCGCCAACCTCCCCCCCACCACCTTTCATTAAAGCTTCGGGAGGGGCTGTGAAATTTTTTTTTTATTTGCAAAATTGAAAGCTCTGATTATTCTTAACAAAAACTTCGCTCTGTTGTGAACATTGAATTCGACGATTGTATATATATATATATATATATATATATATATATATATATACAAAGACTCGTTTCGCGACTTATTCACGCATTATCTTTATTTATCATTTTTTTGGTGTCGTATTTTTTTTTTTTTGTTAACCAAATGTACGCGCGAGTTAGGCCTGGGTCGACGTGGTAAAGACACAGCTAGCAAGATTTCGGCGTGCCTCCCTTTGATCAGAATTCACAGTGTGGGCAAGTGGGAGCGCCGTCTTAATAGACGTCTCGAAAACCAGCTACTCTGTTGAGGCCATCATCACGACTAGCGACCCGGGGGCGACGTCACAGCCATAAGAACTTGTCCTAAATGTATATGCCTTAACAACAGAAATATATTACTTGACCATATACATATAGCTTGGCCATAGTGAATTATGGGGTGACCGTATACGTAAAACTTGAGAGATACAGAGTGCGATTGATAAATTGTTTTTTAATTTGCACAAAAATGAAAATAACACTGACCTCTCATTGCGTGATCATATATGCATGACTTGACCTAATATATTTATGTCTTCATTACAAGCGTATAGCTTGTGCATAGATGCTGATGGCTTGATGGCATGTTCATAGATCCATTATTGCTTCACTTTTTGCAAATGGCTTCTCCATCGATAATTTATAACTTGGTCGTATTCGGACGATTTTTCTATTGACATTCATGGCTTGATCGTATATTTATAGCTTGTCCATAGACACTTATCGTTTGAATCTATATGTATTGATTGTTCCTAGATACTTATCTCGTGATCATTTACATATGGCTTCACCATTAGATGCTTGGGTCTTGACTGTATATAGCTTGTCTACTTATGGACTGGAACTATGTAAGGCTTGACCCCTATTTCTGTTTTTATTCTTGCCTGCTTCAATACGTATGGCTTAACTTATTGTGTGACCTCATGAGCTTGCTCGTTCATAGATGGATATAGCTTGTATTGTGAATATGCATTTATGATGTAACCGTATTACTCATGATAAATATGATTTGATGATTTGTTTGTGGCTGGCACGAACAAACTTATAGTGTAGTTATATGATGATGTATTTGGCATTCATAATTATGTCTTGCATATATATGACTGACCTATAGATAGTTATAGATTGAGCGTATATGTATAGTTAAACCTATCTATGGTTATTTTGTGAACGTGTAAGTATGGCTTATCCATTGATACTTATGGGCTTAACAGACATGTATGCTTTTACCATATATACTTATAACATTTCTGTATACGTATGATAGAGTTATAGATATTTATGGCTTGACTATAAGTAAGTATTGGCTTATCTGAAACTATTATTATAGTTCTTACTCTATCGTGTATTACTTTTAAAGTCACCCGAATGCATTTGGATTTGCCATCCAATTTTTTTTCAACAATGATGTGATTTGATTATTTTTGTGTTGGTTCAGTTAAACCATGCACTTGTTTTCTGGGAGTTTATTACAGTTTTATTTTTCTTTAGTTATATTATTATTGTCATTTTTCATCATATTTCGATTTCTGCTTTGGTCTCACTACCAACCAAGTCTGCGGGGAGATCTAAGGCAGGTAGTGGCGTGTTGTTATGGCTCCATTTCATGTTTTTCTATCTTCCCTATCATCCCCAGCATTACATAGATAAAGTTTTCCTTAGTGTGTGGGCTGTACTTAATAAGACAATTTTTTGTATATCTCTTAAGCTGGGGTTTCCAGGAATTCTTTCAATGTGTTGTTTTGTTCCATTTTTTATCATTCCAAGTGCACCTACTATCACTGGTACAACTCTTGTTTTCAATTTCCACATTTTTTCTATTTCAATTTTCAGGTCTTTATATTTTGACAGTTTTTCAAATTCCTTGGTTGCTATGTTACAATCCGCTGGACAAGCCATATCAATTAATAGACAAGTTTTCTCCTTCTGGTTTTTAACAATAATGTCTGGCCTGTTTGCTTCAATTTTTCTGTCTGTGTAGATGTAGAATGGTTACATCTTCTATTTCTGTAACCGGTGCTGGGTGATGTTCATACCAGTGTTTGTTTACAGCTTTTCCATAATGTTTGCACATTGCCCAATGTAAATATTGCCCAACTCTATCGTGGCGATTTTTATATTCATTTGGGGCAAGCACAGAACAGCCTGAGATTAGGTGGTCTATTGTTTCTTGGTGTTTATCACAAAACCTGCATTTTGGATCCATATTATTATGCATAATATTTGCCTGAAAGTTTCTAGTGAAAAGACTTTGGTCTTGTGCTGCAAGAATAAAGCCTTATTATTATTATTATTATTATTATTATTATTATTATTACTTCATCTAGTATTCTAACATTGAATGGGTCGTACATTTGCAACTTAAACTTCCAGACATTTTTAATTCTTTAAAATATATTCATATTATTATATATCCACCTAGTTTGTATGATCAACTCCGAAACGGTTCGATAATTCTTAATTGGCATTTTTCTCAACATTCTCAGTTTTAACTATAAATACGTGCAGCCCCAAAGAAATGATGTTAACGATCTTGGTAACAGGTTGATATTCTTCGACAGACTTTTGGCAATTATTATTTTGTTCAGTCAAACTTTTTGTGACAATCATTTATGTTTTAAGCTCTGTCTAGTGTCGGTTAAAAATAATCTGTTTTCAGAGTGAAGAATCATTTGTAAAGAGAAATAATATGCGGTCTATCGCCAAATAATTCATCAACTCTCGTACGTAGAATTAGTTATGAAATCTTAGATGAATTCCTCGTTCGAAAATCTTCAGGTTTCACATCAAATACAAAAAGTCTCACATTGTAAAGTAACTATTCATTGTAGGCAAACTAATATCGGCATTGACGAAAGCATTTACACTATTAGTGTAAAGGATGCATCACATATATGTATAAAATATAGACGATTATAATTGCCACTTACGATGTGACAATATGTTTAATACTTTCTGTTGTTGAAAACACCAAGAAATACTATCTCCTAATTTAACTTTTAAAACTTTGCAGCCAATGTCATTTGAAAACTATAATGGTATAAAGTGATTGTTAATTTATTAATGTATATAGTATATTATGAAACTTGACTTTGAATCTGTTTATCTAGTGAACAAATGCTGTAAACAATTATTTGATTTTAAAAGCTGTTTTAATTCTTTATAAGCAGAAAACTGCAAAAATATCTTAATTACAGCAAGGAATCAAAAACAATTTCTTTTAAAAATAGATTTGATTCATTTGCAACAGATTAATTTTGAAATTGTTTTAGTTTAGTCATAATTTGTAAATTGTTTTTCTTCTTCTTGAATCTCTCTCCTCTTTCTCTGAAGATGACTTGTTAAAAAATTTTACATAATTTTGCAGTCTATATCATGTTGAAATACTGGTTCTGATACGATCATCAAAGTTTGGAAATACCAGTTGCTGTAAGCTTGGATGTGAAAGTAGCGTAAGGATTACTTGTTTGAAATTGGAAATCAAATATCAGAGTTCCAATTTTAGTAGGCTCCTTTTATTCTTTAAACTATATTGTGAAAAGAATTGATCTTTTCTTCTCAATATATAAGTTAATTATTAAGACTTGTATCACTAACCACTATAACCTCCAAAAGAAAAAGAATTCCTGAAATCAAAATATATTTTCTAGTTTTAAATAATCTGCAATGGGTTGATAAGTCGTAAAAACTAGGCTTATTTTTACGGTGTGCAATAAGTTTTTTCTCTGTTATTTTATGACACTTCAGATTATATCCTTCGCCATCTGCTTTTCATACTGCAAATACCATATTCTATTCTACATCATTAATTGGCTAAAAAAAGAATTCTAGATAAATCAGAAGCTGTTTCTAAAAACAAAACAATAAACATCTGCATTAGAGATCTAACATTGTCTTAGCAGAGAAAAATCTATTTTATCATTTTATATTGTTTCTGTTGTTAACTTTTCAGTAATGTTTTTGTAAGTTAAGTGTAAAATGCCGACTTTTTGGAGTGAAGGTTGTGTAGAGGTCGTTACCGTAATAAATTACCCCTTAGAATATGATGTTTTTCGAACAATCTGCAATAAGTTAGTGTTTGCAGCATTAATATTGTAATTTTATGGCACATCACGAAATAGGAATATTATATTTCTTACATACTTAGTAAAACAATTCAAAAGAAAGTCATGTTGAAAATTAACATTTGTTTTATTTAATACTGATTTTTTAAATTTGTTTCGACATTCAGTATGTTAAGGGCCATACGGGATACACACTTGGACAATCATATATATGCAGAAGATTATACCGCAGTAGGTTGCCATTACTTTCTGCGGTAGACTGGTTGCTATCCAAGGCTATAGAACCCAATCTGCCCTGTTATTTAACCCATAACTGGAGAGAAGAGACGGATTAATACCTTTCCCAAGGATATTTGCGCGTAAGTGAATGCAACGATTTCAACTGGAATTCAAACTCGGCTCCCTGATTTCTCATTCTGAGGCGATATCCACTGCACCACAACGAACACCCATGACTATTTCGAGATTACACTTCACATTTCATCTTATATTTCGTAATACATCAGAAAAACAAGAATATCTGACGCTACTTCCCATTCGTGATATTTTTATATTCTGCATTGATTTATTTCTTTAAAAAATAATGTTACATTTTTAAATGTCGTTCGTTGTTTCTTCTTGCCTTAACTAAAAGGAATGTTTTGTTAAAGTATTATTTTGTATCACTAATTTTTTTAATTTATCTTTTATTTTTATTCTGTTTAATAATTTCTTATGATATTTTAAATATTTTTCCAAACATAAGGAAAATACTGAATGCCTTCTTAAAAATAAAATAAACACTGGAAATGAACATTTGCAGAACACAAGTACTGTTTCGTCCATTGGCAACAACCCATATGTGCATTTTATTGACACTGGCTTACGTATGCAAATATACGAAAATACATATGCACACAGATTTTAACCATATAAAGAACATCGCATCTTTTCTATAAAGTGACAAAATAGAAGAAAATTCTCTGTGCGAATAAATTTGAGAGAAATATGAAAAAGTTATATTTATGTTGGATTATTTAATGTTCGTGTCTTTCACTTCTCATGCCATCATGGACATTACCGTCGATGTGAATAATTGCTTCATCTAATATGTCAGAAAAGAAAATAATCACTCCAGGAAAAATAAATTGCCTTTAGTGATTTTAAATACAAGAGATTTTTTGTTACCATTATTCTTTAAAATATCCTTGTTTCCTCTTTACTCGAATGTTCCATTTTCAGGATCTATCTGTAGAACTGCATCTATTTTTTATTCTAATCTTTATTCTAATCTTTTCTTCATCTTCTACCAGAATACATTGTGATATACTGTATGTACTAAAGTATAGAGAGAGTTGTTATAACGAGTTTGTGTTTAGATAAGAAATAAGGGATCACACTATACACGGGTAATAAATTTGAAGAAGCTTAAAGTAATGTTAGGTGACTGATTTCATTCAGGTAGATTTTTTTTCTGCTGGGGTCAAAATTCATGCAAAACCTACAAGGGTTGCATTATGCATGAAGTTGGCTTATATACTTTATGCATAATTAGAATTATACATGTCGTATATAATTTTAATTTTCTTTCCTTATGTGCATTGTAGTACAGTGGATATCGGCTCGGAACGAGAAACCGGGGAGCCGAGTTCGAATTCCAGTTGAATCCATTGTATTCACTTTCGCGCAAATACCGTTGGGAAAGGTACTAATCTGTCTCTTCCTTCCAGTTATAGGTTAAATAGCAGGACAGATTGGGTTCTTATAGCCTTGGTCGGCAACCAGTCTACCGCAGAAAGCAATGGCAACCTACTGCGGAATAATCTTCTGCCCAGTCAGTCATGTCTCTTTTGAGACATGATCGCCCAAGCGTGCATCACGTATGGCACTTAACTGACTGTTCAGAGTCAAGTTACATCAGTAAGCACTTGTATTAAAAAGTTAGCAACACATTAAAAAATATATTGAACATTCAGAGATTTTAAATATTAAAATTAGGTGATCAGCTGATCTTCCTAATTTTAACATATATATATAGATAATACCAGGTCGACAGGTTCCGGTTGCTGCTGCGACTAGAGGTTAAGAGCTTGAACTCTTGCGTAACGTCGAGAATGGATGCTCTAATAAACAGTCGCATAATATCAGGGTTATTAAGGTGACATATCACGTCTAGCTGAGTGCCCCTGCATGTGCCTCCGTTGGACAATCCTGAGGTCATACTAGACTGCAGACTTTGCTAGTTCCCTTCCAACACATGTTGCATTTAATGGCCGACTGCTACTACTATTATGGGCCCCTCCTTACCAAAATATCTCAGCATGATCATAAACAATGAAATAATTAAAACTAAACCCTCGAAACAATAACAACAAAACACTTATGTCCCTTGACATTACTTTCTCCAACATCTGTGGTTTTCGTACCTACTTTTACAGTGTAGAGCCATTCCTCATAAAAAATCTTCCTACATACTAGCTCTCTCTCTCTCTCTCTCTCTCTCGCTTTCTCTCTCTCTCTCTCTGAAACTAAACCTAACTTTACGATCTTTTCCACCATTTCCTCGATTCCTGCTTACCGCACGTCTTTAAGAAAGACTCTGATGTCTATATCTATGATCTGGAAGTTGATGTCTTCGAATATCTCCCTCTGTCTAGGGAGACTTCTCTTGAATCTTCAAGCCATTCTAACAGATGTCTCCGTATCTCTCTATTAAACTCATTCGGCCATCTCTTCTTTCTCTACCACTCTCATTTCTTTGTTATTTTTGCTTGCTAGATAGCATTTCTGACAATAGACACCAAGCTAATTCTCTACATCCGTTTGCAAATATATTTGTGTTCAGTGGCTTTAATGCCCATCATACAAAGTGGCTTAAAAACTATGTCACTGATCATGCTGGCATCTAAACCCTAAACTTCTCAATCAGTAAATGTTTCATGCAATTGGTGGATTTCTCCACACATTTTCTCAGTAATCCTGAATAAAACGTTTCACTTCTGGATTTTTTCTTTGTTTCTATTACTGATTCATGTCATGCTATGCAGCTTTGCCCTCTTGGCAACTCTAATCATGCTATAATGTCTTTAAACGTCTCCTCTAGGCCCAGTTTAGCCAGGAAATTCCTACCAACACAATATCTTTCTGTTATCAACGCGGAGATTCTGCTATAATCTCATTCTGTGATTTCCTTCGTGACGTCAATTGGAACAATGTTTTTAATCTGCGTGTTCAAGACTGCACTCCTGAGGTTTCCTCCTAGGTGAAAGTCGGCGTCGAAGGTTTCATTCCAGCTGAGAAATTCAAAGTTAAACCTCGTTACTCTCTTTGGAGCTCATCTGTTTTTTCGGCTGCTCTTGCCCATATTAATCACTTCATCTAGCTATAACAGAGTGACACGTCTGATTACAGCTGACGCCTCTTTGTCACTCTTTGTAATGAATGCAAGCCTGTCCGAAATAAAAATGTTATTGTTTACTAAGAGAAGGAAACATAATATAGAGTCTCGCAAATTCTATTCTAGAGATTACTGGTGATCTGCAAGTGTGTGCTGAACAACCGAAAACCATCGATTCCTCCTTTATTCAATAAATTCCTCACATCTACAGCTGATAATGTTAGATATTTTGTTTGTAAATAATATTGCAGCTCAACAGTTGACTCGCCTATAGTATCCAAAATCGAGTTCCCTCTAAGAACAGATGCTCGGCGAAGTGGTATATGCATTTTCCAATCTCTGGTCTCTAACTTCATTTCTCACTTAAAGCAAGCGGAGGTGATGAACTTTCAAACATTGTTCTTAGGAAATGTGCCTTTGAGCTGGTTCCAGTTCTCTGCAAAATCTACAAATATTGCGTTGCTGCTTTCTTCCCTCTTGTTTGTTAGAAGTTCACACTCGTAGTTAATGTTTTTAAAAACTCTAGTGGACTCTCTGACGCCTCTAGCTATCGGCATGTTTGCCTCTTACCGCTTTTTTGCAAAATATTCGAAGCTCTAATCAATGCTGAATTAGTTAAGCATCTCACGTTTTACGGCCGATCTACTCTGTGTCAAACAATATAGATCCCGCTTTGCCAGATTTATCGCTGATGTGGTAACCTCCCCCACTGAATATGTATACTACGCTATTTAAATCATGCAAAGCTTGATCTGTGGCTTTAGATGTCTGAAAGCGTTTGACAGGCTTTGGCATGCTGCCCTTCTGCGCATGCTACAAGGCTACGGTAATTCTGGATGATTGTGTGAGTTCACCCAATCGTGTTAATCGAATTTAATCGTGAGATGAAGGTCGTTTTGAATGTCCAAGCTTCAAGGTACTTTTATAGAAAGTTTCTCAAGACTCTATCCTAGATCCTACGCCTTTTCTGTTCTTCATCAATGATCTTTATGATGTCATCAGTTCCCAAGTAGGCATTTATGCAGATGACACCACTAATATTTACTCCCGTCTCAATAGGAAATCGATCAAAGCTGACAAAGTAAACCTGGCTGCTGCTCTTAAAAAGGACATTCAATCAGTGATTAACTAGGGCAGGAAATGGTTTGTAAATTTTAATTCCTCGCAAACGAAACTGCTTTTCTTTAAAGACCACAGAGAAACTCTTCCTGCCAGACAGCAGCATGGATGAGGCTAGTTAAGGAGAGCACCATAATAAGCCTTTTTTGCTTCACTTTCTCAACCGACCTGAAGTGGAACGACTACATCTAATATACAGCTGAATATACCGCTAGGAAGGTTGAGTTCAAGATGTTTTCTCATCCTAATCGATCTTGCACATTTACAAATCTACCATTCGTCCATGGATTGAGAACTGTTGCCTTTATGTTCTGGTGCTCCTGCTATTTATCTCGAGGTTCTCGACAATATCCAACGAAGGATCTGCAATTTAACCAATCCAGACTTAGGATCTCGACTTCAGTCATTTTCTGACTGACGAGACGTAACTTCCATGGAAACATCTCTGACAAGCTTTTTCCACAACACATAAATTTCAGTGGGCTACTAGATTGGCATCTGGGTCACAACTCTTTTCGTCAAAATAGTTACATGTAATCCCCTCTTATATTCTGCTAGTTTCTTTTCTAGCACATTCCAACTGTAGAAATTTCTTTCATTTACGTAATTCCCTGATACCTAAAATATCCAAAAATTTAAATGCAACGTCAGCTGCCATCTTTTATCTCCTTGAACCACGCCTATTTTTTATCTTTTCTTTAACTCCTCTTGTACCCGGTTTTTTTTCTTACTATTACTCACTAGTTACATTCCAACACATGTTGCATTTTATATAAAATACTGAAGAGTAGATTTATTGAATGAAATCGTCATTGGCTTCAGTCACAGTCTTCAGACGCGTTCAGAATTTCCTGCCTCTCCTCTGGTCAGCCGCGTTTAAGTTGATGAATGCTGCCATAACCCTTGACTGCAGCTGATCTTTGATATTATAAAAAAATTTTGGTCTCTCTCTCAACTACCCTCTCCACATAATAATCCGGTTAGAGTCTTGAGAGTTAGGTGGTCTAATGTAAATGGGTGATGATGTCGCAGAAAGAGTCTGACAGCTATGAATGTGTTCTCTTGTTTGTGTAACATAGTGCAGATCTTGCTGACAAATGATCTTCCAGTAACCACCATCTTGATCCAGAACAGCACTACCTCCTCAGAGCACTTGATGTACGTGTTGAGTCTGAGGCCCTGTAAAAAGAGAAATGCAATTATAAAGTTTCCATCACTAGTAATCACTCCAATGATGCTGAAAGGATATACCACCTCGCTTCTTTTCGAACCCTCTGCATTGCCCTTGGATTGACAGCCAAACACTTCAAGATGTTCACATTTTCACAATAAAATAACATTTATGCTAAAGATACCGACGTTACAATGACGCGGTGCACAATTTAAAATATTTAAAACTAAACAATTTACAATATAAGAAAATACAACAATTTACAATATAAGAAAATTTCATTTGCTTCATTTTTATTTCCGTTTGTTTTAGTTCCTTTACATTCTTTTCAGGTATTTTTTAAATTTAACATCTAACGAAATCAGAATTCAAATATATAGCTTACAATAATACGGCATAAACAACATTTACTTCTTGCTAATGTCTAAAATTGTTCGAACAAAAACAGAAAAAAAACATGAAATGTGATAGTTTATCCAGAAATTCGATTCTGAATGTATCAAAATGTATTTGAGAATTTGAAACAATACAATAAAAAATAAGTAGAAAGAATTTGGCAGATAAAAATAATAATACATGTTCAAATTAATTCTTATTGTCTACACACGTGCACACAAACACACACACACACACACACAGACACACACACACACACATATATATATATATATATATATGCTTTGACCGTGAGCTTGTGTACTGTCTGGATTTTGTTTTATAAGATTTACGTATAATAATATCAAAATGTTGCTTACTGTGTGAGAGAGATATATCGAAATATTAGATGTAAAACTACCTGTTGTCTCATAAAACATATCTTTGATCCACGCTTTAACCATCTCGGTTAGTTAGTAAAGTAAAACAATGTCATTTGATCTTTGGAGATTCAGTAGGTCGTTGTAAGGGAATGGCATTGAAATCAAAACAAAACAAAAGAAAACGTGCAGTGGAATCAGAAATATGTCAAATAAACTGGATGAGTTACTAAATGCGACTATTTATTTTGTCCTTGTAAAATCCACGTTTGATATTTATTAGTTGTCTCTGTGATAAAGTTGTTTAATATGTTTCCACCACTATACTCAGAAGCGGAAATTTTAAGATTACGTATTTCACCGAATCCCATTTTTAATTTGCTAACCTACGCAAATATGCAAAATTGTTTGAACCGATATAATCTTTAAAAGACTGAGTTATGGATAAAATTGTAAAACCATAATGAAATTTACTATATAATTTTTATTTGATATTGTTTAAATCCCATTCATGTAAGAATCACTTTTATAATTACGTCTTCTTCTTTTTCTTTGTACCGTGTCTTATTTAGGAAGTTGTTGATCGTGGCTGTTCACAATTTCTTATCAACTGTAGCTCTTAATAAATGAAAGCTTTTTTTTTCTTTCTCAAATCTTGCTCCGACATCCACTAAATAAAGTTTGCCAGGTATATTATGCGTTGTTTTCTACTGGCACTCTTGACTACATTCTGTCCTGCGTGTGTCAAATACACTCCCGATCAAAAATTTAAGACCACTTAAAAATCATTAAAAAGAAATTTTGTTTTTACGGATAGATTTTAAACTCCTCCCACTTTAGGTTACCAATACTACAATCTAAAAGTTTTTGGAAACAAAAAGCTACATTTCAAACATCTTATTCAGAAATTTACATTTTCATAAAATGAGGCGATTTACACATGATTCAAAATTATAAAACCAGAGACAAAAATTCTACGAAATTGTACGAAAAGTGTATGAAAACATTCAACAACCAAATTTAATAATAAGTTCTACCTCCACTGCTTTTGATGACTTCAAAAATTCTGTCGGGCATGCTAGAAATAAGCGTTTCCATTAAGGTGCGGGGGATGTTGCTCCAGCTTCTGAAGATGGCTTCACGAAGTTCATTTTTTGTTGAATATTGTTTGCCATTTCGATAAACATCTCTTGTCATCCATCCTCAAACATTTTCAATTGGGTTCAAGTCCAGTGAGCATGCAGGATGTCCCAGGAGATGGACTGCATTTCTTGTAAAAAGGTCAAGGTCCGTCTTGCAGCGTGGATCGCAGCATTATTCTGTTGGAATAACCATCCCTCCACGCACAAATGATGGCCCTCCATCATCAATGATGCTTTTTGTAGCATGCTAACATAACCATCTGCTGATGGACAACCCTGCACCACCTGGAGCTCCATCGTTCCTCTGTAAGAAAAGTCACCCCATACCATTAGGGACCCTCCACCACTATGACGTGTAGAGAAAATTTCAGGAGGCATGTTTTTCTTATGCCAATATCGTTGGAAGCCATCAGGACCATCTAATTTTTTCTCATCAGAAAACAGGACTTTCTTCCACTTCTCAATGCCCCATGTTTGGTATTCACGACAAAATTTTAAGCGGTCCATCTTGTGACGTGGAAGCAGCCGAGCAATTTGTTTACGCTTTTTATTTACCATGCCTTTTTGTCGTAAATGTCGTCTGATGGTTACGGGACTGCAATCAGTATCTGTGACTGCCTTAATTTGACTAGAAGAAAGTCCGCCGTCTTTCATAACAACCCGTATTATTCTCCTACTCAATGCAGAATAAATTTTTTGGGGCCTACCAGTGAATTTTCTTTTCCATAATTCTCACTGTTCTGTAGAAAGTTGCAAATCACAGTTTTACTGCGATTTACCTTAGCTGCGATCGCCCGCTGAGACAAACCTTGCTTATGGAATTCTAGAATTCGAGAACGCTCAACTTCGGTAAGTTTGCCTTCTTTAGGCACGGTAACACCTTTACGCAGTGATTGCTAATCTCTAACTGAACTAAAAATATTGGAATTACCATAGATCTAACTATTTACGCCCATGGTCTTATAATTTCGATCATGTGTAAAAGGCCTCATTTTATGAAAATGTAAATTTCTGAATAAAATGTTTGAAATGTAGCTTTTTGTTTCCAAAAACTTTTAGATTGTAGTATTGGTAACCTTAAGTGGGAGGAGTTTAAAATCTATCCGTAAAAACAAAATTTCTTTTTAATGATTTTTAAGTGGTCTTAAATTTTTGATCGGGAGTGTAGTACAAGCCCTCTATCTTCATTATATGTCCTGGAAAGTTCAACTATCTCGTCCTCGTGTTAATTTTACGTGTCTGTCTTGTATCCATTGACATTGCCTACATGTTCCATGGTATTCTCAGCCAGAATAACATTTCATTGTCTTCAAGTCATGTGAAGTGAAGGTTCAGCATTCATTATCACACAGAAATACTGATGATAATAGTTTAGTACTTTTCTTTGTGTCTATAAACACTTTTCGTTTCTTAATACTTTGCTGAGTTTTGGAAGCCAGGTTGGTTATCCCAATGCGCCTCATATTTCAATGTGGCACATTTTGTCCTCTGATAAATATAGACATTTTTAAATATATCATCTATGGGTGTTTTAAAATATTAGATATTCAATAATATATACAAATATATAAAATAAAATTTGGATGAAAATACAAATCTCTTCAATATGTTGTATCCATTCAGTGCATAAGCGTACTCGTCTCGCAACAGCTCTGTGTAGCTCTGGGCAGTGTTATGGCAGGAGAGACAGGGCCATATCTTTTTGATCACAAGTCTTTTTCTAGAAATCAAAATTCAAACCTATCAAATAGTATAAGTTCTTATAGTATTTAATGGCTAAAATTATGCTAGGAGAGGGAGGTGCCTATTCAAAAAGCCTGCGGTATCTGATGAGTGACACGCCACGCAGTGCAACAGCAAATGACAAATTTTTACGGAGAGCACAAACAATTGATAATTTTAATCTTTTCAATCATAATTAACTAAAACCACTTCCATCATTGAGAGAATGAGACACATTACATCATCAACCACTTTCGCACTTGTAATTACTCGCTGCTTTGTGTAAGTTCTCTATCCGTACATCACTTTAAACAATTTTGCCGATAAATGTTTTGGCCTAAAAATTATTTCTAAATTCTAGCTTTTACTCATCTGTAAGAACCGAGCCTAACTTCCTACCAGGAAATATGTCGTTGCTAGAATTTCTGCTATAATCACTAACCAGGATCTCTACAAAGTATGTAGACCTTGTGGTATCCCTGTAATTGTCATAGAGATATTTACTACCGTATTGGTTCCTGTTATTTTAAAACTCAATAAAAAGAGGTTAGATTTCTCTTGCTTTTCTTCCTGTTAGAAATCCAACATATGTCGTCCTAAACTTTAGGAAATCTGGTGAATCAAACTTTGAGCAATTAACTTTTCATCACATTTTGGAAAACGCCTAGAGGCTATAATCAATGCCAAATACTTAATTATCTCACTTCGCAGTGCCTTAATTCAGACAATCAATATTGCTTTTGTTTCTACAATTCAATCGCTGATGTACTGAAGATAAGTGCGTATAAACGAGTCTATCAAGCTCAAGATAAGAATGAGAAGCCCAGACTATAACTTTCGACATCTTCAACGTACTCGACAAGGATTGCCAGACAAGTCTTTTCCACAAACTTAAAAGTTATAGACAAATTTTAAACTGATCCAATATTTCCTATCAAATTGTGAAATGAAAGTAAACTTAAACGGCCATTTTATCCAGTTCCTACAAATACGCGGACCCAATCTTTTCATTGGCTCCTACTTTGTTATCCGACTTCATTAATGATCTTACCGACGGCATCAGCTCTGAACTTGCTATCTATCCTCATGACACAACCATTTATTCTTACACAATAGTATGTCCAAGCAGTTTGAATGGTCAAAATAGCTACTGATATTCAAAACGACCTTCAGTCTGTTAACCGGGACAAATGAAGGTTAACGACTTCAAAACTAAACTGCCCTCTATTAATTATCTGAGAGACTCATCACTGCTCTCCATTAACATGACTGAAGCTGACCTTTAGAAGAGAGACTCGTTCAGTCTTCTCTTTCATACATTATTAAATGACATGAAGTGAACAGACTATATTTAACTCATTGGTAGGACAGTTGCTAAAAAAGTTGGTTTACTGTATCGTGCTAGAAACTTTTATCTCCATAGCCTGTCTTACATATCTACAAGTATACCATTCGTACATGCTTAAAATATTGCTACCACATTTGATCCGGAGCTGCTGTTATTTACATAGAGCTTCTTAATAAAATCCCAAGAAAAATCAGCAATATTACTAGTTCAATTTTGGCGTCTCCGCTTTTTTTTCTTTCTCACTGCCGAAGGTTGCCTCCTTGTCTCTTTTCTATACGTACTTTCGTGATAATTGTTTGTATTATGAGCTCATCATTATGGTGCCCAGACATTTTGAAATTAAGCGCTATACTAGAATAGTGACGAATGCTCATCAACCGAAAATTATACTGGCTCAATGTAGTCGTAACTTCTAGGCTAACAGTTTTTTCGTGCACTTCTCGCTTCTAAAAATCTCTTCCGTCTCCATGCTTTTCTGTCAAATTTAATCTACAAAAATTTAAATGCAATGTCAGTCGCTATCTACTGTCCTCCTAATTTCTTTTCTTTTGTTTTTGGACCTTTGCAATGTTACTGTTTCCAACTATTCCCCACCCTGTAACCTCTTCTGTCTCAGAAGCTTTACCTGCCATGCATCATATATATATATATATATATATATATATATATATATATATGTATATATATATATATATATCTCATAACGCATTCGCTCATTCAAAATGAATTAGAGCACCCTGAATACTGGCGTATCATACATCATAGGCTAAAAATTATGCCTCTTTCTACCGAGCTCAGAGGTAGAATCGCCGACTGACGAAAATTCGGATGGGTTTCAATTCTGGGTAAAAGTAATCGGATGTCTAACCGTACTGATGAGCTGTGATACAGCGAAACAGATCTGTCTGCGGATGACTATATAATATATATATATATATATATATAGAGAGAGAGAGAGAGAGAGTTTTACAATCATTCAACTTGAAATAAACCTCATCACCTGATACGACACAAGTAGTGTCGAAACAAAATACCTACTTTTGTAGTGATATTATAACATATTCACGTTATATTTTCTGAATAAATATTATTAGCTCTACTTTGTATGAAGCACGTTTTTAAGAAAAGTGTTTCTTTGGACACGAAATATTATATATATATATATATATATATATATATATATATATATATATATCCATCTATGAAGGAGTGAGTGTATGCTGCAGTACATAAAAATGCCAAAAACATAAGATGTCTTTATAAATGATGGCGTGCGTCTGCGTATGTTAGGAGCGTGTGCTGAAAGAAATCAGCTGTTTTTACTATTTTATTCAGTCTTCGTTATCTCTTATGCTTATTCTTAATACAGTCTGGGCGTATGAGTGAATATAGTGAATCTTTTCTACCCTCCATCAGTATGGTTGACTGTAGTCTCTACAAAAGCAACAAATTGCGCCTCAAATGAGCGAATACATTTAATCAGTTGCTACATCTATTACTAAAATGTTAGGTCACTGTATCAGGCCAGGAAGTTTTTCTCGTCAGAAGCCATCTTTCAAAAAAAATCTACCATGCGTCCATTCATTGAATACTATTGCCATATCTGCCCAGGTTCTTCTATTATTCATCTTGGGGTTTTCGACAAAATACAAATGATGATCTGCAATGTAATCGATCCCGACTAAGCAGATCAACTTCAGTCAGTTTCGTACCTACGGGATGTAGCTTACTTTGTCTTTTCTAAAAATATTTTTACGGCTTCTGCTGCGATAAGTTTCTTTCTATGGTGCTCAAAACACATGAATTTACTCGTCTTGCTTGACTTACATCTAAGTCTCATCCATTTCCTGTCAGTATAGTCTAATGTATGTTTACCTTCTTCTATCGGAGTTCCTTTTCCCACCTGTGGAACTCCCTTCTGTATACTTGATTTCCTGATAGCTACAATCAACAAATGTTTAAATGCAACATCAATTGCCATCTTCTGCCTTCTTGACTCCCATTATTCACTTATTCTCTGTATCTTTTTTTGTCTTTCTCTCTTTCACTGTAACCCTCTCCTGCGCACCAGTGGCGTTCCTGTCTTAATTGAGGTAAAACAATTATTAAAAATACAAGTTTTTAGTACATACTACAAAATAATTGGCTATCACAGAGGATTTGTAAAATATATTTTTGAAAAATACATATACTTTTCAAGACTAGCATTTTAAAATAAGAAACAATATCAAATGACCCCAAAACGTAGGTCTTTAAAACTTACAGGTCCTCCGAATTTCCAACCACGGTTCATGGAGAAATTCTTCATCTATCCACACATTACAGTAATTTCCGTTTTTGTGATATAGATTTAAAATACCTAAATCACTGAATATATCTTCTAGAATTTTGAATAGTGTGTTAGTACTACGTTGCAAATAATCCCAATATTTCTAACATCATTTAAGTAAATTTTGATAACAGTAAGAAAAACAGTTAAAATATCAAATAAAGCATCGCTTATATATTCGTTTTAGAATTAAGTTATGTCACTGACAATTCTAGTTTCTGTCATATATGTTTGACGCAGACTATGTAATGTGATTATGTCTAGAGACAATAATTTTTTTTCCATTCATACATAAGAATAATAAAATTTCACTACTATTATTTTGATACTTTTACATAACATAAATATCAGGTGTTTCAAGCGTAAGAAATTCAATAATACTAATTTTCAAAGTAGCTATTTCGAATTTATCTAAGAGAAATATGACTATAAATAGTATTTTATCAAATACTTATTTTCTTTGAAACAACATATGAAGCTAGCCAGTAAAAATATTCTCAATGTTTGAGCTTCTTGTTCCGAATTTAATTTAGAAAACGTTTAAGTTTGCTTTCACCAACATATATGTTGGCCAAAGTAACATTTGATAGCAAATAAATACCTTAGGCTTTTAGAAATAATTTTTTAATGAGCTGGGGATGTTTGTTGTGTAATTCTTGAAGGAACATTTTAGAATATAGATAATAAACAATAAGAGAATAGTATTATTTTGGCAATTTGAGATTTTATAGAAAAAATGATGGCTAACTTTGGTGTGAAGATATTCAGTAGTAAAGACATGCTAAACGTGTTTATTGAATTAGAGATCTGTAGATATGTATTTAACTGAAGTCTTTAACATTGGGTAGAAATGGTAATCAGTTAAAAGAATACAACACATTTTCTTTATGATACTTTTTTAGATTTAAAAATTTTTCATATTTTTGGCTTTAGCATTTTGGAATATTGGTTGAAAACTTGGAGAGACGATAGTTTTTTGTGACAGTTTCGTAAAAGCCCTTTGTAAAATGCTACTTTTTAAAAAAAAACATTTGTAGAGCACATTTAGGTGTCACAGTAGAGTAATGGAAAACGGCTAGGATTGAGAAATTGGAGAATTGAGTTTCGATTCCAAATGAGCTCATTATATTCACATAATTTGTAGGATTTTTGAATTGAACACTTTTTAATGCAACTGTGTACTGGTTTAATTTAATTGTGAACAAAAACTAAGTAATATATAAAGCTATCTTTTCTTTTCCACTTGTTCCAGTTATATGTGAATAGAAGAATATGTGAATAGAAGAATATGTGAATAGAAGAATATGTGAATAGAAGAATATATCTGGTCCTATAGTCCAGGATAATAATTGGGTTGGTATAAAAACCTTGATTTTTTTCTTCTATCAGGTTATCTTGCCCAAGACACACAACTGCGCAAAAGTAAATGCAACGAATTGAACTGGAATTCAAACTTGGCTCTCGTATTTCTTTTCCAAGCCGATATTCCCTGAACCGCCGCATACATTCATAGACGTACCAAATCTAATTCTCTATAAAACAGCGAAAGCTATTTAATTCGACGACTATTTCAAACTTTGTGACATTTCTCGCGTCTATATTTTGCTCAATTCTCGCATAAACCTCAATTTTCTAAAACAAAGATCTCGTAGTTTGTTAGATTGCACACGATCGCTGCAAGAAACGAACAATCTAAAGTCGGATACTGCGATTCATTCATTATTTGCTCACCAAACCCATTGGAAATAACGTAATTTTCTAAAATTTCTATTTTGGTATTACACTCGACATAAAAGAAAAACTGCTCTTAGAGGCTCTTTTTTTCATTTGTGATAAAATACTGAGCGTTACCATTGGCGGTTGATAGTATTGCGTATTGTGGGACAAAAGCAATGCATCAGTGACGCTGGATTTATGCCGCTGTTAAAGAGAAGTAATTTCGTTTGAAATACTTGTACAACACTTATTTTATTCTTAAAGTTGTAACCTGTGTACTTAAAATTACGCACTCCTTTTTATTTCGCATCAATTGTTGTTGTATCAAAATAGCATTTTTTATAAATAATAAAAAAAGGAGGATAATTCATTAAGGAGGATAATTCATTAAGGAGGATACTTCATTAAGGAGGATAATTCATTAAGGAGGATACTTCATTAAGGAGGATAATTCATTAAGGAGGATAATTCATTAAGGAGGATACTTCATTAAGGAGGATAATTCATTAAGGAGGATACTTCATTAAGGAGGATAATTCATTAAGGAGGATACTTCATTAAGGAGGATAATTCATTAAGGAGGATACTTCATTAAGGAGGATAATTCATTAAGGAGGATAATTCATTAAGGAGGATACTTCATTAAGGAGGATAATTCATTAAGGAGGATACTTCATTAAGGAGGATACTTCATTAAGGAGGATACTTCATTAAGGAGGATAATTCATTAAGGCGCAAGGAGTTACTGAGCGTGGATGAAAAAAAACTTTATTGAGGAGAAACTACAATAAAAGAATAGAATTCAGGAAGTCAGAAGGTGACTATTGACATTAAATTGAAATATTTTAAGATCCTATGTAGCAGGAAGACAAGGAGCAGGAAAAGAATTCCAGCGGCGAGATGTGCTAGAGAATAAACTATTAAAAGAGCGAATACTCGTCATTATTCATTTTTGCTAATTTCTATTTGCTCCTGCTCTCTCTACCTTCTCACCTGTTCCCCTTAATTTTAAAAAAACAACCTAATACTCGTTGCGCTTCCCTCAGACTCAACAATTTTTCCTTATTTTTCTACAGTTCATTTTCCACTATTTTTGTTAGGTATTGTAATAACAACACTTCGGGTTAAGTCACTGGATCTAATCAACGCTTTTATTCACTGGGCCATGTGTCCCTAAGAACACCTGATAAAATTGTTGAATTGTGAGTTCAATATATATATATAGTCACCCGCAGACAGATCTGTTTCGCTGTATCACAGCTCATCATTACGGTTAGACATCCGATTGCTTTTAATCCAGGATTGAAATCCGACCGAATTGGCGTCAGTCGGCGATTCTATCTCTGAACTATGAGCGCTCGGTAGAAGGAGGCATACTTTTAGTGTATGATGTATCATATGCCAGTAGCCAGAGTGCTCTAATCCATTAATGAATGAGTAACGCGTAGATGCTCGAGTATTTACTGTTTTTTCAAAGACAATATATATATATAAGAATACTATAATATAATTGAATCGAACACTTTTTTAATGCAACTGTGTACTGGTTTAATGGATGTGCGTTGTGGTGCAGGATGTGCGTTGTGGTGCATTGGATATCGGCTCGGAACGAGAAATCGGGAGCCGAGTTCAAATTTCAGTCGAATTCATTGCATTCACTTACGCGCAAATACCCTTGGGAAAGGTATTAATCCGTCTATTCCTTCCAGTTATGGGTTAAATAACAGGACAGATTGGGTAATTACTGCTCGTAATGATCTACATACACATCTATCAACGTACGGTACGCATATCAACATATTATTAACAATATTATGTGCATGTAATATCTATCTATCTATATATATATATATATATATATAGTAGGCCTCTGTCGGTCAGAGTTGACCATAGGTAGCATACTAGTTGTCTGCTTGGCTGGAGTATCGGCGTCTGTACGGGAGTGACTGTCTTTGTTGCACAGGCTGCATTTAGGCTTTGTTTCTGATCTGTCGGATCTGTCATTTTGCTTTCTGTGAACCTGCCTCTCCATGGCGTCTTGTGTCAGTTGTTCCTCCCCTAATTTAAGTTGTTGGGCCAGTATTCCTCTCCATCTGGTCCGGTTGAGTGCTAAGCTCTCCCATGACTCTGTGTTGATGCCCACAGATTTCATATAGCGTTTTATGATGTCACAATACTGCAGCTGTGGCTGTTTAGTGGGTCTTCTTCCAGAGGCCCGCTCTCCATACAGGAGATCTTTTGGAAAGCGACCGTCTGGCATGCGGTGGACATTGCCTAGCCAGCGGAGTCAGCACTGTTTAAGGATTACAAACATGGTAGGCAGACCCGCGCAACACAGAAACTAAGTGTTGGGCACCTTGTCTTGTCATGAGATTCCCAATATACGTCGGATACTTCTCTAGTGGAAAATGTTCAGACGTCTCTCTTGCCTGGCGTACGTAGTCCATGTCTCACTACCGTATAGCGTTGTACACTGCCATCTTTGTCTTCACTGTCAGTTGCAGTTCATTTAAACGCTTGTTGTGAGGCGCGCAAGTGTTGTGGCTGCTTTCTTGTCGAGCTCTATTTCCAGGTAGAGGTTGCCAGTGATGGTAGAGCTAAAATAAGTAAGCGTTACATTGATCCAGGAGTTTTTGTTTTTGTTTTGTTTTTTTTTTTTTGTTTTTTGTTTTTTTTTTTTTGCTTTTTTTTGTTTTTTTCAAGCTAATGGTCAGCACAAAATCTCTACATGCCTGAGAGAAATGGTCGATCAGTGTTTGAAGTTCACACTGGGTGTTGGGTGCTAATATCACCAGCAAACAACATGTTTCTGATAAAGACTTTCTGTACCTTAGACTTGGCTCTGAGACGGGCGAGTTTCAAAAGCCTGCCATTTGATCTCGTATGCAGGTAAATCCCTTCCCATAATGTGCCGAATGTTTGCTTCAGAAGTAGCGCGAAGATTCCAAAGAGAGTGGGAGCAAGGACACAACCATGTTCGACCTCGCTGCAGATGTTGAAGGGCTTCAAGGTGCTGCCGTCGAACTGCACTGCGACACTGGGTAAACATGTTCAGCAAATTTCTGCAGACAGAAAAAGATCACCCGAGCAAAGACTTTGCCCACGACGCAGAGTAGAGAGATGCCTCTGTAATTGTTGCAGTCGTTTTGCTCGCAATGCTCTCATGTCCTGTGGCACAGCCCTTTCTTTCTAGCACGCGCAGAGTACTTCGTGCAGAGTAAGCAGTAGAATAGTCTTGCTTGATAAGAGTTCCATAGGCGGTTCAGTGTCGAGCTCTTTAACTACAGCTAGGCACTCAATGGCATTAAGGGCTGCAGACGTCACAACATTCTGTTGAGAGTAGATTAAGAATTGCGAGCCATCATCCATTACACTATCCAAACGTTATTCCCAAATGGCCTCCCATCTAGGTACTGACCATACTTAACGTTGCTTAATATCAGTGATATCACGAGAACTGATGTTCCTACATAAAACGGCCGTAAATCACAAGTGGGATAGTAAATAATTATATATACATACAACTATATGAGAATATAGATAAATCTATCCTTTTGTTAGATCAATGTATTTACATGCACACACAAATACACATACACATGTATGCATAGAAACACTTACGTTTTTAATGTTTTCTGAGAAATTCAATGGAAAAATGAATGTCTCAAAATATGTATGATTGCAACTATGAGGCATTTATAAAGGAATTGTTCGAACGCTGATTACTGTTAAATCATTCATACTGGGTACGCCAAAAAGAAAAATATATTTACCAACTGAAAATAAATTCTTTGATAAGCTAATGATGTCTGCAGTGTTGACAAGCCACGAGACAAGAGAAGGCTAAAATTTTCATTGACTCCGTCTGCAATTGATGATAAATGGAATGATCTAAGGTAAACATTGTTTCATCCCACCCCCGTAAAATATAACAGATATTTCTGTCTGTCTCTCTTGCTAGCATGCGTAATCACTTCATATATATTTTTCTCCCTGCTTTTAACTGTATACGCGTACAACATCACGTTAAAAAAACAGATTTAAGTACAATCACCTAAGTTAAGCAACGTCAAGCCTGGTCAGTACCTATTTGGTGACTGCTTTGGAATATCACGTATTGTAAGCTTAGATGTTCGGGTGGTGTAATGGATAATGTATTGGACATCGAAATCAAAAAGTCGAGTTCCAATTCCTGTTTGGTTGGTTATGTTCCCTGCCACGCAAATACCCTTGGGAAAGTTATATTCATAACCTACTCATCCTCCATCCATGGTTCAATTAGCATGACTTTTATCGCTAAATATTTAGAATTTCTTCCAACAAAATAATTATTACAATCGAAACATTTGTATGGCTTTAAATAACGTGCAAATGTTGATAATCCGTGGAAAACGAATCAATGAATTTACTACCTACCCTTTTTTTTGTTCAATTTTCTTACCTCTTTGCTTTTGCTTTTTATTCACTTTTCTTTCTTTTTTCTTTACCGGCGAGATTCATTTCTGCCGCCCATTTTCTTGCTAATATTTTTGTATTTTTTACCTCAATTCATTCTTCACACTTTTTTGTTTTCTATGAAAACTTCATTTTTATATTTAAAATTAAATTCAGCAGCACCACTCTTAATAAAATATCTTCTTCAGTTATCCTAGTATTTTCTGTAGCATTGCTCAATGACACCTAATAAAAACATTTCCTGAAAGACAGTTAAGATCATTTTCCAGTTAAACAACATTGTTTTCGATACTTCCTTCCATGGTTGTGTTACACTATATCATCAACTCCCATTGACCAGTTAATCTATTTCCACTTACTAACGCCAGTGCAATATAGAATTATTAGAAATATTCTGTTCGTCCGAGATGGTTGAATCATAAATAATTTCCGGAACCAATTGCAGTGACGAATATATCATCCTGACGAACCGGTCCATGAATATCTCATAAAAGGTGACATGATGTGGGTTGTAAACGAAAATATTCATTGAAAATCTAGTGTGCTTATAAAGATAATTATCTAATATCTGTTAAAGAAAGTTAATGCTGTGCTTGTGATGGGATCGTCGGGGTATAATTCTATTCTTATTCTACGTTACATTTCTGTTCAGAAAATCGTTGATCATAGTTCTTTATTACTTCTTATCACTTAGCAACGTTTTTCCTTCTAACAAATCCCCGTTTCCTCTTTCCGCCGTCTAATAACTCAAGCTTGTCTAGTATCAAATTCTCTTTCCTCATTTTATATCCAAGAGATTTCATCTGTCTCTTTCTAAATCCTAGTATAAATATCCTTTTTAATTTGCTATGCCTTTTTTATGTGTGCGTTCCATTTATGTTAGTATCAGCATCTTTCAACATTCCTGTTGACTCTAGTTCTCTTTTCCTCTGTAATATAGAAAATCTGTTATAATAGTTCAGCACTCTTGACTTTGTAACGATATTTTTGTTTTCTGTTTCTGTTTTTGTTTCGATTAATATGAAATTGATCGCTCAATACGCATTTAAATGTGTCTTATTTGCAACACGCCCATAAAAGATTAGTGAAAAAGAGCCCTGTACCAGTCAGTAAAAAACAAAAAAATATAGTTTTTCATTTGTTCCCCTGTAAGGATCATATGACTGTATTATTGTGCACAGGGGATTAAAATTATGTTGTTTGCTTCCGCAAAATTCCAGGCGGCATACAATAAGAATAACACAAGAAAACATGTTGGAACAAAGTTGGTACGTTCTGCGTCACACACACCCTATAATTACGTGAGCTAGATTTTTAGAATGCTGTAATGTAAAGAAAAAAATGTTCTGTTTAAAATTCTAGGATAAGTAGTTATCAGTATTATTTACATGCCCGCTATTGTCCGTTTTTATGTTATTACAACATTTCGGTTGCTGTGGCGTCTGGTATTCATCTAAGTAACCTACAAAGGATTCAAAACTGAGTGCATTTAAGCTACGGGGGTAGATTATTATCGTTCACTGCTTATATCTAGGGATATCCCATGTTTTTATCGTTAGCGCTGCTCATTTAGTGATCACTTTGATAATACTAAGTCCAAGAACACACTACCCAGCCTAGGGAATAAACTCAAAATTAACAATGTCACCAAATACACGAACCAACGCTTTAATTTATTAGAGTGTTCTTTTGTTAAAAATGCTATGTGAAGAAAAGTTTGGCTCAATGAAAACGCAATATCAAGTGTTCGTGAAAAGTTTTTACCTACAGAAATTTACTCAAAGACTCATAGATGTATAGCCTGGCGTTGCTCGGGGTTTGTAGTTGTTACGTTGAAATTGTAAGTGTTTATTCAAAAAGATTGCCATGACGCGTAAGTTTTTAAAAAAATTGCAAATCATTGGTTTTTGTTGTATTTGTAAAATGAGATTAATGCTTGAAAAATTTTGCCATTGAACCGGAATGATGTATGTACAATATGAAGAACCAGGGTGCATGCGTGACAGGAGACTGTAAGAGGATGCGATTATGTTGTGACGCAGAAGAAGTGGATGGTTGGCACCTTGTAGAAAACGTGAAACTGTTATGGCATATGATACTGTAGAAGCTACTTAAAAATTTCGATTTTTGTTGGAATATAACTAAGCGTTTCGGAGAAATAAACGATTGCAAAAAGCAACATTTTTCTATTAATCGCTGCCGCACGCTGTGTGTCAATTTAAATTTTTGTTCGTATATCAAAACATCAAGCCTTGATCTACCAGTGACTCGACTTTGATTGAATTTGAGTGAATTGTCTTAGATAAATGCAGAAAAGTGCGAAAAGTAAACACCCGTAATTATGTTTGTCGTTGATTTTTGACAAAACCTGTACATTACTACAAAACATTTTTGTATGCATCAAATGTTCAGACTGTGATCCACAAGTTACCCGATTTTGGTTGAATTCGCATAATGCGTTTCAAAGGAGAAGAGTTCGTAATTTCTTAGCGTTTCAGTGATTTCTGTCGTACCCTGTAAATTGATTTGAAAATTTTTGCGTATATAAAACGTTCATGTTATGATCGACAAGTGACCCAATTTTGGTTGAAATCAGACCAAGAGTTTTAGAGGAGTGTGGTTCGTTAAAATAGAAACACACAAACACAAAAACATACAGACAGACAGATCTAAACTTATTTATAAATGGAACTTTGTGTGTGTGTGTGTGTGTGTGTGTGTGTGTGTGTGTGTGTGTGTGTGTGTGTGTGTGTGTGTGTGTCCGTTACCTATAGATTCCGAAACGGCTGAACGGATTTTCTTGAAAATTTACACAGTTGTACTATAAGCGTCTGCGAGTGTTCTTAGCTAGGTTTTGTGTCGAGGTACCCCCGATAAATATCGATAATCGAAAAAATCGGGTTATAGAAGGAGTGGTCCGATTTTAGTCAAATTTGATGCACTCATAGACAAAGACATAAGAAACGATATTCAGAAGTTTCACGGTTGCAGTTCTTACAATAGTGCAGAAAATTGATTATATATATATATATATATATATATATATATATATATATATAAGGCAAGATATCTGTGTGCGTGTCCTTTGTAAAAATCCACAATTTTTATCCGATTCTCACCAAACTTCACACAAATATTCTTTAGACTGAGTCTGAGCTCAGGTCCATGGATTAGTTTTAAAGCTTTCATTACACCCGAGCAACGCCGGGCTATACCGCTAGTAGATAGATAGATAGATAGATAGATAGATAGATAGATAGATAGATAGATAGATAGATAAGCAAAAGAAACACAAAGTAATACATTTTATTTACCCGGGAGTTTTATACCTAGACACTGATTCAAATTTTATGTTTTTATTATCTTAACAGCGAGGAATATACAGGCCATAACATTAAAACAAATCCACTAAATAGATTTTAAGTTATATTTTCATATTAACAGATTAGAAGGCTCCACATATTTTTGGTAGACATAAAGTTAATTTATATAATGTAGAACAAGTGCAAATAGCCATCAGTTTCTCATTCAATTTTTTTGTGTATGCTTATTATAAAACAGGGTTAATTCTAATGCTCTATTGATGTAAACAAACATTGAATCACAGACGTAAAATATACCGAAACTAATGGAAAATAATGTTACTGCACATAGGTCGATTTCAAAACTCGAGAAATGTGAATTAAATTTAATAATTATCGGCCTATTAATCTCTTACTCGTTTTCGACAAAGAATTCATCTTTCAAAGCATCTCACCTCTCACGTTTTACTCTAAGAGAAATAACATGGCTTCTGTTTCACCAGGTTTACCGCTAATGTGCTAACGGTTATCCCTGAATATGTATACTAGGCTCATGATAATAATGGCATAGCTCGAGCTTTTGCTGTATCTTGATAGCGTTTGACAGAGGTTAACAGGCTCGCCTTCTGTGCAAGCTCCATTGCTACGGTATTTCAGGACGATTTTTCGATTTAATCCAATCGTTCTTATCATAACATAAAATTAAGGTTTTTTGAACAGGCGACTTTCCAGGTCCTTTCTCACGAACAAGGATATCCCTCAAGGCGCAATCCTAGGTCTTACGCTGTTTCTGGTCTTCATCAATGATCTTTCTGATGTCATCAGTTCTTAAATAAGTATATATGCAGGTGGCACTACCATTTTCTCCCTTCTTAATAGGAGATCTGCCACGTCTGACAAAGAAAACCTGGTTACTACTCTTGAAACCAACTTCCAATCAGCGGTTAGCTGGGCCTGGAAATGTCTTGTATATTTGAGTGCTCCCAAAACACAACTGCTATCTTTTAACCACTATAGATAATTTTTCTTACTAGACATCAGCATGGCTGATGCAAGGCTTTTTGAGAGTAACACAATGCGCCATTTTGGTTTCACTTTTTAACCGACCCGAACTAGATGAATATATTGGCTCTTTAGCTGCATCTACTGATAGGAAGTTTGAATCTCTGTGTTGAACTAGGAAGTTTATTCTTGTCAGTATCCAAATTCCGTATTTATAAATCTACTATTTGTCTGTACTGTTGCTATATCTTGTCAATTACTTCTGTTATTCACAAAGAGGTTCTCTATAAAATGCAAAAAAGTATCTGTTATCTAATTGGTTATAACTTTGCATCTCCTTTCACTCTTTTTCTCATCGACTTGACGTGACTTTTTTCTGTCTTTTCTACAGATATTTTCATGGCAACTGCTCTGACGAGATTTTTTACCTGGTGTCCCGTCCACGTAAATTCCAGCGTGCTACTAGATTGACATCTAGTAGCACACTTTTACCGTTGAAATAGTTATATATAACCGCAACTTCTACTCCAACTGTTTCTTCTTTTTAACATTTTTTGTAGATATATTCGGTTTACATGTTTTCCTGGCAGCTACAATCTCCAGAAATTTTAATGCAACATTAACTGCCATGATTTGTCTTCGTGAATACCATTCATTGTCCATTCTTTCTTTAGAAAATTATTAGAGATATCTCGAAGAATCTTCACTTCACGACAAAGTCATTGTAAATGACGTAAATACATCATATTTCAATGTATTGCCGAGGACAGTATCTAGATGCTTTCATTGAGCAGGACTTCGAGCTTGTCACCAAAAGAAATCTACTTTGCTTAAGGCTATACACCTAAAATTTAGATTAATTGATGCTAGAAGTTAACTACAATACAAGAGTAAATAATAGAACCCTATTTTATGATGAAATGAAACCAAACTAGATTTATTTGGTTACATGAACTCTGTTATATATAAAGGAAATTGAATGAAAAGAATACACGCACACACACTCGTGCACAGACACAGAAACACGCATATGCACACGCATGCACGTGAAAGCATACATAAACGCGCACAAAGTAAAAAAAAGTTCCAGTTATCAATAAAAAGCGTATAAATTATTTTTAGCTTGATATAAATATAACGAAAACTATAAACTCAACGGACAATTGCTGTTACTTCCTGACAACTGAAGCAAATACTTACAACAACGGTTGGTCTACAAAATTCTGGAGTAAATGGGGTGAATATAACATCAATCACTTAAGTGATACTTTTAATATTTTTATTAGTTTCATATATATATATATATATATATATATAGGGGGGGCTATTGAAATGCAAAATAACGAAGAATAAACAAAGCATTAATTTAAAACAAAGCTCAATATACAAATAGACCATAAATATTTTATGTTTTTTTTTTTAGAGAGGGTTCTGGAAAGATTATAATAGCTATTTTCTTTCCAAATACAAGCTTTCTTTCCAATCAAAACTATATTTAACGAAGCTGAGAAAGGCTATGAAACAACTCTAAATAATAGTGGATTCCCGGCAACACACAAATATTCACTACAAAGCACAAATAATTTAAGGGGAACAGAAATATAGTTCAATCCACCATGTACTATAAAGTAAAAACAAAAATAATAAAAATATTCTTCAAACTTTTGCATAAACACTTTCCGGAATCAAGCACTCTCCATAAAATATTAAACAAAACTCGGTGAAAATCAGCCACAATTGCACTGAGAACTTAGCACAAATAATAAAAAAGCACAACAGACAAACTATCAACAAACAACCCGAACAAATTAAACCCGCTTGTAACCGCAGAATAAAGACTGAATGTTATTTAAACAAAAAGTTTTTACGAAACAACATAATATACCACGCGATGGTAAAATCATCAGATAACGAGGGAAAAATATACATTGAAGTAACAGAAGATTCCCGGAAACAAAGAAACTACGCATACCAAACAGCCTTCACAAATAGTAAATACGCGAACAACACAATGCTTTCTAAGTATATTTAAATAATTAAAAACCAAACCCATATCACACCAAAAATATCGAAAATACGGAAAATAAATATAACAACCAATTTAAAAACTTTTTGGCGGAAGAAATAGCGATTATTAACTTCCCAGACCAAAACAAACTACCAAATAAACGATCTGAACTCATCTCAAAATACATCTTGAAAATTGAAAAGAATAAATAAATAAGAATAATTTAATGCAAGCAAATAACAAACAAATTAACAAAAAAATGCCGTCCTAACCACCATTAGAATTGATAAAGAAATAGACATAAATAAATAACAAATAAATAAGATATCGAAAACTGAAAAGGATAAATAAATATAAATATAAAAACTAGTAAAATAAGTTTATCCAAATAAATAAATAAAACCCTCTCGCCAAAATTAGCGTTATAACTATTATCTACAATGCACAACTGACCAGTATATGTAAATAACCGAGGAAAAACCTAACACATGTGCTCTGATGGTTGCACCTAGTATGAAACAATCACTCACCTCTGAATGCTTATTTCAATGTTCAATTATATATATATATATATATATATATATATATTAATCCGCAGATAGTCCTGTTTTGCTGTATCAAAGCGCATCTGTAAGGCTAGACATACGATTAAAACTCGACCGATTTTATATCAGTCGGCGACTCTACCTTTAAACTGTGGGTGTCCATTGGAACAATGCAGATTTTTGCAAGTTATGTACACAATGTAAACACATGCTAGTAGCCAAGGGTATTCAAATTCATTACTGAGTGAATGCTGCATAAAAAGCAATATATATATCGATTGATTGCTTAATACCTAGTTTTTGGTCATAATAGGCATATTTGTATTAAAAAGTGTTTAATATAATTATATTGTAGAACTTTTGAATATTTTTCATTTATAAACGAGTTATTACGCGTCGTAAGTTTCTCCCATGATTGGTGTCTTCAGTCGATTTTTAATAAATGATTTTACCGTTGACCGTTTTTCTTTTTAAGAACGCTCACGTAACGGTGTTTTTTTTTTTTTTTTGAACGCTCACGTGGCAGGGAATTATTGAACGCACAACTTTTAAAGTTAAAGCGAATTATGGCGTTTTCATCCATGGTTAGAGGTATTTCTTAGTATGGTTCCACTTAATCATAATTTCCGTTCTTTCATTCAACAATTCGTTTTTGTTTGGGAATAGCATAATCTCTAACTTTTCTTTTTGACACAATCTACATATTTTGCCACCGTTGTAAGGCTTGGCTGTTTTTACAATACTCCACGTAATGTCTGGGTCTTTTCCATATTTTGATTTTAATTTCCAGACGTAGCCAGCCAATTTTGTACAGTATTTTAATTTTTCTATTTTGAATATAGAGCTGTAATTATAACCACCTGGTTATAAAGTTGTCTTCGGTTGAACCCAAATATATTTTATTTTGGCTATTTAGGTCATGTACCTTTGCATTGTAAATGATTTCTTTGTGTTGCTAAGTCCTTGAAGTGGATATTTATTTTCGTCTCTGTAGTTGCATTCTTTATTAATGGTTTTGTTTTGTACAATGCTACCTAAGTTTCTGGCGTTTTGTTTTTTATGAAACTATCTATATTACTAGTACAACTATAACTTAGTTCGATTGTGTTTCTGCTGAAAATTTTTAGTTCCGATTCTTTTGGAAAGTGTCTATCAGTTTTAAAAAATATTTGACTCATGTTGGTCTTTATCTCTAAATTAAATGGTGGGTTGAACCAGATAATGTTTCGTTTTCTATTATAGTTTTTTGTTTGTCTGTTTGGTTGAGAATTATATTGTAAAATGTTTTTATGAACATATTTCCCTAGTGTATCCTCATAGATATTTTTCTTTTCCTTAAATATTTATGTGTTTGACGAATTACTAGATAGTCTGGGTTCTATTCCTTTGTGAATATGTTTAATTATACTTTTTGGATGACTGGATTTTGTATTTACGTATGACAACTTAGTGTTTGTTTTCATTTATGGCGAGACATTGCCAGTTTTTAAATTAAATTCTACATTTAAGTAATGTACCACATTTTTATTTGTTTCTACTATATCAAAATCAAGTTCTTTGAATAGTTTGAAAAGCTCTTTCCTTATTTTATCATTTTCTCTTTTGTTGTCTGATGCTATCATTAATCCGTCATCTCTATATAATTCGTGGTTGTCAATATGAATTATTTTGTTGATTTTGTTTAAAATGTATATGCTCATCAATTCTGAAATTTTGCTCCATCATACGATCCTTGTTTGATTTCTTGATCCATGCTTTACCTTTGTAGAAAAGTATAAATTTGCGGCAATGTAATATTATGTCAATATGTTCAGATGGTATTTTTATGTACATTTTAGCAAAATTAAATGCTTCGATTAAAACTTTTTTAGAAACTGACGGGTAAAAGGTTTTTATGTCATATTTGATAAACTTGTATTTACTTTTGCATTTAATTTATTGAAACCAGGAAATGCTGTCACTTGTGTTCTTCCACTGGTTGGCTTGAGTCGCTGTTCTTAGTAAGTCACAAATATTTTTTTTATATTTGAGGGCTTACTTTACCCACTTCTGTCTTTGTTGGATTATAAGTCGGTATGATGGGTTGTTGGTAAAGTCATTTTTGTTGTAAGGAAAGCTAGTCTGCCAGTTAAGATTTGTAAATTATTGCTTAAATTTAATTTAATGTCTGTAATAATTTTAGCCTCCGTATTGATGTTTTGTATGTATGATTTTGGTGCCTTTTTGTAAGATTTTGTTATTTTCTCTATTATCTTTTTTTCGTATACTTTCGGTTTTATTTGGTACATATTGCTGAATTTATCTCCTTTAATAAGGATGTTTTGAGTTTTTTATTTTTTTTTTACTTTGGTGTTTAATAATTTCTGGAATTTGTTTTTGAATGTTTTAAATTTTATATTGTCTAATATAGAAATCATTTTCAAAATTAATCAATTCTTTGATCAAAGGGGCGTAATTCGTTGTTTTAAAATTGAAATTACTCACATTTCTTTCGTTTTTCGTTCCTGCGTATGTTTTTAGGAAGAATAATGCTTTCCATTTTATCGAAGGTAAAGCATGTATTTTTTCCGGTTAGGTATCGGTATATTTTTTAGAGAGTGTAATATTTTTAATTCCTGCATTGTTGTAATTTTACTTCAGTAAGTGTATCTATTGTTAAAATGCACTGTTTTTTTTTCTTTTGATTTTTTTGTTTTTTTGTTTTTTGTGCGTTTGGTAAAATCTGTGTCATTATTGTTGAAATAGAGTAATGTTAAAAGTTCACTGTTTTTTTTTTTACAATTATTTTTGTAATAGTTGAAGCATGTATTATTTCCGGTGAGGTATATGTATATTTTTTAGAGTGTTTTTTTTTTTTTTTTGCTTTGCAACACAAACAATATCATTTACAAGGCAAATGACGCAAATGATCAAATAAAGTATATTTGGGTTCAACCAAAAACACCATTAAGACCCGGTTTAATCACCAGGTCTACATTCAAAATAGAAATTTAAAAAACTGCAGAAAACTAGCTATCCACGTGTGGAAATTAAAATCAAAATATGGAAAAGACCCAGACATAATGTGGAGTATTGTAAAAACAGCCAAGCCTTGCAACGGTTTCAAAATATGTAGACTGTGCCAAGAAGAAAAGTTAGAGATTATGCTATTCCCAAATAAAAATGAATTGTTGAATGAAAGAACGGAAATTATGACTAAGTGGAACCATACTAAGAAATACCTCTAACCATGGATGAAAACGCCATAATTCGCTTTAACTTTAAAAGTTGTGCGTTCAATAATTCTCTGCCACGCCACGTGGAACCATACAAAGAAATATCTCTTAGGCACATACAACCATGGATGAAAACACCTTAATTTGTTTGGATTTTAAAAATTGCGTGTTTAATAATTCCCTGACACGTGAGCATTAAAATAAACAAAACACTCTTACGTGAGCGTTCTTAAAAAGAAAAACGGTAAACGGTAAAATCAGTTATTAAAAATCGCCTAAAAACACCACTCATGGTAGAAACCTATGTCGCGTCATAACTCGTTTGCAAGCGGAATATATATATAATGCTAACCATATGCCTGAAAAACTTTGTTACTAATAATATTCATGTTAATGTAGTCATTGATCTCGGTTGTTTACCGAGATAATATTGAATGAATGACGTTCTTGCGGAAGCGTTTATCATCTTTATTGATGCTGAGCATCAGGTAGAGACAACTGAGGTTCCTGGGACATGCAATGAGGAAGGAGAGTCTGGAGAACCTGATACTGACTGGACAGATAGAAGGAAGGAGAGACAGAGGAAGGCAGCGGATCACGTATTTGCAGGGACTGAAAAGGTGGATGACGGAACGGGGTTTGCCAGGAGCAACAGGAGCAAACATACTAAGAGCCACAAGGAATAGGGAAACGTGGAGAGCCATGATCGCCTACGTCCTGAAGGGACAGGACACATAGAAAAAGAAGAAGAACTTATTATATTAGAACTGATTAAATTAAATCTGTCTCTCGCCTAATTCCTTATCCCACATCATATTTGCGTCTCGACCTAAACACAGTTCCATTTACGACATTACTATTCACACTTCTTCAAAGAAACACAAACTAGGATACCGTGCAATGAAGCAAGTGTTTGGCAAGTGAGTTTAGAATATGATTGTTGTAATTCCATTAATATTTATCTCTATTTAGATACGTATTCATAGAGACGAGGTGCTAGGTAAAAGTCGAAAGAACATAAAGCGTGAAATATCTCCTAAAAAAATTGCATAAAATAACCTTAGTTGCTTTACCTTTGACTAATTTCAGTATATGTAGAAAATATCCTGCAAGACTTACTTTTCTCTACCATGTCACTTCAGGACGTCGGCTTTCACGGATCTCCCCAACGTCATATCTTTTTGAGGCCTTTTTGTCATTTTCCTATGCCACTCATTTTCATCCTGTCCTTCATTAACCGTCTTGCCTTTAATATGTTCTTTGTTTAAAATTGCCCATATCTTCTTTTCTCATTATGTGTTTGAGAAATGTCAACTGTTTTTGATTCTATGTAAAAGTGCTCTCTTAGTTTCCGTTTTTGTTTTAAACTTTCTCGTTGATAAACTACATTGTCCATGATATTTTCATCAAATTTCTGTAATAGCACGTCACATCTGACTCAGATTTTTATTCATATATAAAAAACTTTTCAACATTCGCTACCATATATGAGGACTGATTTTACGTAGCAGTTCAGTACTCATTTTTTTGTTTCTTACAAACATTTCCTGTTTCTTGATTCTATGCTAAAACTGCAACTAAATCTATACTAATAAGTTCTAATGTTATCATTTACTCTTTCAATTCGTTTTCAGATTTCTTTGTCAAATTTTCATAATTTTATTACACTTCCCATAATCTTTGAACTTTAGCCCTTGTTTTATTTTGACACCCTTCATTAGTATCGTGTATCTTATGCCGTTTATTTTCCTGACAACCATATATCCGTCTTTTCACACTTGATGGTTTGTTCTTTCTGTTTGTTTATCTTTATTTCCTCGCCAAAGAGATCCTGATTTTTCTTTCTGTTTGCCGGCAACATACTGCTTTATTCACATGTTGTTAAGATTCTTCCAACCGAGAATAAACTAGCATTTTGAGAATTCAGTAAATATTTAGATACCATGAATAGAACATAGGAGCAACGGCGAAGTAACAATACGAAATACAACGTAATGAGTATTTCAGTAATAAAGAGACATTTGAATTTTTTCAGAACAATTTATGTGGAAAGACGAGTTAGAGAATTTAATCCACACTGGATATATTGAATACAAGAAAAGCGATTGATTGATGACAGAACACCCGCCATAGTTATAGGTCAAAGTTTTTCGAACTAAAAAGAGTGTGAATGATTTAGAGAGCCGTGTGCTTGCTAGGTCTATAATCACATGGTACATAAAAGGAGTTACCAGTATCATTTCTAAGAGATAACCCACATTTTTGTAGGAATGGCAAAATATTTCTTTAAACCATAAGATAAACCTTCATTAACTCAGCAGATATTTAGATTTTTTGTTGTTGTTTAGCAGCTGTTTTCTTTAAAAGAAACTTTTCTATCTTGGGACAGGATGCAGAAAGCACAGGAACTTAATTTTAAGGCCGTCACTGATAAAACCATTGACAAGACGGTTTCAAAATAAGTACCGTTAGAAAACATGAGCTATTAAACTTCAGAAAAACATTAATAATCAAATAACAAGACAACGAAACAATCACAATTGTGATAGAGTTATAGTGTTTTCGTTCTTTCTAAGGAAACGTTTTGCTTTTTTCAAGGTTTAATAGCTGTGATATAAAAAGCAAAAACAGAACATGTAGAAGAAAAGTAGTGATCTGTTCCTGATCGAAGAGTAATTTTAATTAATTGACATCGAAATGTTAATTATTTCTAAATAACATATGTATGTGCGTGCATGTGTGTGTAGCAGATTACGCGTGTCTAAAACAAAGAAATAAGCGAATCTTCAATCCAACTCTCTAAATTTTAATATTTTTATTATTTGTGCGTTATGTTTCTTTCAGTTTGAAAGAAAATAATTGCAAATCTTCTTTGTGAAACAACTTCCCACAAAATATTTTGTTTATCATTTTTACATCGAAACCAAATGAATTGCATTAGTATAGAAGAAACAGAAATGCGTCTATATGTGAGAATGTGCGTGACTCGGATGTGCATTGTTTTATGTGTGCGTATAAAACTCTAGTAGTTAAACGCATGACTTATAAAGAAAGCTACTTGCTACCGTTGACCTTCGTAAACAAAGTTAGTCTGCATTTTTATGTCAATATTGCTAAGCATTTTGTGCCATATAATATAATCAAATTAATATGCGACAATTGAGTAATTAATTAAGGGTCAAAATTTCAAGCTTTTTCGTATAACAAACGAACGAACATAGTGGTCAATGGTTGACGGAAATACTAATTAGCAAAGAAAGATATATCATTTACATAATGAAATCTCAGCTATAGAAACAAACAAAAATTAGATTAGTTAATCTCAAATTTGATTTTTAATAAATATATTCCCAATTCTTAAATATTCGTTTTAAAAAAGGAAAAGATTTTTGATCACATTCTGAAGTCATTCTCCAAAATTTCGTACCTAAGAACAAATCTTAATTACCTGCAAATTTAAAGAACACCACCTCGATTGGTTAATATATATAAATACAAAATTATTTCAATGTTTAAGTTTTAGTATAATTTTTGTTAAGGTCTGAGTTTACGTAATCTATGGCATTTTCCTACAATTTAGAAATAGGGTTTCACAAATATTAATAATAGATCGTTATAGCTATATCGAAAATGTAATAAGGTAGAAAAATGTACATTATATTAAAATTGATGCTCTATGTAATGTTATATAATATTAATTAGAATATAAAGACATAATGCTAGAATTTTTTTATATATAAATTAATACAAGTTTAAATATTTCTGTCTTTAATTTAGAATTTGTATAATTTGTATTATATTATATGCATTAGTAAAATGTTCATATTTGGTACACTTAGTATATGATTCAATGTATGCTGGTTTGAGTTTATCAATTGTGATAGGGTCTCATTTGTTCTTTTTGTCGACAAGAAAGAATTTCTCAAATGATTCCAAAATTTTACATGGTCTATCGTAATTTGGTTGAAGTGAATTTTCAAAAGTTTCACAATGAAAGAAAAACTAATTTGCTGATGTTTAGCTGTTTATGCATTTTGAGCTTGACTAAACGTATTCCGTGCAAAACAAAATTTTGCATTGTGTGGTTTCAAAAAATAATCATAGTTTGCGTATGTTGAAGAATTTTGTAACTTTACGAAACATTATCCGGTTAAGCGTAATAAAGTATCGTATACTATTTCTAAGGCAGTATTTTTAATGTCTTTTTTAACAGTGTACCGTAGCCCAAGAAGAATTGTTAGTTACTTGTTCCATTTGCTTGGGACTTTCAATTGTTGATGCAAACTTGGTAGTAAGCAGTCCTTTTAATATGGCCAGTTCCGAACTTCTGCGTAAGTTCTCTGAAATGACTTGACTGGAACTCTCACCTTCTCTCATTAGTAATAGTTGTTGGTACACCAAAATCAGTACCCATTTTTCTATGTAAGTTTTAGTAATGGTTTCAGCGGAAGCGTTCTTGATAGCGTACACAGAAGGCAAACAGGTGAACCTCTTCACAAAATTTAAGACGTGTGAGAAATGTTTAGATATAATTAAGAAACCCACGATATCAATATGAACATATACAAAACGGGTGTCTGGTGTAGAGAATAAAACATACTTTTTGTTGACATTGTTTTTGACAAGGAATAAATTGTTGGGTCCAGCTGCGAATATCCTTGTTCATAGAGGATTTGAAATCAGTTTTAGGATTGCTCGTTTAGCTGGTTGAGAATTGCTGTGAAAAACCTGAAAGATCATTCTGAGTTATGCAGGTGGCACGTAACGACGAGAAATGCTTTTGTTATTATTGCAGTAAAATACAATGTTTGTCTATATTTCTCAGATGAGGTAGTATTTATAGTATTTACATTATTTGGACTATTGTACTCATCTTTGTTGCCATTTGTATGACTTTTCGGCCGTTGTGCGCTCCAGCCTTCTTTAGGACTTGCTAGAAATTTAGAACCGAACCCTTTATTACAATTACTGGAGTATATCATTTTCATTTCTTTGCGTAGTAGTAATGTCACGATTGGAAGTCATGAATTATCTCCCATTAAACCTGCAAGTTACTTGTTCACTACTGCTGTAGCCTGGTACTGAACTCACAATTCTAAGAGTCAAATCACAGGAACTAACCAACACCTACTGGGCCATGAGTTTTCAAAAAGATATACCCTAGTGATTTTAATAAAAGATTTCTGTTCAAAATTCGTAGAAATTCATGGCGAAGGCCGGAGCGTACAACGGCCAAAACAATCGTACAAATGAAGTTTTGAGAATGAAACGTCTGTAACAATTAATGACCCCAAGGAACAGAGAGAGAGAGAAAGAGATGAGAAATATTATTCAGAATCTGTATTAATTTGTAGGAGAGATGATCTGAAAATCTGTTTCTCCCCATACGCACACATCCGCGAATACAAACCTACGTATATATTTGTTGATTAATATGTGCAAGATTGTTTAAGCGATGAAGCGTTTCTACCTATAGAGATTGTGTGAAAAAAATCTATGCTCTATAATGACTGTCACTTCCGCGTTTCAATTTTGTCCGCAGACCAAGGTTTGCAAATGGTCTATGAAGTTTAAAACTGACATTCAACATGAAGTATTGATTGGTATTACACATTTTCAATATCTAGCTACATTCTATCTCCGATATTGTAGACTGTTTACTTACAAATATAGAAACCTTTAAATGCACGCACACGTACATTATATATATATATATATATATATATATATATATGTATATATATATATATATATTATTTTTCAGTAACGATTTTTAACACTCTCGGCTACGAGCGCGTGTTTACATTGTATATAACATGCTAAAGTGATACAGCGAAACAAATCTGTCTGCATATATATATATATATATATATATATATATATATATATATATATAAACTTATTTATAAATGGAACTTTGTGTGTGCGTGTCTGTGTGTGTCTGTGTGTGTGTCCGTTACCTATAGACGCCGAAACAGCTAAACCGATTTTCTTGAAAATTTATACAGTTGTACTATAAGGGACTGCGAGTGTTTTTAGCTAGGTTTTGTGTCGAGGTTTTCTGGAAACAACTATTGCTTTTTAGTTTTTCGTGCCAACGTCCAAAGAGTCTGAGCTCCAGGACCATGGATTAGTTTTAAAGCTTTCATTACACCCGAGAAACGCCGGGCTATACTGCTAGTACATATATATATATATATATATATATATATACTAACAAAATAGCAAGATCGCCAAGACCGACCGCGGTTTCGCACAACGGCTCGTCAGACATCCCGATCGTCAAGACATCCCGATCCCTTCTAAAATACACGCAGAGTCGGTTTAATAATTATTGTTATTATTGTTATTATTGTTATTAATATATATATATATATATATATATATATATATATATATATATATAACATTAGAAATTATGTAATTTTCGGTGTCTATCTTCAGAATCATCTAAACCAAGAAATAATTGGCCATTTCATGTTTCTGTATAAACTCAAGTATAGAACAAGTATGGTGAGTTTATTTTTGCACAAAAATATGAAACGCAATATAAATCAGCAAAAACAATTTTTTCTTGTATTAAGTCTATATATATCCATATATGTTTGTGTGTGTTATTTTGTGTGTATGTGTGCGTGTGTGCATACTTGCGTGTGTGCGTGTTTGGAATTTTTTCTGATAAACTGTTTTGAATATCTTTATAAATTTTATGTTTATATTACAAGTTAATCTAACAGGAAAGTATTCGTTTAATCTTCTAAATTCAAACTTTACATTCTCTAAAGCAAAGAAATCTTTAAGCCCTGTAACTAATAAAAATAATCACCACATTTCTTGCACGAGCCATTCGATTTGGGAAGAATGATACTGGGTGACAAGAAATTAAACGCTTTTTAGCCAAATATGTCTTCATATAAGTTCAGGGATGAAAGGGTTTCAACCTTAAATCACGCCTACACTTCCCAGTACCTCAACTCAGTTTTAAGTAAAATTCATTAATCTCCGATATTTTCACAAAGAAAAGTGTGAGAATGACGGGAATCACTTACATCTGATATAATATCACTAAGTAATTCAAGCTAGAGATATAGTTAAAAAAAAAGAAGTTTTTCACCACAACGTAGGATACAAAAGTTGAGTAACAAAACATTAAAAAAATAATGAAATACACGCAAATATATTTCAGTTGTAATTTATCGGCTGGAAACCTGGAAAAAAAATGAGAAAAATGCTGACTTTCAATCACAGATCTCAGGTTTCTCTCTCTCTCTCTCTCTCTCTCTCTCTCTCTCTCTCTCTCTGTTTTCCTCTCTCTTTCTCTGGTTGCCAATTATTTTTATTTATATGTTATATGAATTCAGTGAATTAGAACCTATACCTACCACAATGTGCATTAAATGAATTTTGAGCTAAATCCAAACGACTTTTTCCGCTGAGAGTCGTAAATCAATAAAATTCATTTCATATTGCATTATTGGCGACAGGAATGAGAAGCTACAGTTCAGTAAATTATAGGCCATACCTCTGCTATATTGTAACATTGTTGCTGAATTTTTTTGTAAATAACGCAAGAAGCGAGAATTAAATTGAGATACAATGAAAATTATATTTTTATAAATTTCACTTCAGTACTTAATCGACTACAATTATTGTATTGATTCTCATCATCTTTACTGAATACCGTATTTTTTCAAAAGGTTAATACTGACTTTGAAGACAGTAATTGCACAGTGTTATACAGTAACGAACACTTTTCGCTTATCAAAAAATCTTTTTATTTTATATTATCTTCAGAATCACTCTACAGTTCTCTTATAGTCATTATATATATATATAATGTTTTGTTATAGCTTTTAGTGTACATGCATTAGTCATTGCTGTTATACCTGTTTTGATGCTTCTACTATGTATTTGAAGATTCTGAATAAAATCTTAATAAAGAAGCGGCAATGTTATCGGTCCTGAAAAGTCACCTCATCTTCAGTCACTTTCTCATAGATTCCATGTGAAATTTATATAATTATTTTCGAGATAATTGTTTTAAAGAGCTTTCGTTTTTTGTACCTTGACCTTCCATATTTAAGCGTAGTAATTGATTGGTAGCTAGATATCATCATTTTACAGCCGAAATAGCTAGATGTAACCGTAAGTTCTCTGCTAATAGTTTCTTCTCTTGCGCTTCTTGCGTGTAGGAATCTTTTCTGTCTTTTTGCTTTCTAATCAATTTTTATTTTCCAATATTTATATATAACGCCAGTTTCTGTTTTCTTAATTCATGTACTTTTATTGTTTTTCCCCTACTAATGTTTTTCTCACATTATTTCACAATCAATATTCCGTTGCCTTTTAGTGGTTTCTTGCAATGAAATGATTAAAAGAAAAAAACTTAAACATTGTCTCTACTTTTAATTTTATGCAATCAGTAGAAATTTTCATTGATTTTTATTCTCTTCTATCCTACATCATAGTAGCTTTCTGGTGGAAGTTGCATAGTGTATCGATTAGTTTGTTAGTCAGTAATTCTGAAGTCATAATATTCAGAATATTTCCTCTTTTCTTTACAAAAAATAGCCTTTTTCAGTACCATCATTCATTGTTACCTGACCGGTAAGGTAATGTTAATGAAATTGTTTTGTTCATGTTTTAATAAATTGAGACACATTTATTAAAACAAATTAAAATAACATTTTATATTTATAGACTGAACTTCAAAAGAATAAATTACTATTTTTGTTAATGATTCATATAACTTTTGCTTAATATGCTTCTTTTTTTCTGAAGAATGCTGAATTTGAATATACAGTACCTGTAATGTGAATGTCATAGGATTGAATACTTTTTCGTTTAACACGAATTTGTTTGTTTTATAATTTGAGATTCACAAAGACTTTAATATTTAATGCCATAATAGTTGCATATTTTATAAAAATTTTAATTGATTTTAATCTCTATCCATAAAAGACAATCGACGTCAGAGAAGAGTTTTATGATATACTAATCCTTATAATTTTATAGTTTTTATAATTTTATAGTTTTATGATTATAATTTTATAGTTTTATTTTATAGTTTCATGATTACAATTTTATAGTCTTATTTTATAGTTTTATGATTATAATTTTATAGTCTTATTTTATAGTTTTATGATTATAATTTTATAGTCTTATTTTATAGTTTTATGATTATAATTTTATAGTTTTATTTTATAGTTTTATTTTATAGTTTTATGATTATAATTTTATAGTTTTATTTTATAGTTTTATGATATACTAATCCTTATAATTTGTTAACTCCCAATTTTAATGCTGACATTTTTCAACATAATATTTTTCCTCATCAAATCCCTTAACTTGATGTTTTTTCATTGAAAGAATCCCATTATCCAATATATAACAAACAGTTGTTCTTCATTTACATCTGTGTAAAGAAGAAAATCGTTTACATCTCTGCCTTATTTTAATTGGTCATGTATCCATTTCTCCGATATCCGTTGTATAATTACCAACTTTTGCAGTAAGGAATTCTTCGTCTACGAATAATCCTCAGACATCCAAGCTCACTGTGAAACCATCCTTAATGCTACAATCTCCTCCTCTGATTTCTTGATTTATGGTTACTTTTCCCTCTTTAAGATGAACTCCAATGTCCATTTGAATGGAGATCTCTCTTAAATCTCCAGTCTACTCTTATACGCGTCTCCGTCTCTCTCTACTAAAATCATTTAGCTACCTTTTCTTTCTCTACTGTTCTTTTATCTATTTCCTCTGCTTTTCTTTCTAGGAACCTTACTGCTATCAAAGAATGAACTGAGACTCATTCTGCTATTTCTTTGATGATGACCCTTGGAACAACGTTTTTAGTCTCCCTGTAGAAGAGAGAGCTTCTGAGATCTCCTAGGTGAAAGATTTCATTGATGCTTTTATCCTAACCAGAAAATTCTAACTCAAAACGCGTTCATCTCCTTTGTTCTCCCCTGCTTGCCCGACCGTCATTTACCACGGGAATAACTTCTTCTGGTTTACCGGAGCAACACGTCTGATTAAAATAGATGTCTTTTTTATATCCGTAACGAAGCAAGCTTGATGTAAAGATGTTAAGCTGTTTTCTGGTAGAATAAAGCAGCTTAAAGCATCTTGCAAGTTTGGTTCCAAGGACAACTACTGGCTCTGCAAGAGTGTGCTACACAACAGCAAACCCTCGACAACTTTTAGACCTGAGACTCAACTAATTCATATATATATATAATTCCGTCTCTGGTTTCAAACATAACATCTTGACTCCAATAAGGCAAGAAGAGTTGATAGCATTTCAGTCATCCGCTTAATGAAATGTGTCTCTGAGCTCTCACTTCTCTTCAAACTTTATTGCCACATTGCTTCATGATACCTGCTTGTTGGAAATCCTTCTCTGTAGTTCTATTTTTGAAGAACTCTGAGCAGCCCTCTTACACTATAATCATTGCCCTATTAGCCATTTACCTAGGTTTGGTTATTATCTGACAACATATTTTTGGACAAACAATATGGCTCCCGGTTAATCAGGTCTTCAACTGATGTGCCAACGGCAAAATCTCTGAATATATATATAGCATGCTCTTGATAAAATCGACGAATCTCGAGCTGTTGTTCTAGATATCTTAAAAGCGTTTGACAGAATTTAACATGCTGACCTTCTTTACAATTAACAGTGCTACGGTATTTCTGGATAATTGTTCGATTTAATCTAATCATTTGTATTAAATAGTGAAAGTAAAGTTGTTTTGAATATGCAAGCTTTCAGATCATTTCAAACAATTGCAGGCTTCCTTCAAGGCTCTATCCTATGTCATAAGCTTTTTCTGCTCTTCATCAATGATGCTCTTGATATAATAGTTTCCAAGTAGACATCGATTCAAATAACACCATCATTTACTACCGTCTTAATGAGAAATCTGTCAAGGATGAGAGTGTAAACTTCGCAGCTGCTCTTGAAAAGGACATATAATCTATGATGAAATGGTGTAAAAAATAGCTCGCAAATTTTAAAGCTTCCAAAATAAAGCTAACATTTTTTAACAACCATAGAAACGTTCATAATTTCTATCAGTATGGATGGTGCTAAGCTCTTAGAAAGTAACACGGTGCGCCTTCTTGGCCTCACTCTCTCAACCGTCATCAAGTGGAAAACTACATTGACTTAATACCAGGAATAGCTTGGAAATTTAAGTCATACTCTCGGTTCAGAACGTTTTTCCCGTCAGAACTCATCTTGCACATTTATAAATCTATCTGTGCATTGAATACTGTTGCTATATCTGACTAATTTCACTTCTTTTTTATCTCGATGTTCTCGACAAAGTCCGGTGGATGATCTGCAACTTAATTGGTCCTGACTTACCAACTCACCTTCAGTCATTTTCCAACCAACTAAATTTAAATTTAGCATGCCCGATTTATCATTTACAATAACTGTAGCAATATCTAAATATAATTAAAATTGAAAAACCGTCAGTCCATAAGTTTGTATGTATCTGTGCATTCATGCATATGTATGTGCGCGTAAATCTGTGTGTATTCATTATACCTTTTTTACTCTAATCTTCTAATTATTTTGACGCATATGTAAACAAATTAGTTACATATCTTACAATGTGGACGTAATGATAACGAGCCCTGAATTACATATTCTTCAGTTTTCTCCTTACCACTATTTAGTATCCTACTCCACTTTCAGTTTTCGGTAAAAACATAAATTAATTATACATTTAATAAGTAAAAATATTCGCACATCCGATTTATTATTTATAAAGAACTTAAAGAAAGGAAGGGTAATAAGTAAATTAAATCGAGAAAAATCAATTCATAATATGCACCTGATGATTGCTTAATGCATGAAACTCTGAGTTGTGCCTAAAACGGAGGTTAATATATATATATATATATATATATATATATATATATATATATATATAATATTAAAACATTGGGAGAACTCTTATCATAATGCAACTAGGAGTGTGTAATAACTCTTCTAATGGCCAACATAGTAGCGCTTGATATAAATGCATGGAGTTACCAGCGTTTCTTCACGCTCAGAACAAAAACATTCATAAACTTACCGTGAACATAGATCAATGTATACATAAATATATATCGTTCTGGTATATAATGTGTCCAGAGGGTCATGAGAATCTACAGAACTGCAGATCATTGAAACCAGAAGCTGTATATGGTTGTGGAATATTAACCCACTTAGTCTATAAGTCGTCTATAATTTGAAATATCATAAAATCAATAACAATTGATTGAAGAAGATAGTATATTCATTTCATCTTTTGGAACAGTGTAGGGAATCTGATTGAAACGTTCTGGTGCACTGGATCACGGGTAATCGGATCGGATTGCATTATGTTACCCCCGAAGAAAACTTTCATTCTATAATCAGGTAGCATCCATCATCAATGTCTACATATTGCCTGTTTAGATAGATGAACAGCACTGAAAAAAATGAGTTCACATCTTAGTAAAAAAATAAATGTATTACGTAAAGTTATCTTTCACTCGTTAGGAATACCTACACCAGACTTCCCACCCAGAACTAAGGCTCAACTAAATAACGTCCACATTTCACCCTCGCTGGTCGCCAAGATAATTGCGCAACTTGACCCACACAAAGCGAGCGGCGGTGACGGAATCCCAGTCATAGTACTGAAGAAATGTGCCCCAGAACTGTCCTCTGTTCTCTCTAAACTCTATAACCTCTGCCTATCTGCTTCCTGCTTTCCTGCCTGTTGGAAGTCCTCCTGCGTAGTACCTATATTTAAGAATTCTGGCGAACCCTCAGACCCCGCCAATTACCGTCCTATTAGTCTCCTTCCAATCTTTGGCAAAGTTTTCGAAGCCATTATCAACGCCGAGGTGATTCAGCACCTTATGACCAACGGGCTTCTCTCTGACAAACAGTATGGGTTTCGCTTCACCAGGTCTACTGCTGATATGCTAACGACCATTACCGAGTACATATACCAGGCACTCGACAAGAATGGTGAAGCCCGCACCGTTGCCTTGGATATCTCCAAAGCATTCGACAGGGTCTGGCATGCTGGCCTCTTGTGCAAACTGCGGAGCTATGGGATAACTGGACATCTGTTTGACCTCATCCAGTCCTTCCTCTCTAACCGCACATTAAAGGTGGTATTAAATGGGCATGCCTCCCAAAACTACCAGACGAACGCGGGCGTCCCTCAAGGTTCTATCCTAGGTCCCACGCTATTTCTGATCTACATTAATGATCTCCCCGACACCATTAGATCCCAAGTTGGCATGTATGCCGACGACACAACAATCTACTCCCTCATCGATCAGAAACCAGGTCTGGACGACGAAGTGAACCTCGCTGCCGCACTTGAAAGGGACCTCCAATCCGTAGTGACCTGGGGTAGGAAATGGTTGGTAAATTTCAATGCCTCCAAAACAAAGCTGTTATCAACTAACCACCATAGACAATCGCATCTACCTCCCATTAGCATGGGACAGGCTAGCCTCCCAGAGAGTAAAATACTACGCCTCCTTGGCCTTACACTCTCGGCAGACCTCAAATGGAATGACTATATTGAATCCATTGCCAAATCTGCTGCTATGAAAGTTGGCTCCCTGTGCAGGGCCCGGAAATTTTTCCCACCTGAAACTATTCTGCACATATACAAATCTACCATCCGCCCGTGTATTGAATATTGCTGCCATATCTGGTCGGGTGCCCCTGCTGCTCTCCTTGGGCTTCTTGACAAAATACAAAGGAGGATCTGTAACGTGGTTGATTCTAACTTGGCAGACCGGCTGCAGCCGCTCTCACACCGGCGTGATGTAGCTTCCCTGTGCCTCTTCTACAAGTACTTTCATGGCTTCTGCTCCGATGAGCTTAGATCACTGGTGCCGCCCAAGCACGAATTTGCACGAGATACTAGATTAGCAACTAGGTCCCACCCTTTTACAGTTAAACAAATAAGATGTAACCGTAAATTCTACTCCAACAGCTTCTTTTCCCGCGCTTCCCGCCTGTGGAACTCCCTTCCACAAGTCTGCTTTCCCGACAGTTACAATCTCCAGGTGTTTAAATGTAGGGTCAATAGACACCTCCTATCACACTAACTCCCAACTATTCTCACAACACTCTCATCTACCCAACCCTCATTCTCGGTATCCTTACCCGCCTATCACCCACCCTCTGTTATTTCCTATATTTAATCAGCCTTTCTCCACTCTACGTAGCCCCCTGCACAGTAGTGGCAGTGACATGCCTTGCTCGGGGTGAAACGCTTATAAAAAAAAAAAACTACCACACTATAAATTACACACAGCCAACATGAAAAAAAGACAACATTAAACAATATTGTTCTGACATGGATCATACAGATCGCTGGTTTTAAGCAACATGAGAGTTTATCTGGAAAACGATTCCACAGAGATGATGACGTTCTTTCAGAGATACAACTATATTTTCAATCGTGGAAGCTATGTCCGCATTTGTGCGCAATGTCATCACTGTTTCAGTTTTTATGGCAATCATTTCGAAAATTAGCTAAATAATTCTGGTTGAATCTTAATTATTACAGAATCTTAAGTGTTATCCGATTATTAAAATACAATTAAACTGCTAGAAAGACTTAATTTGGGAACAATATTATAATGATCCAGAAATTATACCGAGAATAAGCCGCTTGTATACGGATAGAAAATGAATTCAGTAAATACACAATAGAAATATGCCCAAGACAAGGATATGTATTTTCATCAAAGATATTCACCTTTGTAGGTTACATTTATTATAAATGAGTGGAAAATGCTCTGGGATTTGGTCCTATCCAATAACACAATTTTTCGGTTTCACTCAATACATTTCTGCTCTTGTTTTCATATCAGAACGCTGCGATGGCTTGCCTGTAGTCTTTTGTGCCTTAAAATCATTTTTAATTTGTAAACATTTCAGGCAAGCAACAGGAAAAATGTTTACAAACTTTTCTAAATAATTTTCTAAATTATGAAAAAATATTGTGGATCATATTAAGAAGTTGATATTTTACCGTTTAACAGTTCAAAGACGACTGCGCATCTCGTACGACGTCGCTGGTTGGTTAAAATATATGACTACTATAATTCAGATATCCGTCAGCTCTCAATGTACTAATAAATTGAGAGTAAATAAACTTATTGACATTTTTCTACAATTATGAAGCGGGGTTTCATATATATATATGGAGCCCCGCATCAGAATTGTAGAAAAATGCTAAAGTTAAATGGAAAATCATCTAACAAACAAGAACATCTAAATCAATAAAGGAACCATGTTTCCATTGTATTCAAGAAAAAATTTAAATCATTAAATACATGAATGGCAACAGGCCTTTAAACCAAAGGCATGAAACCACAGTAAACTGCAAACACATTAAAGAACTAACTTTACAATCATGATAAAAATAGTACAAAAGCCAAAGTTAGAACCCCTTAGAGACGATAAACCTTTAGAATAATAACACTCTTAGATCATATTTTATCTATTCCATACCACAAACTGTGATCTATTTTAAAGTTTTATAGAACAAAGTGATTTCCTAAATTTAAAATTAAGGTTAAATATACAAAATTAGATTTATTATAAAAACTGAGTTTAAATAAAATAATAATGTATAGTTGTACAATTAAATAAGAAAGATAGGTCCAATAAAGAGTAACTCTTATTCCCACTTACAATGCTAAAAATACTACAAAATCCAAAGTTAGGACTCCTTAGAGACGATAAACCTTTATAATATTAACAGTACTCTGACATCAAATTTCACCTATTCCATACCACAAACTGAGATCTATTTTAAAATTTTATAGAATAAGTGATTTCCTAAATTTAAAATTAAGGTTAAATATGCAAAATTAGATTAATTAAAAAAATGAGTTTAAATTTTTTTTTAAATTGTTTAATTGTACAGTTATATAAGATAGGTCTAATAAATGGTAACTACCATTCCCTCTTCATCGCATCTTATCTTATTCTTCCTCACCCTTACACTTCCTTAACCTCCCCTTTACTAAACCCGAAGAAAGAAAACCGAACCATTAGGCCATAAAAAGCTCTACCATATCTTAAAGTTATATCTAACTACAAATTTCCCGACCAGTTCATTAATCAACTATATTCCCCATTCATTCCCTCTTTTCAAAATTCTAACGGACAATTTACAAGACTTATTCCCGTATCACTAACCCCACCTACATCCCAAACACAACTCGCCAGATATAAGAAAAGAGATTTTCCATTTCTTTGCACACCACCTGAGGAGACATTGTCATTTTAATGTCGAAACAAAATGTACACTTTGTAGTGGATAAAGATTTGTGCATGTTCTAAACTATAATTTATAATAAATATTCAGAGAACTATATTAGTTTTAAATTAATGTTTTGAACGTTGTAAATTTTTCTTCGTTCCTTATTCACTCGGATATATATATATATATATATATATATATATATATATATATATAATATTTTACATTGTGACACGGAAATTTCTATGTTTCAAGATTTAATGTTTTATCTAGTCATCAGACAATGTTCAGTAACTTTGATTAAAATGATTTATATCTGAAAATAGAAAACCATATGTTTGCTTAATAAAGAGTGATATGGATTAAACAGAAAATTTGCAACTTATGTGTATGTCTATGTTAACTATTCACAATGAAGGTCGACTTTGAAAATTGAAAATATAGATTAAAAGTTAGGGGATGTGTGGCAGTTATACATGTCTAGAAAAATGCCATATTTATGACAGGGTTGTCTATTTCCGGCAATCAATATACATTTTAGTTACGAATAAATACTCTTAAGGATATACGTATCCGTGATAAGGAAGAATCATTGTTTACTTAAAAAAATAGAATATTTTTTAGACCCGTCTTAAACAGACACTTGGTATGATTAAAATTAGTTTATATTTTTGTTTCCTTTTAAATGTATCATGTATTCTTAACACATGGCAATACTAAAATTAAAGATCAATGAATTAAATAAATATTATTTGTATCGTTATTCAGAATCAAATAACTGATATATGTCAGTAATCAATAGGTTTATATAAAAAATTATTAATTATATTGTAACTTAAACATTTTACAATATCTACATGTCACAGTAATTTCATTTCGTTGTTTTAAAAGATCCATATTTTTTAAAAAGAACCTTATAATGTATAGTTTTTTTTTATTTAGACACAAGGAGCATGGGTCATTTAAAGACTTACATATCATCGTTTTTTTTTATAATTTTCTATTCTATACTGGGGATTTTATTCTTTTTCAAAATATTCGGATAGAGATATTTGATTACGGTACTTATTAAAGGAAAAATACGCTAACACTATCTTTATTTAAATGGGGTTTTTATGCTCCCAATATATTTCTTAATCCCAGTGATTTCAGTAAAAGAAATAGTGCATTCACAAAAATTGATTCAATAAGGCGTTTCATGTCCAATAGACACTTTATATAATTACATGTTTCATTGTCTAAATTATTGATTTTAGTTTTGGAATTATTTTTATTTTCATTTAGGTTCAAAATTTGATTTAAATTTTTTATATTTGTTTATAATTTTTTCTTAATTATCAGTACAAATATAACTTAATTTTAGTGTATTTTTTTCACCAAAATTATAGAATATTGTCTGATGACGAGATAAAAATTTTGAATTTGGAAACTTAAAGATTCTGGGTCAAAATGTTAAATATTTTAATAAAAAAATTTAGTTATATCATAATCTATGTTTTATTGAGCACTTTTTAAAAAATTAAATGTTTGTTCTCTCTTTATATATATATATATATATATATATATATATATATATATATATATATATATATATCGCTCATTCAATAATGAATTAGAGTATTCTAGCTATTGGGCGTATATAATGATATATGCGCTAAAAAGTCTGCCTTCTTCTACCGAACGCTCGTAGTCCAGAGGTAGAATTGCTGACTGACGCAAATTCGGCCGGGTTTCAATCCTGGGTTAAAAAGCAATCGGAATCTAACCGTACTGTTGAGCTGTGATACAGCGAATCAGATCTGTCTGCGGAATGACTATAATATATATATATATATATATATATATATATATATATATATATGTGTGTGTGTGTGTGTGTGTGTACAAGTATAGGGTAGGTATGGAAGGAATAAAATGTTGTATCCAAAGAAACACTATTTTTTAAAAAGAGCTCAATACAATGTAGAGCGAATAATATTTATTTATAATGTTAAAATATCACTGGAAAAGTAGCTATTTTGTTTCGACACTACTAGTACTTTAAGTAGTGATGAAGTTTATTTCAAATTGAAGAGTTTGAAAAGGTTCAAAACTTCTCAAACATCCTTAATCAGGGAAGCATTTTTACATAGACAGTGTGAACTAACCAAAATAAAGCAATTTTTTATTCGAAGAATATGAGAACAGACTCTAAAAACAATTCATATTAATATTGATATTTAACTAAAATAGAGATCACCATTATTAATCGACTATGATATTCACTTTACTTTAATTTTATTGAGAATTTTAAATTCTAACAATTAGATTTAGATTATATATATATATATATATATATATATATATATATATATATATATATATATATATTGCATGATGATAACCCACGTATACTGTCTTGATATGCATAGAAAAAACTAGTAAAAATTTGTAAGTTAAAAATGTATTTTTTTGACAGTATTTATTTATTTCTGTTATTATATATATATATTTGATATTTCATACCGGCCTCGGCCTTTCATCAGTAACAATTTTTTTTTTGTTTCTGATGAAAGGGCGAGGCCAGTTTGAAATATGAAATATATATATATAGTAATAGAAATAAATACTGTCAAAATATATATATATATATATATATGTTGTATGGATAAGTCTTGAATGCTATCACAATGTATTTAGTAAAATAAAGGAAGGTAAAGAAGTTGTTGGATATTATATATTTATTATACATTAATATTTCGAGATCAAAATCTCATCTTCATAATCGTAAGAGAGCTCGTTTACGAGTCCGTGCCTTTCAAGGAATGGTCATTCTTGACTGCTACTGCTGTCATTAATTGTAATGTGTGTGTGTGTGTGTGTGTGTGTGTGTGTGTGTGTGTGTTAGTGCATGTATATGTGTGTGTTCATGGCATATATATGTGTGATTGCTAGTTGGGACCTTTTTACGGTCTGATTATATCATGTTGCTTTAATATGTGGTTTATCCAAGTATACGTTGACCTGACAGTTAGTTTGACTTTTGCCAAAGTGTAAGAGGGCTTTGTTTTATGACCTGGTGTTATATATATCTGCTTTAATTGGCGTGTTTATTGCTACATTTTTTCTATCCTGTATTTCTTCTCGTGGGTTCTCGTCTGTGCGTGTGTGTGAGTGTGTCATGCGTCTGTGTTTATGTGCGTATACTTCTTGTATTTTATTTATTTCCTTATTTATTTATTTTTCTCCTCTCTGATCATTATATATATATATACTTTTTATCGGTACCATGTGTCCAAGTAGGTGTGCGCATATAGATACATGTGTGTGTATCTGTTCCGGTGTATAGTGTGTTGTAGTATACATGTATATGTGTGTATCAGTATATGTTCAGTGTATAATATATTAGAGTGCGTGTGTAAACATTTATATACGTGTGTGTGTATGTGTTCTGGTATGTTGGAATATGGGATAAGTGCGTGTACCTGCGTACGTAAGTTTAATTGTGTGCTTTAAACTGTGATAGCGTGTTTGTGTGTATACGCCTTACTGTTGTGGCCGGTGTGCGTCAGGTGTGTGATAGCGTTAATTATTTAACTATTTAATAGTTAATAAAAATAACAGAGACGCTTCATCAAAATATCACGGTGACCTGCGAAACTATTCGACACTGTGTGGGAGTATTTGAAAAGTACACACACACACACACACACACACACACACACACACACACACACACACACACACACACACTTATATATATATATGGGGGTGCGAGAATGAGTGTGTGTTAACTTGTAATAAGGCTTAGTGTGAATATTGCAGGCTTTTCAGTAGTTTACTAGCAGAATGGCATTTTACGCAAGCAAATTTTTCGATATAAAGTTTTCGTATCAAGATAGAGCGATAGTATTATTAATCCAGAGAAGCTTATCACTTAGCTGAGCAGTGTTATTTCAATCAGGCTGACTTTAAAGTTTCGTGAAGCCAATGTAATGTATTCATTCTTCAGAGTTTTTTATTTTTGTTTTTCTTCTATTGTTTTACATCTGTCTTATTTATTTAAAGTTGAGTTTAATTTAATATCTTTGTGTGCAGTGTTTCTTTTTGTTTAATGAATGTTGTTTCTTAAGTGATGTATGATTTGCAGGTGGTTAATTGTTTTTCAGTTTGTTAGTCTCTAAGTGTGCTTAAGTGTATGCTTTTTAACTTGCTTTACATTAAGTTGATTTTTACCAATTTTTCTGACCTCTTTTACTGTGTTAGGTCAAGTTTCTTTTAGCGTGTCAGTATATATGTCCGCCAAAATAAAAATTAGATTATGATTATGTGTTTGTGCTAGTGTATCTGTTAGCTTGTTGGTTGTTTTTGCATTATTTGTGGGCTTGCTGTGTGATATTTTCCGTTTGGTGATTGTTGTATTATCTGGTTGTTCCATTTTCTGCTTTGTCTTCTGTTTTCTGGAGGCTGTTTTCTTGGTTTTGATTGAGTGTTTATACATGTGTATATATGTGACAGTTTTGCTGTTGGATTTTGTTTAAATATATATGTATATAATTCTATTTTTAATGGATGTGTATATTTGATTAGGCGGTCAGTTTATTTTTCACACGTAATATTTATTTTCCACTACCCGTCTGAATATTGAATAAATCCTATTAAGTTAAAAGATATTTTAGACCAAGTCAGTCACGAAGGGTGTCGCCAAATAAATATGGTCAATAGGTGCCTTATAAAGACAAATCATTCTCACAGAAGATTTTCTACAGTCTTAATTTGATCAGTTTCCTATTTGAAGGTAAACAAATTAATTTATAAGAACGAATAAAAGTGTCATTCAAATAAATTAAATAAAAAATAAATATAAAAAATAAATAAATTAGAAATACTTTTTTATATAAATGGGTGTCTTTATGGGTTTTAGGAAACATGTGTATACATTATTCTTATTTTACTTCTTCTGTATATGCTGGATATAGAGATATACATCTGAATTTATACATTCATATATACTTTAAATTTTTTTAATTACATTCTTGTTTGAAGAGTGTGGCATTATTTGGATCAAAATTATAAATTTATTTCTGTGTATGACAAGTGCATTTGTAATTTACTCAGATCTGCAGCTATCGAATATTATAAAAATATTAATCTAAGCGCAGGCTATTTCTCAATCACGCCTTTCCTGAAAAAAATTACTATATATAAAATCGAAAATCTAAGTGAGCCAATAACCTGCCACGGTTTCGCTTAACAGCTTTTCAGTGAAAATTGGCCAATTTGTTTACTCTACTTTGTGCACTCTGCTTTCGTATTGAGCTCTTTATTGTAATGTTTTCATATTGTTTTTTTTTTCTTTCTCACGAATGCTTGACTTTTTGTTCAGGTATTTCATTTGTTTCTTTTTTTCTTCCCCTTCTTTTCCCTGCGGGTTAGTTCACGGTGGTCTTCAAGACGATCTCAATTGTAGTTTAATTATTGATAATATTGACAGAATTAGTTCCGTTGTTATTGGTATTATAACTATAATTAATATTAATAATAATTAATAATATATATATATATATATATATGAATATATTTTATCAGACTTTTTTTATTGGGATACGCGTTATTTTTATTAGGATATTTATTTCAAGAAAAAAAAATAATATATAGCTATACCTAGTCGAATATGTGTACTCACTAATATATATATATATATATGGGTAGTGCTGAAAATCATCAACTGATCGTACTTCCCAAAATCCTCGCGGTAGAAGAAATGTCTTTTTTTTTTAATTTTTGGAATATATTCTTGTACTGGTCAAAAATATTCAAGAACACCTTTATAGGTGTACACATTTATTTATAAGTGACTTGATGCGGCTGCTATATTTGCTCGTAAGTCTGTTTAGTTATTCTATTACCTGTATTACTTTTTTTTAAATTAAATATTTTTTAAATAAGTGATTGATATTGTTAAAGTGAAAAACAATCATGAGCCAGACATTTGTTATTTCAGCGCAGAATTTCAGAAGCTCGTCTAGGGCCATAAATATTCTAATCAAAAAATTTTCATATTTCATTGCACATAAATCTTAATGGCACAAAGAAGTTGTAAAGCTAAAAATATTCCATATCATGTTTCATAATTAATTTGTCTGGGCTATGTAATTTTCATGCGCGTCACTGCCATATGACATATGACATTGATCATATGTTATAAAATGTTGAATAATTTAAAAAATAGTTTTAAAAAGTGATAATCTATGGATACGTATATAATCCATTACATTGTGTCTTTTACTTATTTATGTTTACTTCACACAACTATATCGTTTGTTTCTGAGAACGTTGTCTAAATGCAGTTTTTCCTCTTCACTCTTATTTATTAATCTTTCTCTTCCACAGATAAACTTATATATATATAAACAATTTCCACTTCTGTGATATATGCGTGATTTTTCAGATATGAATTGAGTTCTTTCGGTGACTGGCGTGTGTATACACTGCTTATATACAACACGTTAAAATTTTCCTTCTCTGATTCCAATGCACCTAGGGCTTAGGGGGTAGCGACTCCGACTGACACCAAATCGATCGAGTTTCGATCCTGACCAGAAGTAAGTGGATGTGTCTAGCCACACTTATGAGCTGTGATACAGCGAAACAGGCTTGCATGTGGATGAATAATATATATATATATATATATGTAGAAATAACAGACACGTTATTCCATGGTTAAGCGGAAGTGTCGATCTATTTTAGGCGCATCATCATCAGCTTCCGTCTTTATTGTTCAGAAGATTTTTAACGAATGAAATTCACAAAGAAAGGACACAAAAACAGAAATAAAAATAAAGATCCCTCCCTTAAAAGTGAAAAATTAAAGAAAAAGTTCATCACTACACCAGTTAGGCCAATAAATATGCAGACATATAATTACAAATATGTTAAGTAGATTGCGTATTTATATACACACACACAATATATATATATATATATATACATAAGCACATACATATCTATACACACACACACACACACACACACACACACACACATATATATATATATATATATATACATACATACATACATACATACACACATAAAATCTCCCCACAACTTCATATCCTTTGTAGCTCTTAGCAGTTTTTACCTTTTTTTGTATCTCTCCTACGCCCTGTTCTGTCGTCTATTTTCTCGCTCGATCACCTAAGTTAAGCAACTTTGAAAGAGAAATCAGTGAGCCGAGTTCGAATTCCAGTTGAATACACTGGATTCACTTAAGCACTGGCACCCTTGGGAAAAGTATTAATCCGTCTCTTCCCTCCAGTTATGTGTTAAATAACAGAGTAGGACTTGGGGACCCTAGCCTTAAAAACAAATCCCAATGAATCTTGATACTAAAAAAGAAAAAAAGTATTACTAGACCCAAAACTTATATAAAACAACAATAAATTTTTGAAAGAAAAAGGTATTACTAGCAATAAATAAAATTTAATTAGCAATAAATCACCTGCCGAGGTTGATATGCCATAAAACAAAACAACCACCCAACCATTTTTCAATGCCTTCGTCAACAGAAAATGAATAAATTAAAATAAAATGAATAAACAAAATCATTCCCTTATAAAATACACTAAACGAGTCTCTAAAATATTTCCTATTTATTTGTTTTATTTTTTAACTCCTACAATTTTACTTTCATTTTTTTATTTTTAGGTTTTGATATAGACCAAATTATATTATACATTTAATAAATGAGAAAATGGCATCGCAGATTTATATTTTATGACGACCTTAAACAACTCTAGTACGAAAAACAAAATTCAATCTAAAGACGATTAGTTCATAATATGCACCTGATGATTGAGTAGTACATGAAACTTCGAGTTGTGATTAAAACGTAAGATAATATGTACATTTGTAAATATATACTTAATAGCTATGTTATATTACATTAAGCATTGTTCAATTAACACCTTATGAATATTCGTATATCGGTGTGTATCTGCATGTATACACATATTTATACTTAGTATACTTATTTACAACTGGATATTGAAATAAAAAATATGACAATTGAAAACAAGAATAGTAGGAGTCATAGTAGGTTTGATTGGAATTATTAAAAGACAGAACGCTTATTTCAGTTTAACTGAAATACAAAATAAAATGTTAATAATTACAATCCACACACATAGGATGTCGTCCGTCTAACGTTAATGGTGTTATGAAAGGTAGTATAACAAATTATAAAATGTATCCATAGCGACACATTACTACCTGTCTTAGGTCTTTCCTCAAAAATGGAAGATAGTGTGACCATAGCAGAAATTGAAATGCATTGATGATGAAAATAGTGTGTGTGTGTGTGTGTGTGTGTGTGTGTGTGTGTGTGTGTGTTAAGTGAAGAAATATTTCCATAATATATAAACTGCGTCTAGATATTATATGCAAGTTATGAATTGGTATAAAGAGTTGTGTCTTAAATGCTAAAAGTCCTTTTATGATGTTATTTAGATTCTACTCAATATCATTAACTTAAATATATAGTGATAGAGAAAACTATTGCTTTTAGTGAGAAAAGTTAACAAAACAGACTAATTTGACTGTCAGTAGATTATTCGCAACTATTTATTTTGATGCTTTTACATTATTATACCTTGTAAAACTTATGTAAAAAATAATATGAAACGATTTTAAAATAAATTCGTCAATTTCTTAAAGGAAAAACATAAAAAAACATTTTATTTTAAAAATAAAAGATATATTAATAAAAATAATAAGAACTTCCTAAAATTTATTGCACAAATGCTCCTTTCTTTTCAATAACTCTTAGCAGCCTATTGTCAACATTTGATATTATATTTGCAATTTTAGCGACTGGTAAGTTGTTTCCATCAACTTTAACTGCCTCCAGAGGTCACACGTGCTGTTGAATTACTTTCCATTAGAATAAATATCTCCCTTGTGGATGCTCTATATGTTTTCAATGTGATTAAAGTCACATCTATTTGAAGGCCAATCCGTAAGAGAATCTTCAACAAATCCCGTCTCATTTAACCAGGATTTAATAAACTTTGATGCATGACTTGGTGCGTTGTCTTGCATAAAGATCATAGATCTGCGCTTGGCTTAAAACTGATTATCAAGCCATTCAAAAACATATTGATCTAGAAAATCACAGTTACTTTTGGAATTTATTTTAACCCCGTCTTTCACTTTAAATGGACCCACAAACTCATTACCAATAATCCCAGCTCATATCATGATCCCACCGCCAACTTGTTGGGGTCTAAAAAATTTTTCTTGGGCCATGTTGCTTGCAAACCATCCTCGAGTCCATCTATCGGGCCCATCGAGGGTGATCCTTGATTCGTCTGTAAAAAACCCTTTACTGAAATTAGTTTTCATGTATTTTTTTACAACTACATTCTTTTTGCCTTATGTTTTTTGTTAAAATGGGTTTCTTTAATTTTTTACATCAGAAGACTTCCTTGACACCAAAAGAGTCCCAGCGGCCACAAATACAAACGCACTTGATGCATTTGGGTTTCTTATTAATTCTCTTTGGATATGTGATAGATCTCGCTTTGTTAAATACTTCAATTCAGCCTGAGACTTTTTTTCTTGGGTGAGTTCCCATTTGACATATTTTCTTGATTGTTCCCAATTCTTAGAAATTTGAAGCGAAGACTTTCATTTGTTAATTTCTTTGATTATATAGTTCTTTTTATTCATTGTTAGTTCTTTTTTACGAGCCATAATACTAAATTCTAGTTTTTGCAAATAATCTCTTAACACTGCAAATTGCTATAATTACTAAAAAAATAATAAATATCAACCTGAAATTGAAAATTGGGACTTAATTGCTTTCATGCTTACTCGCTATACATAATAGTACAAATTATTTTATTGGATAACACATATCTATGAATTTTACATAAAATATTTGACAATACCTCTTTTGCATATAATTTCTAGACGCAGTTTATAATTAATAAATTTTCGAATGGCGCATATCTGTGCGTGTTTACTAAGTCAATAAGCAGATGAATCGATGCACACTCTAACACACTTAAATTTGATACTCTTGTGTATAAGTCGGCTTTATTTAGTGCGACCCAAGAAAGTTATTTACGAATTTTAATTCCTTCAGAAAAAATATAGCCAATGTATAATGACCGGCTATCGAAAATGAATGATTCAAAAACATTAGCTGCTTATAGTTGACCCCATATTTTTTTTTACTTAAAACTCCTATCAAAAAATCTCATACTATACTCGAGTATATAAGGTATACGTATGTGCTTTTGTGTTTATATGCGTAAGTATTGCACTTATCGACAGTCTGTTAATCATTTTGCTTATATTTGTATATGAATATCTGAAATCTGTATTTATTTCAAACAATAAATGTGCTCTAATAAAATATAGAAATCATGTAATAAAATATCAGACGCCATTTATTTTACTTAGGCTTTAATATATATTTTTCATTTCCTGAATTCATAAATATATAACAAGCTAATGCTTTCCTAGTGTAAACAATATTCCAGTCTGAGAACAGTTCAAGCTAACTAACCTTTCCTTGAGTATGCCCTTCCTCATTATTAATATATGAGCGAGCAGAGTTTGATAAACAAGAGGCTAATAGAAAAACAACTTCAAAATAAGCAAAACAACAGCACCTAAAATTAACCTTTTTTTGGGGGGGTGATAAGTATGAAAAGACAAAATTTCACTTAGAAAGCAAAAAGAAAATATATCTATATAATTTTAGGATCCCAGTTGAGAAATAGCACTAATTAGATGCATTGTAATTGTAAACAAATGAGCAGTCTTAATTCTTTGGTCCTGGAGAGGACGTTTTATGGATTTGCAATAAGGGAAAATACAGTTATTTAAACGTGCGTGATCTGTGATTGTTACTGCTGCCAATTGGTATTTTTAAAAATCATAGACCTCATTTATTATTTTTTACCATATTTATTTTATTAGTTATTTATTTTTTTTACTTTTTTATTTTTTTGAACGAATTCTTTTCTTTCTTCTACTCCCCCTTGTTTCTCTTTTCCTACTGTCTTTCTTCCGTATATTTTCACTAAGGTTCTATTCTTGTACTTACGCTGTTTCTGATCATCATCAGTGTCCTTCCTTCTGTCATCAGTTCCCAACTAGGTATTCATGCAGATGACAGCTGTTTGCATCTGTTTTAGTAGCATGTCCGATAAGTATGATAAAATAAACCTGGTAAATGTTATGAAAAGTACCTCTATTTTGTGATTAAGTGGGGCCAGAAAGAAAACAGCTTGTCAAAAGATTAATATATAAAAAATGTCAATTATATTGCCAATATTTTTGGCATATATTAGTCATCCACATACAAGCCTATTTCGCTTTATCACGGCTCATCAGTGTGGCTAGATACATCTACTTACTTCTGGCAGAGATCGAAATTCGACCGATTAGGTGTGAGTTGGAGTCGCTACCCCGTAAGCGAATTAGCGAAGAGAAATTTTAACGTGTTGTATATAAGCAGTGTATACACACGCCAGTGACCGTAATACACATACACTAGTACATGCACATATATATTTTACTGGTTTTAAGAAAATATAACTCAGCTATTACGCATATATATTTAAATATACATACTTTCCCGCATCTAGCACGACTCGGAGTTTCATGCACTAAGCAATCATAAGATACATATTGTGAATATGTAATATGAATCTGTTGATTGCATAGTGGATGAAATTACGAATCATGTTATGAACATAGGATAATTTCGAGCCAAACTTTTTATTATATCACTTGATGACACATGTCCCAATGAATATAGATAGCAGTGATAAGGAAATAACCTAAAGAGTTAGATGAAAAGGAGATTGTTACAAGTGGCATCGTACATAGAATAAGAATTATATATCACATTGATCGCAATAAAGGTTTTGGTTTTAAATTCCTATCACCTGAAGAAGACCGATGCGTAAAGCAACCGAATCGTCGTAAACATGGCAGTAAAAATTAGGAGAATAATCCGAACAATATTAATAACGAATATTTTTATTTATTAAATGCATATGTTTTATTTTTATACTTAAAATAGAATAACTACTCAACCCCCCCCCCGTCTTTAATGTAAACAAACTAGTTACGTCCCCTGCAACGTGAGATTAATAATATTGAACCTTGAAATAAAAATTTATTTTTTTAAATTTTTTTTCTTCTCGCGATTTCAGTATCGTATTCTATTTTTAGGTTTTGGTATTAACCTAACTAAATTATAAATTTAAGAAATAAAAATACTTACACATCCGATTTACTATTCGTAATGTCCTTAACGAAATGAACGCTAATACCTCATTCAAATCGAAAAACATTCAGTTCATAACAAACACTTGATGATTGCATAACGCATAAAACTCAGATTCTTGCCTTAAATATAGCATCCTTCATAATTTACGTAGACTTCCAGTTAACTGAATATATGTTTATAAGCATCAACTTAAAAGTTTTGAAAAGAAAGTAACATTTCAAATTTTTGTTTATAAATAGTTGTTGCAAAATTATACCATTACATTTGTCTTGATAAAATCCATTAGAGGACAAAACGCGTCAGTAATCATGATTTTATTTCGTCTTTACACATACACAAACACACACGTGTGTGTGTGTGCATGTGTGTGTATATAGGGTGTATCAAACATACTTTAAAAACATTGGAGGCGTACTCCTCATAAAAAAACAAGTATAAATGTCCATATAAACATATTTAGTGAAAGAGAATGAGTTGACTTTAGAATGAACCGGAAACCCAATCTTAAACAGGAAACAAAGGATTGTAATATTTTTAGTATCCTCGTGGGTATAATTAATAAAGAAGTGGATACAAATATTAGCGTTGAGAGGATTATTTTATTTTCTCATTTTTACATACTTTGTGTTAAGTGTCTGCTGGCACGAGAACACATGTTGCCTGCTTAGAAGCTAGAGAAGGACTGGCCAATCCTTTAGGTCAAGCACATGTCCGGGAGATAGAGAGAGTAGGGGAAAGAGAAATAGTAGCAGAGAAAGAAGGGGGATAGATTTGGGTATCTTAGTTCTTGGGAGTTATTTAGAGACAGAGAGGGTAAAAGAAACAACGTATTCTCTGCATGGTAGTAGTATCTGACCTGAGGTCATTTTGGTTCATTCCTACAATACTCTCCTACCAGATAACGGAGTGTTTTTTTTGTTTGTTTTTTAATAATAAAAGTATTCATTATCTTTTTTCCATTTGACTCTCCTACCAGAGTTTGTTGTCTTTATTTTATGTTCCTGTACTTCTTCAGGAGGTAAAATATCAGGCTCTTTATTTTTGTTGGTAGTTATATTTTGTGTACATTTTTGCTTGTTTTCAATGTAAGGTTTTAAACGGTCTATTGAAACTTGTGTATGCGTGTTTGGGTTAGTTTCTATAAGGAAATATTTTGGTGTTCGTTCGAGTACAGTGTAAGGACCTGAATAGGGTGCTTCTAGCGGTTTTCGAATGCGGTCTATCCTAATCCAAACTTTTTTACAGGTTTGCAGTTGATTCGGTACGTAAGATTTTTCTGTTGATTTTTCTGTTTGAAAAGTCAGTCAAGTCAAATTTTGCCATGGTTTTATGTAGTTCTCTAGTAAAATCTTGTGTGACTGTTTCTGGGTTTTCCGAGTCTATCATTAGGTGTGGCAATAACATTTTTGCACCTGTGACCGCATAAAAAGGGAAAAAATTAGAGCAGTTGGGCATACTTCGAATTCCCAAGAGAACAATTGGTAGGGCTGAAATCCAAGATTCTTTTCGGGCCATTATAGCTGCTTTGATGGTTCTGTGAGCTCTTTCTATAAGTCCGTTGCATTGTGGATGATATGACGTTGTTCTTAGCCTATAGAATCCGATAATTTTTGATAATTCCATGAATAATTCACTTTCAAATTGTGTACCTCTGTCTGCTATAACATGAAGTGGGACACCAAAGCGAGTAATCCACGTATTTACAAACGCTTCTGCAACAGTTTGTGCCGCAATATCTGCTATGGGTTGCGCTTCTATCCATAGACTGGTTCGATCTATGCATGTTAAAATATATCGACATAGATTAATGTAGGGATTGTTGGAACATTTTGCTGGCGGTAGAGGTCCAATTATGTCGATGTGTACAGTATGGAATCTTGATGACGGTATTTCCAATGTTTGTACTGGCGATTTTGTGTGTCTATATATTTTTGCCTGTTGGCAAGATGTGCATGATGCACATAATTCTTTGATGGTTTTTTATCCATGTTAGGCTAGTAAAACCTAGCCTTAATCATTTTTATAGATGATTTTAAACCAGGGTGTGACACTGAATGCAAACTATCGAAGATGGATTTTCTTAATGTGCATGGTACAAAAGGTCTTGGGTATGACGTTGATGTATCACACAACACAAATTGGTCTTTTCCAGATATTCTATATTTTTTTGATTCTGGGAAGGACTGTATTTCAGTATCTGCTGTTTGGGCATCTGCAAGTGCTGGGAGGTCGTACATATCGATCTGTACAGCAAATGTTGGGCGTGATAGACAATCTGCTACTACATTTTGATCACCCTTCACATGGGCAATATCTGAGATTAATTCTGTGATTATGGCTAGTTGTCTTTGTTGCCTATCCGATTTTGCTGGTTTTAGACTGTGAAATACGCCGCATATTGGCTTGTGGTCTGTTAGAAGTAATACTTCGCGACTTTCTATGAGGTGGCGAAAATGTAATACAGCCAAATACGCTGCTAAAAGTTCACGATCAAAAGTGGAGTATCTTGTCTGTGTTGCTGTTAGTTTCTTCGAGAAAAATTCTATTGGTATAGGGTTTCCATTAACGACTTGATGTAAGGCAGCACCTACTGCATATTTGCTGCTGTCCGTGACCAGTTGATATTGTGTACAACTTGGTTGAGGATGGGGTAATTCCGTTAGCTTACCCAATATTTTAGTCATGGTAGAGAAGGATTCTTTTTCTAATCTATTCAGGGTGATTAGTCCTTTCGGTGTTAGTCGCATTCTCTCAGATAAAGGAAAAACTAACTTTGCGAATCCTGGTATTAATTTTCTGTAAAATCCTACCATACCAAGAAATCTGCGTAGGCTTTTAGCATCTTTAGGACACGGTAAAGATTCTATTTCTTTTACTTTATTTGCAGTTGGTGTAATTCCCTTTGAGTTAATTCTAAAGCCTAAGAAGTCAAGGGCTGTTACGTTGAAAATCGATTTGGAGAGTGATATTTTTAGGTTGTTTTCTTGTAGAATTCGAAACACTGTGTCAATATCTTTTTTATGAGATTGTTCGTCATCGCTGAAAATGAGAATATCATCGATATATACGAAGACACAGTCGGTATCTCGAAAGATTCTGTCCATATATCTTTGAAAAGTAGCCGAAGAATTCTTTAATCCAAACGGCATAAATTCATACTGATAAAGTCCCATTGGTGAAATAACTGCAGTTTTTGGAATATCATTGGGGTGCATCTTGATTTGATGATAGGCTGAAATTAAATCAATTTTTGAAAATCGCTGTTTATCAGCGAGTTTAGCAGTAAAAGAATTAATATTAGGGATGGGGTATCTATCACTTTTAGTGATACTGTTTAAGGCGCGGTAGTCTCCACAGCAGCGATATCCTCCACTCTGTTTAGGTACTAGATGTAGTGGGCTTGACCATTCGCTGTCTGAAGGGGTTATTACTCCTTCATTTATTAGTCTCTTAAATTCTTCTTTTGTAGCAGTCAGCTTTTCAGCAGACAGTTGTCTGGATTTAGCAAAAACTGGTGAGTGACTACCTGTGTCGATTCTGTGGTAAACACCGCAGTAGGTATTGTTTTTGTGGGTGTGAGGAGAGATAATTTCTGGGTATTTATCTAAGCTGTTTTTTATAAATGTGGGTATATTTGCTTCGTTTATGACCACATTTACAGGAGCAGTAGTGTTTACTAACAACTTCTTTTCAGTGGTTGTTGCTGGGTCATAAATTGTCCTGTTTTTGCAGTCGATAGTGAGGCCAAAGTTATTTAGAAAGTCAATTCCGAGGAGGGGATTGGTGATCTCAGCGACCACTTATGTCCAGGAAAAGGTTCTTCTTAAGCTCGGTATTGCAATCTCCAGGTTAGCTTGGCCGTGGCATTGTATTTTCTCTCCGTTGGCAGTGGTGAGTGATACTGGTATTGGATATAACGTCACGCCTTTTAACGCGGACGCCGGTATTATTGAGAGGCTTGCACCAGTGTCTACTATAAATTGTAATATGGTTGTCCCTAATCGTGCTTTGATTTGTAGTAGCGGCGAACTCAAGGGGACAGACATGGTTCGCGCTACTAGTTTTCCGAGGCTGTTGGTGGTGGTGTGGGTGGATGCGAGCTTGGTAAAATTTTGATGTTCTGCTTCTTTGGCCATTTACACCACGGTTTGCAAGTTCTTGCTTGCTCGGCAAAGTAGAGGTGTGCTCTGCATATTTTAGTTTTTTGGTCTGGGAAGTAGAGTTTTATTCCTGTCGGTATACGGACGTTTTTATTCCTTTCTGTGTGCTGCTGAGTGGAGAATGTTGTTGCTGTTCCGTTCATGTTATTTAATAAGGGCATTAATTCGTCCGCTAGTTTTCCTATTTGGGATGAATTTAGTTCTTTTTGGGAGGCAATGACGGGAGAAATTGTTGCGGGTAATGCCTGTAGAAATTTGTGAAGAACAATTTCTTCGCTGACACCTATCCTTTTAGCTATAGAAAGCATCTCTTGAAGGTATGCAGATGGACGGCCTGTAATTGTGTTGGTAGACATTAACTTGTCTAGCAACTCAGGCTTTGTTCTTTCATTAGCCTCAATTAAGGAGCATTTTAGTTCTTCATAGTTCTTTGCGTCTAAAATGTGATATGGTATTTTACTAAATAATTTTAGCTACCACCTCTGCAGGCAGAGATGATATGACCGTATAAAACTTTGTTGTTGAATTTGTAATATTCCGCAGATGGAATTGGGCTTCCAGAATGGAAAACCAGCCATTCACTGCCGTTTCCATTAATTCCGGCGTTTTTATTGTAATTTGTTGTAAGGAGGCTTCTTCCATTTTTTTTTTTTTTGTATGTAAAAATATATATATTCAAGTATTTTTTTTTTTCGATGAAGAGGGGTGGGAAAAAATGTAGTTTGTTTTACTTACGTCAAAGGTTCTCTTTAAAAACGTTTGTGACGTGAAATTAACTGCTACTTGTATATTTTCCTGAAAACTCCAAAATGTGTTTCTTTCCTTTCAGTCCTGGTAAAATTAGTTCGTTTCTTGAGGTTGTAATGTCCTTTTTGTCAGGGTCACCATTGTAATATTTTTAATATCCTCGTGGGTATAATTGATAAAGAAGTGGATACAAATATTAGCGTTGAGAGGAATATTTTATTTTTTCATTTTTACATACTTTGTGTTAAGTGTCTGCTGGCACAAGAACACATGTTGCCTGCTTAGAAGCTAGAGAAGGACTGGCCAATCCTTTAGGTCAAGCACAGGTCAGGGAGATAGAGAGAGTAGGGGAAAGAGAAATAGTAGCAGAGAAAGAAGGGGGATAGATTTGGGTATCTTAGTTCTTGGGAGTTATTTAGAGACAGAGAGGGTAAAAGAAACAATGTATTCTCTGCATGGTAGTAGTATCTGACCTGAGGTCATTTTGGTTCATTCCTACAGGATAAAACTCTTCTGTTCAATAAATGAGAAAGAAGTGTGAACAATATGGGAAATATGCGAACCTATTTTCTCCTATTAATTAACAAGGCTTTTCCGGTGTAAAAAAAGAAAGTATACTTTTATATCTAACCAACATCTTCCTCTGTATATCTGACTGATCACAGTTACTACTAGACACATTATATGTTGGAGACAGACTAACCACAAATGTAAAATGTAATATAGTCTACATTGCAACACAGCGCCATCTACCGTAAACTTTTTTAAGCCTAATAATTCAAAAGCAAAGGATTTACGAACATATGTTTATGAGATCCTCTTTCCTTGTTTTAGTGTGATGAACTCGTCACGAATTTTCTAAAAATATTTTTATACAGTCTGTTTTATTTTCTAAATAATATTGTTTTTTTAACTCAACATAATTTTCTAATGTTGTGTGAATACCAATGTTTTTGTTTTTTTATTTCTGTTTAAAATGAGTGCGTTATGCCTATTGGCGTGTGAATTTATTTAATCTCTTGTATGTGCAGGAGAATAGACATTATTCAGAACGTTAAAAAATGTCTAATCAGACACAGTTATCCATAAAGTAAATCTTGACGTAGTAGGATATATATGATGGACTCTCTCGCTGTTGTCAATGCATGATGGTCAATATATCCTCTAATTTGCTTTACAGTTAATGTTTGTGTCTTCTGTGAGATACTAAACCTATTCTGAAAAGCACACTGCAACTTTCACAAAATAATACGAACTTTAACATACGCACCAAACTTTAATGGATGTATTACAATATATTTCATATTATCATTCAGCTTATATTTGTGCTTAAGAAGTCTTAAACTAACCATCCCTTAGTCATCAGTGAGTCGTTTATCACTCGTGCGTAAAGAATTGAGTTGTACTTGTTTTTCAGTGATTTTACTAATAAAATATATTTGGGTAAGATGTTTTTTATCGCAAATTGCTAAATATCGTGGTGAAATTAGAATGTTGATAACTATGAAGAGTTTGTCTTTTTAACAGAGCAGATTCATGTCAACTTCGAAATTTCGTGAGGACAACGTTATGATATTCTTATATGTCGGCATAAATCTGCTATGTTGAAGAGACAAACTCTTCATATATATATATATATATATATATATATATATATATATATATATCTGTGTGCGGCGAAAGATTAATAAATTAAGTAAAATGTCAATTAAAAGAAAAAATAAACAATTAAATTTTCTACATTACGAAGAATAAAAAAAGTCTAGCAACAAGAAGAAAAATCATTCATTAAAGAAAATAGAAACAGTGAAAATAATAAGGTCGTTAAAAGGTTACTGATCCATGATTTAACACGTGAAAGATGTAGTAAAAACTAGAAAACACGAAAGAAAGGCAGAATGTTGGAAAAAAAGGCCAAAACAATATATAGGTGATTAGAATGTATAAAGGATAAATTTCTGACAGAAAAGAAAAGAGAAAATAAAGAAACATAAAAAAATTGCATATTAAATGCAATTATTCAGCAGCTGAATTTGGAAAAGTTACAGTTCAATTTCTGCATCATAGTTTAAGAATTAAAAATGAAAAAAAAACATATGTCAAACTCTTTGTAGTAAAATATATTCCCAAAAGGGAATAGCAACTGACTTTTCATTCTGTCCTTTAAAACTCTTTTATAACATTTCATTTTTGCCTCATTCTCATTATATTCTCCCCAGTACATTAAATTGCTTTATTTAGCAGGACCCTTATGAAAGTTAACTGTACTTAAATAATAATAATTATTTATTTCAAAATAACGACTATTTCGTGGCGTATGCATTTCTTTAGAATTAGTTGCTATTTGTCTTCGGTGAAAGGCACGAAGACTGAAGGCAGTCGGATCCTCGAAATTTATTCTTTTCTAAAAAATAGCATATTAAGACTTTCTTGGTTGGTTCCTTTTTTTAATAAGCAAGTACTCGCATGATGTGCGTTGTGGTGCAGTGGATATTGACTCGGAACGAGAAATCGGGGAGCCGAGTTCGAATTCCAGTTGAATTCATTGCATTCACTTACGCGCAAATACCCTTGGGAAAGGTATTAATCCGTCTCCTCCTTCCAGTTATATGTTAAATAACAGGACAGATTGGGTTCTATAGCCTTGGCTGGCAACCAGTCTACCGCAGAAAGTAATGGCAAACTACTGCGGGATAATCTTCTGCCCAGTCAGTCATGTCTCGAAAGTAATGGCAAACTACTGCGGGATAATCTTCTGCCCAGTCAGTCATGTCTCTTTCGAGACCTGATCGCCCAAACGTGTATCACGTATGGCACTTAACTGACTGACTTGTATGAAACTGATTCTGTTCTTTTCTATTTGCCCTTGTGGAACGGAGGTTGGTCCATTTGTTTGGATGTTTGCTTTCTTCTAAAATGTTTACTGTTGTGAAAAAAAACACTTGTTTCCAAAATAAAGATCTAAGATAAATAAGATTAAATATTATATAATACAACATTCTGATCATTAATTTTAACTGAAGATGTGCGTATAAAAGTTATACGATGAAGAGCATCATGAGGGAAACTGAGTTTGATTGTTTTTGGTTAGCAGCATATGGATTTCTGTAGACTATCTAATGCCAAAGTGTAAACATTTTCTGTACAAAATTTTGTTTTATTTTTGAAGATAATAATGGCTTCGTGACTCAAGTCTTAGTAATTAGCCCATAGCTGGAGGAGAGCAGATCGATTCATATTTTTCCTAACAATATTTGCAATTAAGTGAATACAACGTACTCGACTGGCACTAGAGCCCGGCATTCTGATTAACAACAATTCTGTGCTATTATCCTTTACATCAACGACACATCTGCACTTAGAGCATCAGGTATTCTTGAGCAATCACCATCTGGGTACTGACCAGGCCATCAACTTTGCTTAACTTCGTTGATCATAGTGGTTCTGAAAGAAAAAATATAGCCTTAAGCTTTTGGAAGAAAGTTCTATTAACGGAATGGTTGTTTACTAAAGATTTTTTTACTCTCAGTTGTGCACAAAATTTTTTAAAAAATTAAAGAATATTTATTACTTGATAGGCAATGTTAAATTTTAGAATTAGATTATCGGTTAGTACATACATTTAGGGGTAAGAAAATGGAACTAACTACTTGAACCGGATGTATTACAGTTTTTCCTCACTAAATTATATGAACTGCACACACACACACACGCACACACACACACACACACACACACACACACACACACACACACACATATATATATATATATATATATATAAAATAACGTAGATTTAATTACAATAACAACGCGCACATAGACACGCACACATGACACGGTCACAAAACGCAAACACCACCAGATAAATTAGATAGATAAAACAACAGTAATGAAACTGATACCCTTTGACCCGGTCAAAGTGTCAAGTGAACTTTGAGATCATATTAAGATAAACTACACGCACAAGCGGACAGATATCATTAGACCATAAAGGCCCCAACTAGAATACCCACACACACACACACACACACACACACACGTACACACACACACACACACGTACAGCAGCTAGAATACACGCACACACACACGCACACACACACAAACACACACACACACACACACGCACACACGTACAGCAGCAGTGGACAACCCTCACCAACCATTCATAGAAGGACCGTGACGAAGTTCGGACAGTCAAAAGCTTCTCTGCCATTCTGAAGATGAGATTTTAATCTCGAAATATTAATGTAATAAATAGTTAATACAAACACTTCCTTACCTTCCTTTATTTCATTCAACTCACTGTGACAGCCTTCAAGACATAACCCATGCAAGTATTTTTTATATATCATGGCGATAATTAATTGCATATAATTAAAACAAAAGCTTATTAATGATCCTTTGCTATAGGGTTACATCGATTTCAAACGAAATTCTAAATTCTAAACTTATTATTTGATAAACTTGGAAGCATCTGTATCATCACTCGTCCAGATGAGCACCATTCTTTCCTTCTATCGTTTCACACTTTTACAGCTAGAAAAATCTATTCTATTTTCATGGAATCGTGTCAGCCAAATTTAATCTGTATCCCAATTATAGGGTGTGTGGCCATATCACGTTGAAACACCAGTTCTCTCATACGATCAGCGAATTAAACTAACGTCGAGTCTGGTCAGTATCTGCTCGCTTAGGAATACCAGGTTTTGTAAGCTTTGATGTACGGTTTGGAATTAGAAATCGTACAGTGGTAGGATACGGGAGTATTTAATCTATTGTATCTTTTTCTTTTCTATATAAAATTCGTAAAATTATATTTTATTTAACAACATATTATTCGATTTTTATGACCATGATCTTCACTGTCAGAAGTAGTTCGATGCTGTCAATGGTTTCGTTATTTCTATTAGTCCATTCACCAAAACTTTTTGACATGTTTAGCTTGTCTCTCTTGAGAATAAAAGAAAAAGTCACTGAGTAATAACATGTTATTGTTTCAGAGTCCCTGTCATATTTATAAAACTTTTGTTTGGTAGTAAGCATAAATATGGTACCAAACAGTCATTAAAAATTGATATTATTATTTCATGGAGCATGAAGCAAACATAATTACTGAAATTAATCTTGCTCGTACCAGAAAGGTTCAACATTTGGAGACCCCCAAGGAAGAAAAATGCTAAAGAAAATTAATTTGTATTACATTCTACCAGCATTTTTCATTTAAATGAAAGAAAAGCAAAGAGAAAGAGGGAGTAACCAACATAGATGACAGAACAAGAGTTAGATTGACAAAGACAAGTATTAAAACGGCAAGAGAACACAAAAAAGCCAATTCTGGATAGCCACTATCGACTACGGCTTGAAAAAGTATTGTATAGATAGGAGATTATCAAACTTGTTTTTTCTTTTCTTAGTAGTAATGTAGATACGGTGGAGTGATGATTAGAGATTCGTATTGAGGAATCGGAGAGGTAAATTTTAGTCAAGTTCATTACTTACGTTAGGAAAAGTATGAATCATTAAGCTCTGAATTCAAAACAACGTGCAACCTTGCCTCTTTAAGTAAAGTCGAGAACATAACTTGAAATGTGAAAAGGGACGGAATAATTTTAACATCCCTTGTGCAAAAGAAACTGACAAACCATTGCACTATTCTACATTGAGTGTCAACATGAGCCACAATTTTCAGATGGAGGGTAATGGTGACCACGGCTTCACAAAGACGCGCTGAGTTAAATGAACAGTTCATATTTTGTCAAGACGCTTTTTGTAAAACTAGAAACACAATCACCACGACAATTTTTTTACATTCACTGACGTAATTGGTGATCCTTCTATTTCGGTTAATTAGTTTATGCGCAGTTTTCTAATTTTATTGTTTTCTTTCTCTCTTTTTTCTTTTCTTTTTTTCTTCCTTCTTTTTGTATCCATTTTGTTTCGCTTTACTGTAGCCTATATTTCAGTTTGGCAAATCTTTATGAATAATTAAATAGACATCACACGATTTCAATAGGAAGTGTGTTTTAATGAGAACTTAAATCTTATAAAAACTTCCTCATAGATTTATGACCATGATGCCATGTTTTTAGTTGTTAAGGCTTTCATTATCAGGGCATGGAGCTCGTTCCTGCCAACAGTGAGTGAAAACATGTTCTATGGATTAGCTTTACTCGGATTAGACTTCAAATATGTTAAACATTACTTTTTTCTTCATCCAGAGAAAGTGTATGGAACGACGGTAAATGTTTTTCAGTAAAGTGTAAAGCTAAATTTTGCTTAGCCGAAAACTAATATGAGTTAGGCACATTGATGATTAGTAAAAAAAATCACTTGCTTTAAAATATTACCTCCAACGTGAAATGACTGTAATTTACTCAATTTTCCTTCTTTGGCTTACTTTTTTCCTTCGTTTATTTCAAAAATTGTTTGTCTTACAAGCATGAATTTAGTAACTACATTCCGTGCAGTTATAGTGTTTCACTTTCCGATAAATTTTATGTTCTAATAATTTTCTTGTTTAACTTTTTTCACTTTTTCTCATATTGTTTGATTTTGATTATCTATTACTCATTCTTATATTCTCTGTGACATCAAAATTTAATTCGCCTTCTGCGTTTTATTAAACTTATTTTAACTTAGCAGATACTTTTCCTTCTAGGCATTTACCAGATTATTCGTCTGCATTATTTGATAATTCTTTTTTAATCAATTCTTCATAATACGCGTTACTCTCTTTCTAATTTCCCTATTATGTTCACCTTCTATATCTGTATAATAAAACAGCTTTTTTTCTATTTAACATATCTGTATTAATGAGTTTGAGAAGCAATTACATGCAAGAATGCTGTATTATGCTAGTGTTTTCCGTTTTTGAAATCATCTTTCAAAATCATCTTTTAAAATCTTGGCCTTTGACGTGGTCTCCAATACGAATTCTTAGATCTCAGCCTCAGTGTTGCAATTTGTTTTGTTTTTCTTCCCAAAAGATTGGGTTCTATAGCCTTGGTTGGAAATTAGTCTACTGTAGAAAGAAATAGCAACCAAGTATTTTCCTATTTTTTCTCCCTTTTTTAAATCCTCTTTTAAACACCCCTTTCTACTTTTCAATATTCTTCCGACATCTTTTCTCTTTTGTATTTAATCTTTTCTTTATTTTATTCTATTGTTTTTTGTTAATGTGCATTTACTTTTGTCCACCCTCATCTCAGTTAAAGGTTTCGTCTCCTTTATAGTTTGCTTTTCCTCCTGGTTTATCCCCAGAAATGCATTTCGCCAAATATATTTCTAAGAACATTGATATGCAGAGGTTTGACCTTTATTTTCGTATATTGTATGTTTCCCAGATGGATCCAGTGTTTCCGCGGCAAATGGAAAGTTCTACTTAGCAAATAAGAGCCAGCTCTTTTCTTAAAGTCTAAGTATTGACTTTTATTTCCGCCGTTTTATATCATGTATTTCGGAAAATATGTAATCAATGCTTATTTCTCTCTGACATATATTTACATATCTCTACCTGTGTTTCAATTTCTTAAAAAGCATATAATCTCTACAGATATTTGCTTTTCTTTTTCTGATATATAGATTCATATAATTGTAAAGCATAGTGATGTTTTATCTATCTATCTATCTATCTTTCTTTCTATCTATCTATCTATCTATCTATCTGGATAAATATCTCTCAACAGGGGGCTCTGTAGAGCTCATATGCGAGTTTCATAAATCAATACTATATTGCACTCTTTATAGGGTGTATCGATATGTTGATTTTTTATATTAAGGTGGAACAGACATGAGTATATATGTACTTCATTGTTATTCCATACGTGTGTAAGAAAATCTTCAAACACGCACACACACACACACGACAGGCAGATACTAAAAAATATGGTAACTAGTGAGCCAGGTAGATAGTTAAACCGAACAGATTGATTAGCAACATTCAGATCTAAATATTCGTTCACATCCATTTCTTTTCATTTTTACTAATACAAACAATTGCTCATACTCCATCCACATATTTGAATGAGTTAGTTAGTTAGTTAGTTAGTTAGTTAGTCAAGTATCATACATAATACACGCTTGTGCAATCATGTCTCATGACCCATCACTCACTAGGAAGAATATTTTACCGTAATGGGTAGCTTTTTCTTTCTGTAGTAGACCAGTTGCCAACTAAAACAATAGGACCCATTCTGTTTTGCCATTAAACTGATAGCTGAGTGTTGTAGAGATAGATTCATATCTTTTTCAAAGTTATTTTCATGTGAGCGATTATAATATATTGAAATTTGTCTTTCCGAGTCACTATCTTTTTATTGAACTGCATTCTTATGAAGTAAATTGTAAAATATTTCTAACTGTTTTTTCGGGCTTTTTTCAAATCACATTTTACCAATTTATTTTGAATTTAAGAAAAAAGCAAAACTTCAAACTCCTAATTTATTCAAACTCCCATTTTTATTCAAGGACTTAAATATTTTAGGACTTAAATATTTAATATGCAAATGCCTATAGATTAAGGATTTCATTTACAATAATTTTGATAAAACGGTTATATTTCGTCTCTTGCAAGATGGCTTTCATTTTTAAAACACACCTATGCTGACGGAAAAAGACACAACCACCTGAGTTACTATAAGAAATTGCTGACTAATATTTTTCGTTTTATCAGTCTTATTCAGAAAATGTTTTCGATTGAACAGTTTTTTATTTTTATTATTTTAGAAATAATAATGAATTACTGATACAAATCCTACTGGCTAACCCATATATGGCGAGAGGGAAAGAGGTGAATGCATACCTGTCCAAAGGGTTTTTGCGCGTAAGTACATGTAATAATCCCGACTGAAATTAGAACTGGTCTCTCCGATTTCTAATTCTGAACAGTTTTCTATTGCAGCACCCGCACTTCCAACTTTATGGCATCTGGTCCCACATCTAGCTACCAACTAGGTTCGTGGTTGTTTAATTTTCTTGATCGTACAAGAACATGATATAAGCGCAAGCCACTATAGAGAATATGATCAGTGTTAGTAGTAGAAAATATTTCGGCAGCATTTAAAAAAAGTCGAGCATTCTGTATCATCACTCATACTTATTATACAAAGATGCATTTGAGTTAGAAAGTGATGCATATTGCAATACACCTCAGTCTAGTGAACACATCTAGGGTAAGCACATGCTATATCACCGATTACTGTTTTTGCCAATTAGAAGAAAGGATTCCGATTTTGGTCCTTATAGGTGTTAGATAATCATTTCTGTACATTTTAGACGTGACGTGTTGGTGGCTCTATCCTGTCGGTAACAATGGTAAAAATAAATACCCTATACAAGCAGCTCGGGGTTTAATTGGCTACATTATACACACGCTCACCAAAATCGATGGGGTTGTAATTAGTTTGATACTGTTTAGATTGAATAGGTTATTTTGGATATAACCGAAAACAAAAATATGCTTAACAATAATAATTATATAATTAATAATTATGAAGCAGGTATATATAAAATAAATCCCCAGAACTGTTTCTTGCAATACATAGTTTATAGATACATTCTTTAGATCCGTAGAGATCTAAAAAACGTATCTATTAACACAAACATTATCGCATAGACAACAATTTATCAAATGTATTATATATGCATAGAAGGAAAATTCTTAAAAATGCTGCTATTGAAACATTTTAAAATATAAATTTGGGCCCCAGATTTTTCTTATTTTTCTATTTCTGTAAGAATTACTACTCTATCTTTCTTTCTTTATTTCCTATCTCTCTCTCTCTCTCTCTATATATATATATATATATATATATATATATATATATATATATATATGTATATATTTATAAGTAATGAAACATTTATAATACAAATATGTCATTTTCAAATTAATATATTTCAAAGAATTTTATCTTGTTATTTGCTATTTGACTTAACATCTAATCTAGAAATAAATTACCTTTTTTTTCTTGATGCTTAAATTTGTTTTTTACTCTACACACGCAATTACTATCAAATGTAACTCATTGAATCAATTTTAACATTTTCTTTTGTAATTATTAGAAACATTCAGTAGCCTTTCAAAAATTACATTACATATTTTTCTTGCACTTAATTATTTTCCCAAATCTTTTTCACTTTTCCATCTTTTGTTCAAATTTCTTTTCTATTTTTGGTTATGTGCAAGCTCAATTTACTCTATCCTCTATGTCACTAATGATGTCGGCGTCAATGAACTTTTTTAGTCTATAATATTCCCGGTATTGTTGCTTTTTGGTTAAATATGCCGCATCTTTTATATTTATTCTAAGTTTTAAAAAAACGACTGTTCATAAAACTATTTTGAGCCAGAGTTTTTCTATTTTATTATTCTTCCATTATTTCTTAAATTAACTAAACGTCTGTCTGACTTCTGACGAAAGTAACGCTTTTATAGGAGAAGGGTTTTCGTACAATATTGTGTGCGTTATTTTAAACTTTAAAGACTATCTGGAATTAATTCATAGTAAACGATAAAATCTAACTTAGGAAATAATTTTCTTTTAAAAATTCATTTTTATGTAAAACAAAAATCTAAATAATGGAAATCGTTTTTAAATTGAATAGCTACATTTTACAATCTTTTTCATTGTATTTTTCTCAATGTTTCTCTTGAGCGTAGATGATGAAGTATATCCTATCATATTACTTATAAATCCAATGATTGAAATATCAAACAAATAAAATTCGAATAATGAAAAAATAGAAAAAGCTTATTTAGCTACGAGCATTAGAGAACATAATGACACAATAAGAAAATAATTGTGTGGTACATTTCATCATTGAGAATTTCATTGGGCTAAAGCGATGTTTTTTTTTCTTTTTAAGTGTAGGAATAGAGGAGAATATAACAACGCCGGTGTTTTTGTCATAATTAAGTACAAACAAGAAATGCTGAATATCTTGGAATGTAAAAATATTAAACTTGTAAATTAATTTTTTTATGTGTCTGGATATTTTATCTAGCCAATTTCATTCAGTTCTCTTATATTTTTTATCACTTTTATCATTAAGTATCCCACAAGGTAGAATATTGTAAGAAATTTGATGGAAAGTTACTAAAACTGATCTAGCAATCAAAGCACCTTCTATAAACTTTCGTTTTAGTAACTTGCATCCTTTTTTAATTAAAAAAAACATTTTAGAAATGATATTAACTTCAAACTCATTTCAATAAACAAATGAAGCATTGAGTTTCTCGTTTGGAAAAAATATTTTTTGTTTTTATATAATATTTATTTAAATTCATGTAGGTTTTGCCTTTGTATTCATTCTGACATCTATTGCATCTATTATTGTTATTATTGTTAACTTATTAATATTGTTTTGTATTAATTCTTTACTGTTTTAAAAAATTGTTGCAAACTTTATGTTCAGCTTAGTTAAATTTTTTAGAGAAAATTTTATGACGTGTTTCATCACTTTACACATTTATTTCCAATACCTCATCAATTTTTTATATATAAAATATTTATATATAATAGTCTAACAAATATGACATTAGGAACTCATAAAAATATTTCTGGAATATATTTCTCACATTTAAATATGTGCGTCATATGGCGATAAGTATTAACCATGTCAAGTCAGGTAACTTAAAAGGAATTATTTATAAATAAAATATTTTTATAATAAAACTGTCCAACAAAATTAAAGTAAAATGCTACATAAGACCTGTTTTGCTCTAAGAAAAGTATCCTGATACCAAATCTAACCTTTATTTCTCTAGATTAAGGTAGCGTTTTCATGTACTATAAATCATATTATTGGTTATGAATGAAAAACACAGAATTGTCAGTTTAAACAACATTTGTCCTCTTAACCCTTTTGTGTAGAGTGTCGTCCCCCCATTTTATATTCCAGTAGTAGTCTTCCAACAAGCCGGTGTTCCATTTTTCTTTAAAACGTCTCTCCATCACTGAAATATCCTGATGGAATCCCTCACCATGTCCATCTCTCACATCACCAAGATTCTCCTCAAAAAATCCAAATGAGAGTAGAGAACATGAACTTTTAGAGACATGTTGCATCCCATATCATGATAATGATGCAGTAGATCATTCACAACTTGCACATAGTCATCTGAACAATGTTTTCCCATGAAATTATCACAAACTTTCGTAAATTATGCAAAGGCATTTTTTTTCTTGAGATGTTTGTTAAAAGTTTCATCAAGTACAATTTTTCGAATTTGAGGACCTATGAAGATACCTTCTTTTATTTTAGCTTGACTTAGGAAATTGAACATTTCTGCAAGATACGCAAATGCAAAAAAAAATCTTTATCTAGAGCCTTCACAAATTGCTTAAACAAACCAAGTTTAATATGCGAAGGAAGTAAATGGATTCTATCACATTGCAGAAGTGGTTTGTGCTTGATATTATGCTTTCCTTGATCAATTTCATCTTTAACAGGCCAATCCTTGCGTACATAATGTTCAGTTCTCGCTCTGGAGTCCCATAAGCACAGGAAGCAGCAAAATTTAGTATCACCAAACTGCAAGCTAGTAAGCATGGCTATAACCTTGAAATCTGCACAAACATGCTATTTATGGTTATTATATTGTATGCTCGTTAAAATTGTTTTAAAATTTTCATTTCATTTTTCATAGTTGCGCTGTAAACTATGGGAACAGATGGTATAGTGTTACTGTTGTGTAACCAAACAGCTTTGATGCTTCCTTTGGATGCATCTAAGAAAAGTCGTCAGTTGTTATTAAGTCATCTTTTATCGTAAACAAAACATGCAGTTTTTGTGTATGTTTTCAGTAGAACGTTATCTTCTCTCCTTCTTTAAGAAGATTATGTTCTTTAAGCCTTGATGCCAGAAGATCACTTTTAAATAGAGATCTCTACATAAGTCATTTAAAGCCTCTTGAGAAAATAGTATTGGTTTACTATTCCTTTCTGAATCAAAAGGTTCTGTTGTTTCATCACTGGAATGTTCATTTTCACTATTGAAACCCCATCTCTTGATTTGGGGGTTTTGGTACAGGTAAATCTTTTGAGTGCTCAACTGGGCGCATTGCTGATTGCAAATTTTGGTAAGCAATGTGTTGCTGACAGAAATAGCAATCATTAGAATGGCCTTTCTGCTCACGCCAAATCATTCGCACACCAAACTTTATGTGAACATTTTTTCTTCCATACCATGTACTCAATGTCTTTACACACGTACTGCAACAGGCATGAGGAGCCCATGGCTTGTCTTGGTCTCCTATTTCACAATGAAAGTAAGCTTTATACAATTTCTTGATATGGCTTGTAATGCTGCGCTTTTCTTTAGCAAATATTTATTTGCCACATATGTAGCAGAATCTATTTGGATCATCTTTACGCTGCCTTGAAGTCATTGTCAAAACCTATAAAGAAGAATAAAGAAATATTACATCTAGATGTATTAGTCATGACTTATTTAGTGATAAACACGGTTTAATATAAGCACACAATAACATATACACAATATGTAAGAGCAATGATGTGAGAAATTCAGTTTTAACTCTTTTGCTAAAATTCTCAAAAGATACAAATTTGCAGAAAAACTACCTAACTCAACAAAAAGAAGTCACGAAATGGATTTTCTATGCCATTGCGAATATAAAAATGGGCACAGGTGTCCTGTTCTTTTTCAAGTGTTGCACAGTGTAATTGGCAAACAATTTTATTGAAACATAGCTGAAAATAGTATAAAGAGAAAAGTCAAAGTTATTAAACAGACAATCAGTAAATATTAAACAAATATACACATGTCAAACTTACAAGCAGCAAAGGTTATTCAATAAAACTTCTGTGGTTTTAAGGTCAGATTTGATGCCGCCTAAGAAGCGACTACACTCGCAGCGGCGTTGATTTTCTTTTATACTCTATCGACCTTCATCGTGTTCTATTTAGCTTCCTTCGATAAGGTAGCAGCTGTAGTTTCTAGATTGATACAAATCAGGAGAACAAGTGTTGACACATTTAGTGTGACATGAACATGAAAATTCTCGGACGGTCACGTGGTTTATATTGACGGAAGTCGATTTTTTTTGGGCACTTATAAACAGTTCTTTGTTCTAGGGTATGAAAAACGTGTCTGTTACCTCAGATTAGGTTTTGACATCGGCCATGATGAACGTTGGAAAAAAAAGTGGGAGGTGAAGACGTCCATAATTACATAATACCAGCCAGAACATAAGAGACAAGATGAACTTGATGTAGGTTACTTCAAGCAGTCTGATTTTTGCACATTTTCAAGAAGGTTGCTTTTCTCGAGTTAAAGTTTTTAGTGAATATTTTCACAAGCAATTGTTTAGATTTATTTCTGTGTGGTTGTGTAGACGCACACATGTTAATTCTTTCAAAATGTCCGAATATGCAATGATGATATTAACCTTATGTGCAAACAGCGTAATATAACGCAAGGTATTCTTTCATTTATGATCCAGTAAATATGTATTTTATAATAATTGCACACTCACACACACACACACGTGTGTGTGTGTGTGCGTACACGCGCTAGTCTCAGGACGTCTCTAGATATAGGTAGTTATTTTTTTTGTTTACATTTCTTTTATAGATACTGCTATTTTTCTTATTCATTCTTATTGAAAATAGAATGCGGCCCCATTTGGACATTATTAGCAGTAATAAATACACGTATACACTTGTTATCTATATTGTTTTTGTGTTTATTTATTTATTTCATTTCATTAGCTGGAATTTTTATACATAGACTTGTTATTCTAATACAGTATTATTTCTGTTGGAAAAATCTAATCGCAATATTTTCATTTTGACGCGATTGTATTTTTGGGCTTATTAATGTTTTGGTTAATGATGCGGTTCGTTTATTTTATGGTAGTTGTCGCAGTTCATGTGCCGTTATATTTTAGTAGCTTCATTATATTTGAATGTACTTGTATTAAGTTGTTTTATAAAGTTATTCAAGGTAATAATACAGAAATAGGATCTTTGAAATTTTATAAAAACATTGGCAATTATATATCGAATAAAAAATATCATAACTAACTCGCAAGCTAGATAAATGTTTCTGCGTTGATTTAAATACAACTAGTATTTTGGTGGGGTACAAGATGAGTACAAGAAATATTGCTTCAATTTGTCATATTTATGTGGGAAAATGCTTAATGTGAACATAACCTACACATAGCGTATACAGTGTGCGATGGACAAATTGTTGCCTGAATGTCACAAAAATGAAAACAACGATAATATCTCATATTAAGAGAAATATCTGCAAAGATGACACAAACATATCTTAAAATAGTAAAGTGTAAATTTATTCAATAATATCGCAACTGGCTTTATCCACGGCTATGAACTATGGAGTCTCCTACATCTGTTCTGAACGGTCTTCTTGTCTAAGTTTTTATAAACAACCGTAATCCATTCCTTCATCTTTAGTGTTACAAAGAGGTCTGTTGATCTCATGCTCAACAACGCACCACAAATGATAATTAAGGGGGTTGAAGTCTGGGGAGTTAAGTGACCAGATGTAGGGGATGATGGGTCGTAGAAATTGTTTAACATCCATGACTGGTTTCTCCTGCTTGTATATCATGCTGCATAGTCTGGTTTCTAGACATAGGGTCTTTCAGCAGCCATTTTCTTGGCCAAGAACAGCACTATCTTCTCAGGTCACTTTCTGTAGACCTGTGGGAAGATCAATAGAGTTTATCACATCGCTATTTCAATGGATCACTCTATGATGTTTACTAGATGTATCATCAAACTGAAAACTTTTATTTTTGGTTGTTTTTGAGGTCTGAGAAGAGAAAGAGAACCGGGACTACTTCTTAAACAGGGAAAAAAAGGATGAGTCTCTACCCTTGTTTAATAAATGTAGAAGAATTGTGAACCAGGCGATAGAAGGGTCTGTCTACTCCAATTTGGAAAATATATTTTTTTAAATATTTAAGACTAAATTTACTAAGCTTTAACTTATTAAAAGTCAAGAGGTCTTATACTGGTTTAGAAGATAAATTGGACCAGCAGCAGCTAATAAAACAAAGATAAAAACTCAAACAACACCAGAATTAGAGAAGCTGGACACTAACAAAATGATAGTGTCTTAGAAAGTGAAGAGAAAGAAAAATATATCAGGCTCCAGAATTGGAGAGGCCAAGTAAGTGAAAGTAATGATCTATTTCGACGAAGAAGTTTTTTTTTTCCTTTAGTAAAAAAAAAAAAAAAAATCGCGCAGAGTTCTAACAACCCTATATATGTCACAATGCCTGGAGAATTTGGGGGTTGGGGTCATTCATCTAGGAAAGGGAATGGCCGATACATATCGAAGCAGAAAAAATTGATCCTGATGCAAGTGACTTTTTTAACAAGTTAGAACAGAATTGTAAAAATACATGAAAACGACTTATAATTAAATGATCTAAGCGAAAATTAAATTTAACGCCAATATTGACTGGACATCAACGAAATCTTATGGCCTTAGAAAGAGAAGAGAAAGAAAAATATATCACAACCCAGAACTGGAGAAACCATTTAGGTGAAAATAATGATTCATTTCGACAGACAAATTCACTTTTTTGGCAAAAGGAACAAAATTCTTTTTAAAATTTACTTTTAATCAAATACTTGTTTTTCTGAAGACGACAACGTCTATAACACATCTTACTAATACAAAACAATAAAAAGCTATCATATTTAAATAATGTTTTACTTTGATTATTTTTTATTTTATTATTCAGAGAAGATTTTCAGTAAATGAGTTACAATGTTTACATTCTCTGATTTTAACTTATATATATATGAAGAAGGAAGAAATTTAATTTCTCAAAATTACATTAATGATGTAGGGGTAAAAGATGTAAAAATATTTCTACCATTATCCTTTAAAAAGGAGAATTTTCTAAAGTAATTTAAGTCCATTGTGAATCATGCAAGTTTCATTAAAATTAGATAATTATTTAATTTTGCAAGACTTTCCAAATCAGTGTGGTTTTTGCCAGAGAAAACTCTCTGAATTTCTTAATATTATCCTTAGGCCTCTATGCTGACACAAGTAAAACAAGATTTTAAACAAAAATTTCAAACGTATTAGAAAGAATTAAAAAATGTAATAAAATAATAAAAATAATAATTTGGTATTATTAATAATAACAAACATTTTGACAATAGAACTTTGTTTATCAAGTTTGGGACCGTTTTCATCATACTATGTTTTTTTTCTCTGCAAAATATTGGTGGTACCTGTATTTTTGTTATTTTATGTTTTTTTATTTGTTTGTTTTTTGTTTTTGTTTTTCAGGAAAACAAAAATACTGATCAGTCAGCAAAATGATATGTTTTGTTTGTAGGTATGGTGTCATAGCTGAGAGTACAGTCCGTTAGTGCTTCGTTAGTTTCAGAACTTAAATTTTCTATTTGGAAGACAGCAAATACTCCGACAGGTGTGTTGTCATTGATGATGATGAAATCAAAACACTGACTGAAATTGATCCAACAAAAATGACACGTGCAGGGGATTAAAAAAGAAATTAAGAAATATTTTTTATCTTTTTATACTTTACGATGCAAGCAATAATATTTTATAGACTGCATTTCTATTTGTAATTCTTTGTTCAAACGCAATAGCACTTTCAAAAGAACCTACCCAAGCGATGAAAAATGAATACGCTACAATATCAGGCAAAGAAGATCACGGGAAAAAAGATATAATTCACTCTTGAACCCTTGAATTAAACCTCAGCTTTCTTTAAAGATATAGCATCAATTGGTACAGCTGCTGCTGATGTCATACTATAGTCACTATTCTCAGCTGTTCTTGGATCAGCAATTATTTCAATCCCTTTAATATTCTCTTAATGGGGATAACTTAATTTCCTCACTCACAACAATGCTAGATTCTATGAGAAGTGAATCTCGAGGTTGCCTCAAAGATAGCGTAATATAGTTGAAATATATGACACAAATGGTTGAATGAATCTGCTTGTAAACAAATCTTCTTTCTGAAGTAGTTGAGTTATATTCATGTAAATACAGCGACATAGATTTACTGGTTTTTTAGAAGTTTCGTTGGCTATTGTTATACCTTATTTATATACGTTATTTATGTAAGTGTTAGTTCCTATGTAATAGAGAATGGCTGTCAAAACATTTGCCTCCCCAACCTTAGACAAATACTACAAACGAATACTTGTATTTCTTTCAAACCAATGAAATATATTACATTTCTGTCATATCCACTATATTTTATACATGTTTTGAAGATAGAACAATACAATCTGTTCAATATATCTTTTGTGACTCTTTGTTAGAAACATTGTCGGTTACATTTGTTCAGCATTTTAGCCGATTATACATAACCATGAATAATTACTCTGCAAGAAATGAGTTCAATAAAGAAATTAGCATTCGTTTTTTTAAATGGATTCACATTTAGTAGATAGATAGATAGATAGATAGATAGATAGATAGATAGAAAACCTAGAAAGTGGACAAAGAAAAGGTCTTAGATAAATAGATACATAGATAGAGAGAGAGAGACAGACATAGAGAGGTAAGACCAAGAAGGTGGACAAAAGAAAGGTCTATAGATAGATAGAGATACAGAGATAGATAGATAACTATGTACTTTTTACCTGCCTCAAATGTCGATGTTCTGCACCATAAAATAGTTTTTCAATTATAGCTATTCAATGAATATAAAATTTCACCCTAAAATGTATCGTGAAATATTTTTATAATTATTAATTTTAAGTGTGTCCGTTTAACAGTAACGCCAATTCACTACTTATTGCATATTATCCCTGATTTTAATAGTTTATATTTAGTGATAACGAGATTTTAAATTCTTCTATATTTATTGATGAATATTTTTATGAAAGTTACAATTGACATTTAATTTAAATTTTTGAAAATCAAAGGGAAATATTTTTTGTAATTATTGATTCTCTGTGTGTCCGTTTAACACTAACGCCAATTCACTAAGTTTGCATATTATCCCTGATTTTAATAGTTTATACTTAGTGGTAAAGAGATTTTAAATTCTTCTATATTTATTGATGAATAATTTTATGAAAGTTACGATTGACACTTAATTTAAATTTTTGAAAATCAAAGGTGACAAGGAAGCTAGAAGCCAGAAGAGAATTGCACAAGATATAAGTCCGATAGAAAAAAAACATTAATACATTATTACATCTAGCTATTTCAAATGTAGAATGATTAAACCTTGCCGCCAATCTAGTTCATAATTGCTAGGTAACATAAAAGAATGTCTGAAAAACAACCACGAAATATTTATAGGAAATGTAATAATGATATTTGCAGATAGTCTATCATGCTCTAGATAAAAACGGTGAAGCCCGGATATAGCAATGAACATCTCGAAAGCTTTTCAGAATGTTTGACATAAAGGTTTTCTCATCGAGCTGAAAGTCACGTTGTCTCCAGACACAATTTGAATTGATCCAGTCTTTGCAATCAAATCGTGGAATGAAAGATACTCTGAATGGCCATTTGTCGAGATTCTTTCAGACTAAAGTTAGTTTTCCATAAGATGGCTCTAACCTGTTTTAATTTTTAGTAAACACCTTACCGATGATATAAGCTCTCAACTACGTGGTTGACAAGCATTAACTGCTGCCTCGACAGTAAGGCTAATCGGTTAGACAAGATCAAAATGGCAGCCGATGTCAAAAACATCAAGTTCGTCATTAACTGAGGCAAAAGATCGCTTGTTAATTTGAACGTCTCCAAAACTAAACTTTTTTTCCGTTAATCATCTGAGAGATCCATCAGCAGGTCTAACGCTAAACTCCAGGAAAGTAACTTGTTGCACCTTCTCGGGCTAACGTTCTCACCTGACATGAAGCGGGGAGGCGATATTGAATCCATTGCTAGCTCAGATGCTAAGAAAATTGGTTCACTCTATCGTGCGAGACAATTTTTTCTCTCTAGAATTTATCTTACATATCTATAAGTCTACCATTCTTCCATGCTTAGAATATTGATGCTACATATTGTCAGATGTCTCTGCTCTTTACCTTGAGCTCCTTGATGAAATCTGGAAAGAAAGCAGCAATACTATTTGTCCTGATTCAGCGGCTCGACTTCAGTTACTTTCCCACTGCCATATGTCTTCCTCTCTCTGTCTTTTCTATAAATACTTTCATGGTAATTGTATGTAGAAGCGCAGTACTAGACTGGATTCGAGATCGAATCAACTGACTGATTAGCTGGCTAGATGCAACCGTAAATTCTATTCTAACACTTTCTTTTCTCACACTTCTCACTTGTAGAACTTCCTTTCAGCTCCATGCTTTCCAGCCAACTTTCACCTACAAAAGTTTAAATTCAATATCAGTCGTTATCTACGGCTCTTCTGAATACTCTTTCCTCTTCCCGCTGATTATTAATGTTCCTTTTCCTAATTTCTTCACACCCTTTAACTCCTTATATCTTAGTTGCTTAGTTGCATAGGGTGATACCAATTATAAAAGGCTTTATTCTCTACTGAATTCCTCTTGTACATTCATCTTGTCTTACATTTAGAGCTTAAATTAATTTCAATTAAAGAAAAGTCACTTGTTTTCAATCGGTGGCAAATTCTGTTAAATATGAGGTGGTTATGATCGTCACGGGAATATGAACATTCAGTTTCAAATCTTCCAAGAAATAGTACTTTAAGTATTAAACTGAGTAATGATTGCTGCTTGACATTCTACACTATTTCAAATAAAAGATTAAGATAGAAACCCCCATCAATAATAGATAGAGAGATAACAGCTAGTGAACTTATAAATATTCTTTAATAACCATATCGCCCCAAGCAAGGCAGTTTACTGCCACCGGTGTGCAGGGTGTTACATATGAGGAAAGTTATTAGAAAAAGGGACAGGTTATAGGGGGTGTCAGGAAGTGGGTAAAAGAAGGATGAAAATACAGATGAGAGTGGAGTGGACAGAGAAAGAAGCAGGAGAGAGAGAGAGAGAGAGGATGCAAGTTATTGAGATAGGAGATGTCAACTGACTTTACATTTATATTCTTGAAGATTGTAGCTGTCCAGGAAGCAAGTAAAAGGAAGAGAATTCCACAGGCAGGAAGTGCGAGAAAAGAAGCTATTAGAGTATTAGTTGCGTTTACATTTTATGGGTTTCAGAGTAGAATGGTTGGACCTAGTTGCTAATCTTGTGGCTCGAGTAAATTCATACATAGGGGGCACCAGTGAGCTACGTTCATTGAGCAGAAGCCGTTATAGTAATTGTAGAAGAGACGCAGGGAAGCCCCATTGCGCCGGTGAGAAAATGACTGTATCTGAGCTGCCAAGTCGGAATCGATCACATTACAGATTCTCCGTTGGATTTTGTCAAGAGCCCCTAGGTGGATAACAAGGGAACGCGACCAAATATGGCAGCAGTATTCAGTGCACGGGTGGATGATAGATTTATATATATGCAGGACGGTTTCAGACGGAAAAAAACTTCCTGGCCCTACACGCAGAACCGATCTGCTTAGTAGCGGATTTAGCTATGGATTCGATATAGTCATTCCACTTGAGGTCTGTTTTAATGTTTTGTTTTCAGGAAGACTAGCTTAATCCATGCTAATGGGGTGGGTAGGAGTCAGTGTCTGTGATGGTTAATGAACAGCAGCTTCGTTTTGGAAGCATTACAATTCACGAGCTATTTCTTACCCCAGTCCACCACAGATTAGAGGTCTTTTTCAAGCTCAGCAGCGAGGTTTGCTTTGTCAACCTCAGCAGAATTTTGATCGAGGCGAGAGTAAACGGTAGTGTCGTTAGCGTATACACCTACTTGAAATCTTATTGCATCGGGTAGATTTAACTGAATAATTGTTTACTAGAAAATAATTTCTAATTTTTCACCATCTGTAGCAGTGGCTGCTCCGTCATTAAATACTGAATGCTTTCATGTGCGGGAATGGCTGATATAACTATTATCATTACTGTTTGCGCCACATTATCCCCAATATTATTAATAATAACTTTGACAGTAGTATCAATAGCAGTATAATATTCGTATTTCATCGAAATGTTTATATTTATAAAGAGTATGTAGGAATCTTTATCGAAGAAAATTTCTCTGCTCTAATATGTGATATCACATTGCCTAAGCGTGACAATCATTTCTTCCTTTACATTCTTCCTGTACTTTTCTTTACATTCTTCCTGTACTTTTCTTTACATTCTTCCTGTACTTTCTATTTCCTTTTTTCCTTACACCAGCAAGTTTTCTGTTTTTAAGCATCCTTCTGGCGACCGTCCACGCGGATGCAACAAAGACTTAATCAAAAGGTGTACAGGATGTTAGGCTGGATATTTCAACAGACAATAACAAGTTAATAACGCTTCGTCTTCCGACTGGACACTTTCTGATATCAAAGAACAAAGACAAGCTATCCTGAATTAAAATCTCTTTCTGTTTCCAAGGTAGTTTAAAGAGATTTGTATGCGTTCACATTCAGTTACTGCTAAGCGTTGCCTTTGCATTTTTTCAATTGTTTTTTTTTTTTCTGGAAAAGACGAAAACTTAAAGAAACTCAAAATGAAAGATAACATATTTGAAGAAACATATCTAATGATTATTCTCAAGTTATGAATATTTTCAATAATCTGTACATTCCCTCTTTCACTCGTTCTCTCTCTCTCTCTCTCCCTCCTTCTATCTTTGTCTTTTACTCCGACACACGTAGATAGAAACATACATCATTATTTTTTAACGTTATTTATAGTTTTCATCATGTCGTTCGAAGTCAACTATCTGAACATATAAAGAGTTACCTCGGAAAAAAACGCCTTTCATATTGCATTCAGTGCCAAAACCGACTTCTATCTCCTCTTCCTCCTCCTCCTCCTCTCTCTCTCTCTCTCTGTCTATCTATCGTGTGTATATGTAACCGATCATCCATCGGAATACTTAAGAATGATAGGTCAGATCTAAATTAAATTAGACCAGTAAACAGTTGTATTATAAAGCGCTCAATACATATTTGAAAAAGATGAAGATTCAACATGTAGAGTGTTAAGATATTTAGCAAGCGAAAATCAGTCGCTACCGTGGTTTCGTTACCATGTTATGCTAGCATAATTTCAACTTTGTCGGTTTCGTCAAGCGAATTGCTTGGACTGATAGTTTAACAGTTAACGCTTTCATAATTTCATAACCGGAAGTTCAAAGTAAGAGAGTTGTTTGTTATTTGGAATCCTTTGATCCCGATTTGCACGAGCCTAAAAAATATTTTCTAATGTGTCTACATCCGGACATTATTTCGGCTCTTTCATTTAGCAGCTTTTGTCGTTCTGGAATTATACTATAATCAACTTTTCTTCTTGGTACAATCTGCAGGGTTCGGTATTTTAAAATATTTTTCACGTTACGCGTTTTGCCGTTCTTTTCTTTTAATTTTCATACATAGTTGGTGTGTTTGTTGCTATTTTTAAGTTTTTTAATTTGAATTTTTATTTTTGGTTATTCAAACGTGTTTTAAAAATTCCTTCAGTACATCCTATATCGTTTAATTCTGCTTGATAGATGACTCTTTTGTTTTTGCAAACTCCTTCAAGCGGACATTTCTTTTTATCTTTGCAGTTACGCTTTTCATTAACGGTATTCTCCCGAACGTTGCTTTTTTAAATGTTTGGTGTTTTGCCTCTTTATGTGATTTTCTGAATTGAAAGTGCAGCTGTAACTTAAATGTATTCCTATTAAATATTGTGTGTAGCTTGTTGTTTTGGGGGAAGTGTTTGTCCGAAAAATATTTCTTCTTACTTCTAAATTATAAAAAACGGGTTGAACTAAATGATATTACGTTTTTTCGTATTATTCTTTTCATTTATATAGGGTCAATATAGTTATTTTTGTCCATTTTCTGGGCATTTTCATAGTCTTTCTTTTCATCAAAGATTGTGTTAATTGAGTAATTTTTACTTTCTTTGTTGTTTTCTATATTTCTGTCAATGTCATTGTAAATTAAAGAGTTGGCGAGAAAGAAAGATCCATTGCATTTCCTTAGCACGTCTTCACCCATAATTGGGTGTGCCTTACGGAGGATTTTAGCTATCATAAGGTGCAGTTGTTTTCCGTTTCCTTCTGTACGGTGATTTATTGAGACACAGCCTCTAGTTAGCTGGCCATTGACTCGTCAAGAATTCTTCCACACTTTGATCGGTTTTATTTTTTATCCTACTGTGTTACTAGGAATCCGCCTCATTTACAGAAGCATAGAGTGAGGTAATGGATTTAGTCACCGGCAGTTAAAAATAGCATACATGTAACCCTAATTCCAAATAGCTGGTATTAATTTTATATGATTTCAAAAATGAGAAGAGTTTTCTATAAAAACTGGAGAATACAATTATTTTTTGTCGGGAAAAGTAGCCGAAATGATAAAATTAGAAAAAACAGCTTCAAAGGTAAAAATGTGCAAATTGCTTTTGTCGGAAGAAGTAAGCGAATTTAACAAAGCTTGTTAACTAAAAGTGTAGTCAAAATATTGCCATTAGGTTTTGACGATTTTCGCCGCTAGATCAAAAGTCGGCCTTGAGAATTTTCCGTTTACTGACTACCAGGACGGCTGGTAGGAACAGCAAAGAGTGAGTTTTCTTCCCTTCCATTGGAGAAGCGGAAGACTCACTCGAAATGGTTACATGATATTACTTACATGTCAGGATGGTATATCTTATATAAGGAGGGGAAAATAGAAATCCCATGCCCACCTTCAACAACCCGGTTTTGTAACTTTTTAATAAACTTGGGGTGAAAAACGAAATTACGTGAGACGGATACCGACGATTGAATGATACGGTCAAGCTGAAACGGCCAGTCCGAATTTGGCGAGCTGCAAATTGAACAAATCACCGTCCCGTGTGGATAATAGATCACGAATATTAGCACGCTACTAAAATACCAGCCAACTGATTTTTTCGCGTCACTTAGCGTTGACCTGCATGTGATTTTGTATCTATTCGATACATATATATATATATATATATATATATAAATCAACACCCTGGCGTTGAAGTCTGAAATCTGGTTTTTATTATATACCGTTCCCTCGCGGGTCTGGGTTAACCTAGTCGGATGAGGACATGCGATCCTGCATTAGCCAGCCCGAGATCAACAAGCACAATATGGGCGGAATCGACCGACGATCAGGAAGAATGGCTGGGCTCAGCCAGGGGTTGTGTTATACTATTCTATTCAAACGTTCCCTAGAAAAGAACCTGTAGCAGATTGTATATTATCATCATACCAAAGACATTTAAAGTTATGATTTTTGCAACATAAATCACTATACGTATACAGATAAGGATAACTTGTCCGTCTATGAAAAACAAAAAAAAAAAAACTAGATAGATAGATAGATAGATAGAATGGAGTGTCGACCACTGTCAGTAGTCGCAAATCTGTATGTAGTTTAGACAGTCGGCAGTTTTTATCACAAGATGTATTTTTCTGAAAAAAAAATTATTCCGATATAATAGTAATGAGAACAGAGAAACTTTGACAACAAATCTACATGAAGGAGAAATTTAATCAAGTTCACATGCCAACACAACGCCATCTACCGAAAAATTTCATTACCTTTAATAACTCAATTACGAAAAGTTTGTGGACTTACTTTTCTATGGACTTTTGACCATGATCTGGTATGAAGATACCACTTATAATTTGTAAAAGTATTTTTAATACGCCCTATCTATGTATACAGGACTCAAATGCGCCTCACACGTAATAATCAAGGGGAGTCAGGTGACCAGATGTAAAGAGTGATGTGCTTGCAGAAATTGTTTGACAGTCATGACTAGGTTCTCCTACCTGTATGGCATGGTACAGTGTTCTGTTGCCACGTATAGGATTTTCAGGCAGAAACACTTTTGACCAAAGGAAAAACTTGATGTAAGCTTTCGTGTTCAGTCTGCGATGCTGACCAACAAATTCGTTTTTTTTTCACATCAAAACCATCAAAATGAGTTTTCCAGCTGATCTATCTTCATAATCACTATTAGACTCATCCAACTCTTTCTGAATTCTCTGCACTGCACTCAGATTGACACCCAAACTGTCTGAATTGTTCATATTAGAACTTCCGGTGAGAATGCCAAGCAGTACAGTAGGCTCTTTATAAATCTTTTGGTAAGTGAATCACGTCATGTTGGTCTTTTTCTTTTAGTCAGTGTCAAACTGAGCTTACTACAAAGTGCAGTCGACAACATCAAAAACAAGTAACGCCCATGCTTGAACATTAAAAATATAAATTAGGACAATATATATATACATATAGCGATTATAATGTCCGTGTACAGTCATTACTTAAAAGGATAATACAATTCTATCGTTCTTGAAAATCTATAGCAGTTGATTTTCAGCATTCTAAATTGCACACGGAGTTTATGCACACTTATCATACCTATTCCATTCACATTCCATTCAGAAAACTCAGTTTCTTTCCCAAACCCACTACTTTGTGTAACAACCAGCAAGATATGCTTTCACGATCATTAACATCTTCAAATCTAGGCTCAAAATTTATGTATCCTACATATCTTCATAATCTGTACATCCTCGTCTTATGTCAATGTAACAGCCTCACTCAGTGACTTTTTTACCTTAAGGGATTCTTAGGACTTGTATTAGGGTTTTTTTTTAATAAAAGAAAATTATTTTATTGCAGGTATCTTCATTGTTTTCTTTTACAAGCAGCATCGCGTGATGAAAAAGGCCCCAAACTTAGTAAAAACAATTTTAAAATGTTTATTATTAAGAGAAAAATCAAATAATGTGTTTGTTTTTTTTATTCTTTTCTTCTAGTATATTTGACGTTTTGCTCAAAAAATGTGTTTTTCTTAAGGAGCCCGTTATATATACAATGAGTGTTTTGGCGCCATTAAAAAAACTTGATTTGAGAATTCTTGTATAACTCAAATAATTGTTAGATTTTAATACAAACTTTAGAACTTACTGACAATTAAAGTAATTATATTTTTTACCCCTCCTCACATACACATATACATAATTTTATAAATGTGGTGAGATTAAACAATTAAAATTGCTTGTAAGAATTAAAAATAGAGCTCTTTCGAGAATGTATTGCAGCAATTTTTTAAAAAACTAATTTCTTGAAAATCTGCTCTGAATCACAAAATAAAAATTCAGCAAAGCTTGACATTATTTAAAGAAAATTATTAAGAGAACTAGATGAATATTTTTCCGATGAATAATTAATTTTAACAAAAACAGTTTACATCTTTTAAATATTAAATAAAATAATTTACAAATATCAATTCTTTAAAATTCTGCATTAATATTATTATTTTATCTCGTAATTTTATTGAGCAAAAAGTGTATTTACAATTCAAAAATTGAAAAACTTAATACAAATTTTTCGCCAAAGTTTTAATAGTTTTTAATATTTTTTTTAGTGTTTAAACATTCTTCTAAGCACGGTTGTCAATAAATTACATTATTGTTAAAAGATCATGAGCATGGAAGATTACTCCCTTCTAGGTGAACTAATCTACTTCGGATCTAGGCACATACAGGCGATCTATGTCAGCTTTAGGGTGGTTCATGCGGTGCCAAGTGAAAAGCTTTCTCGTTTTGACATGAATTTACTTAATGTCAACTATAGTCTAATTAAAGATATTGAAACTGTAATGCACCACAGGGTTAGCCAAAATCTTTTTGGCTGATATTCTGCTTTATTAACTCAACTTTTTAGTTAATATCAGACGCACACGCTTGTAACATTCTTTTCTTACATTGTCCTTCATTTAGGTATGTTTATAGCATTTTCTATGTGTTTATAGGCTTCTTCACTAATGTTTGTTACAAATTCTAGATTTATTGAGCGTGTTTCTGTAATTATCTCTTTCGTGAATATTACTTCTGCACATTTATATGATCTGAAATCCGTAACGATGTAATGACTTAAACATTTTACAGTATTAAGAATACCCTTTAAATCATTGTCGTCATTTGGCAAAGAGTTTGATATAATCCATCTTTGTTTTCATAGTGATTACAGTTTAATTCATGAGAAATTTGGGGGGGGGGGGGTAAAAACACATAAAAAGGTGACATGGAGTCTCTTTAAAATATTTTTCATCGGATATCCAAACAGCTGGAAGTGGTAGTACCTTTGGTGAGATTTAGATATAATGTGGTTTTCAACAGTTCCCTGCTATATTTAAGGACATTTACTATCATCGAAGAGACATTCTTCATTTCTAGAGACTTAAGGATCCAAATATCTGAAATACTCTGAAAGATTTTAGGGTAATCTATCCAAGCTTTTCTTAGACTTCTACCTTTTTTCTTGGAATTTTCTATGATTATTTTTATTTTTTAGTAGTTGACACTTGCAACCATATAAACCTCTTCAACATCCCTTCTACTCCAGGGATGAATGTTATTTTAATCGAGACCAGTAAATATACAGTCCGTTAGGACAGATGTAATTAATTTTTTGCGGTGGACAGACATGTTATTCGCTTATAATATTTTGGATCCTCTGTTTTATCTGTTTTTGCTAAGAGAAATGTAGTATCTTCAGTGATATATTCTGCTTTAATTTTAGATTTCTTGATCGTTTTGATTTTCTGTGTTGAAATATTTTAATTTCTTGAAATCTCATCTGGTATCGATATCTCACATCTGATTACCTCAATTTCTAACTTTAATTTTGCCTTTCAAGTGAACTCTTTTTATCTGCTGTTTAATGTTTTATTTGTCTTGATATTATTTTTTCAGAGCAGCCAAAGCTTTTGCATAGATGTGATTATTTCCTTTTTTGATGTTTTCTTATGATCTGTCTCTTAACAATGTTTGTAAAGCGGTGTTATGTGTTTTCACAATATGTTTATTGGACTTTGTCATCTGAACTTTGGGAGCTGATTTCTGTCTAACTTTGGGTTCGAGTGACTTTGTGAGAATTTGAAAAGTGTACTTTTTTGCTTCAGTGATTTCAACTCAATTGTTTTCATGGAATTCTATACTAGTGAAGTCTGATTTGTTTTTAGCTGTGACAGAATCTGAACCAGTGCAATTGTTTATGTCCCATCTATATTCTTTCTTTGTATTTCCTGAGATATCATTTCGTATCTTATTTAATTTAGTTTGTATCTCATCCTCTGTCATATTATCTGCTTCCACTCTTGCCTCAGTATTGGTGGGATCACATCTGATTCTGCTTAGTTTTCTATTTTGTTTTATCTTATCTATTTCTGTATTTGGTAGTCTTTTATTTCATATGATGCCATTTTAGACATTGGCAAGCGCCTTTGTTTCGAGATAGGGTATTATTTTAATTCCTACCATGTCTCTCCATATGTAGTATGTCTGATCGGTAATTGTAATAGCCTGGTTAGGGGCCAGAAATAAAGACACAAAGAAGGAATAGAGTTAAACAAATATATTACCAAAGAACGGTAGTACAAAGAGATACAACATGAGAAGATAACCAGTGTGGCTGTATTGGTCCGGCTATCAAACCTCACTCCACAAAGCAGAAACTGCTGCTTATTTATAGTTTTAAAGATTCCATGTGTGCATGGGTAAATTGTCATAACAGTAATGTTTTTGTTAATTTTCGAGTGCTGGGAAAAAAGATGATATGACTTGATTATATTTTATTCAAGATACGATTCAGGCACGGTTAGTCCCCAACAGATATCACCCCGATATATCTAAACCATGGCGAATTATATTTATGTATATATTATTATTATTATTATTATTATTATTATTATTCCTGTCCTTATAATTATTATTATTATTATTAATTGATGAAAGAGTATCGATCTGCGTACCCAAAGTTTATGCCTCAGCTGCCGGTGGCGGTGCAGTATGGCTGCACATAAGAGGGTGACAGTCTCGCAGGAGTTGCCAGAACGAAGATGAAGATAACATCGAAGTGTCTTAAGTACTCCGGCTCTGAATTTGTTGTCAGAGTTTACTCCCAAAGCCATTCACATGCTTTGGGTATGACGTTATAACAGCAGAGTTTTTAACCCTTTGTTGCATGAACCCTTTATATTTCATGAATTTTGATGCCTTTTGGTATTTTTACTTTGTTGGGGACCAATAAGAAAAAAATTGCTAAATTTAGTTGACTCCTTTTCTATACGGGGACGTCCTGGTTTGGTTAAAATTGTAACCGTTATGAATGGCAACTTATCTAATGAGGAAAAATAGAGAGACAAAAAAAGACCTATCAATGCTTAGAAACTGTTTATTTTCTAAAAGTTCACTTAGAAATCAGCAGATCAAAGCATTTAATATTGCCTTCATCTATAGGGAGTCTTATTTTACAGCAGTTCACAGCACGGAAAATGACTAGGGTTGAGATAGAAAATCCATCTGGTTACTATTGCATTTCATACATCAGCCTGAATGTCCTTTCGCTGTAAAGGAATTCGTGGGCAATTCGCTTACGTCATCAAGGTCAGCATGTTGCCACTCCGATACCAACCTTTTCTTCTTTTTTTTTGTGTTCTTTTGGCCGGTGGTGCGTTCACGTCTTGATAATCAATGACTTGGTCATCATCAATTCCAAACTCTCTATTTGTTGCTGACGGCTGGCTATTTCCAATGTCATCATCTGTTGCATTTTCTGATTCGCTGTCAACGTGATAATCTGGATCACCGTCGGAGTCACCTTCATAATCTGAATCGCCAGAATCCAGTCATTCATGGTGTCATCAGTTTTGCTCTCATTGTCAAGCAACTGGATCACATTCGTTGCACTTAGTTAGGAGGCTGACCTAAAAAGAGAATGTGCTCATAAATGCATGAAATGTCACTGTACCTCAGCATTATGGTGTTGTAGGAAACCATACTGAATAATGGATAGTAATTTGCTTGGGAATATTGATGGTATATCTCATATAGGTACTTTATATGCATAATGATTACGATTGTGACCAAGCATTATGGTACCCCAGCATAATGGTCACAATTGTAACCAAAGTAAAGATTCACGTGGCATCTAAACTCTATGCAATTTACTTCATATTATTTGACATATATAAATTCTATATCATCTTACTAACAATCTTATGTGCTTATATTTTTGTATAAAGACATTTAGGCACATTTATTTAGCTTTGAAGATGAAAAGTCAGACAACTCACCTCTTGTTCATGGGCGCCACCATCTTGCAAAAGCAAGGTTCTATAAGAAACACCTATACTAAAAAATATAAACTAAAAATGGTTACAATTGTGAGGCATATGCAAGTGAAGGTATGGGAGTTAGAATTTGAGTAGGATGGAGTTAGAGAAAGGTTATAATTGTAACCAATATGCAAGAAAGGGTTAAATCAGTGTTTTCCTTCTCTTAGATGAACTACTAACCCAGACTGACAAGGTCCATCTGCCCGAAGTATATATTTACGCAGATAAATATATACATGTCTACTAATCTGAACCAATAATAAAAGTATTAAACAAAAGAAAATGATTTTAAAACTCGAAACGCTTTTCCTACAAATTTAAAAATACGTCCTCGTTCATAAGATGTTGCGTTACCTTACATTTCATTCATTACAATCTATAAATAAGAAAAGGATAAATGAATAAAATTATAGGCAATTGGTGGTAAAAATGTTTGAATACTAAATGTTAGAGAAAGAAATCAGCTATATTAAAGAACTAATACTCGTATATAAACAAAGCAAAAGAAAACAAACCCTACCACTCGAAATGCTTTTTCAACAATTTTGACATTTACGTCCTGTTTCATAATGCAAAAAGAAATGTTACACTTATTGTTGAAACTATATTTATTTTTAGCGATCAAACATTCAGTTTAATCCAATGCACATTTAAATTCGTGGTGATTTTATTAATGGTGACACTTTTTAGTATCTTACCAAAACCAAATCAATAAAGCCTCTAAGACGCAATATATTACTGGTTTTGAAGTATAACAAAAATATTAATGCAAGATAAAGAAATAAAAAAAGAGAATTACGGAGACAGAAAATAACGATTGGTATTCATGTTCATGGAAAGCAAAAAGCGATAATAGAGCTTCCACAAGTGAGAAATGCGTGAGAATAAACTCTAAGCATAGAACATGGTTACATCTAGAAATTTCCATTATAAAATAATGAAACCTAGCGACGAGTCTCGTACTTTGGATACTTTCCGATGTCCTGCTACTGTTTAACGCACTCAATCCATGCAGAGGTCACTCTAATTATCTTATTTAGCATACAGTTAGTGTTCTCTTAAGGTAAAAATGTTTATTTATATCCTTTATATTATTATTTAAAACTAACAAAAATATTAGCATTATATTTAGTTATCATTAAGAAATGCGATAATAAAATTAATGAAATGTCGAAATTCAATAATATGAACATCAGTAAACGTTGAAATCTTTTTTGTTTTTATCAAGGCAAAAAGTTGGCTTATAATTCAAATGTGTCTTTTAAATTAAAATGCTACCTCGATTTTCTGTTATACCGACGTTCATTTTGGGCCGAATATTAAAGCAGCCACCTTTCTGACGACTCGAAAACTAAGACCAAAAGCAAGATAATATTCTCTGATATAGTTCTCTTTTTTCTTTCCCATTCCATTTTTCTCCTTTTTATTTGCTTTTAACTCATTATGATTTCTTATCTTTATTCTTCATATGTTAATTTAAAATTTTCCAGACACATCAGTAAAAAAAAGTAAATGATTGTTAAATCTTGATATAGAATTTTCTTTTAAGATTAAGGATAACTTTCAATTTCTTGATAACATAGTAATAAGTTAGGAATATTATATAAGTTACTTGCAATTTTTTAAAAGCTGTTTCTTTTAATTTATTTTATATTATTTTACCAGATATTTATAAATCTATCATTCTTCCGTGCATTAAAATAGCTGCGATATCTGGCCTAATGGCTCTGCTATATATCTTGGGATTCTCGACAAAATTGAAAAAAGTGTCTGTAATGTCATTGGTTTTTCATCTTGCCATCAGTCAATTTTACATCGTCAGAAAGTAGATTACGTGTGTCTTTTCTATAAATATTTTCATGGCAACTGTTCTAAGGCGTTCTCTTCCTTCTTACCTATCCAGCATGAATTTAACCGTACTACAAGATTGGCCATCTTTTTACTCATCGTTTTGCGTTTGTAATAGCTAGCTGTAACCGTAATTTTATTCTAAGAGCTTGGTTTCTCTTCCAATTTTCTGCTTTTCTGCGAAGTAAGTTCTTCACAAATGTATGTGCAATTACCATTTTCTGTTTTCTTTTAGTATCTTTTCTTTTCACTAACGTCTTCTATTTCTCTTTTACTCTCAGTACCACCAATGCGTCTTAGTGGCATTGTCCCCTTGCTTAGGGCAAGAGTATTGAAAAAAAATCAATTACTCAATTATCTTCCACATAACTGCTGGACAGACCTAAGGCTATTTTAATGCTAAAAAGAAATATATTTCAACAGTAGTTCTTTTCACAAAATAAAGAATCACAAACAGAATCACAAAAATGACTCGCCTCAATTGTACTAAGAGCTAAATCCGAAGAAGTAAATTTATAAACAAAACTAGGAATTCTACCTTGTTCTGTGATATTGATATAATTTAGGATGTAAAGGTAGCGTAACTGTTATTGGTGCGTAATAGCATTATTGGAATCTTTGATAAGAGTTTAAATTACGCACATACATCCTCGTAATTGTAGGATAGATCAGACTGTCAAAGCTTGCATGGTATCCAGTTTGGGAGAAAAAATACCCTGACGTCAAAACAATGTACAAGCCTATACGAAATCACTTCACTATGCTTCCAAGAAGTCATGGCTGTTTTGAGAAAATAAAGAAACGAAACTTGTCGCGAGCCATGATTATCTACGTTTTAAAGGGATACGGAATTAAACAATAAAAAACAAAATATATCCTCAGCCAAATGTTGATATGGATCCAGATAATCGGAACCATTATATTAAAAACATTAGATATTTCTTGTTTTCGACTATGTTTTTTTTTTTATATTATACTGTTTAAACAGTCTGTTATAATGCAAGGAAAGAACGAGATTAACAGATCGACGCAATAGTGGAAATTGTGATTTTTTTATCATTCACTATTAGATTCGGTAACAGTTTCTTTGTCGTTTTGTAAGGGCATTTTCAGACCTCTCCGTAAATTGCTTACTATCCATAAAGTACTTTTACTCTTCCTGTGAGACATCATTTTCCTGTGTAACATTTTTTTTTTTTTTTTTTTTTTTTTTTTTAATCATATCACCCCGAGCAAGGCAGTAACGCCACTGATGCGCAGGGGGCTACGTAAGGGTAAAAAGAATGGAAAAGAGAAAGCCGAAAACCGCATCCTAAACAGGAAACAAGGGATGAGCCTCTTCACCTGTTCAATAGATGTGGGTGGAGTGTGAACCGGGCGATAGTTTAGTCTATCTACTCCAATTGAAAAAAAAAATAAAATAATAAAGGAAAAGAGTGAAAAGATTGGAAAAGAGAAAACCGGAAACCGCATCCTAAACAGGAAACAAGGGATGAGCCTCTTCACCTGTTCAATAGATGTGGGTGGAGTGTGAACCGGGCGATAGTTTAGTCTATCTACTCCAATTGAAAAAAAAAATAAAATAATAAAGGAAAAGAGTGAAAAGATTGGAAAAGAGAAAACCGGAAACCGCATCCTAAACAGGAAACAAGGGATGAGCCTCTTCACCTGTTCAATAGATGTGGGTGGAGTGTGAACCGGGCGATAGTTTAGTCTATCTACTCCAATTGAAAAAAAAAATAAAATAATAAAGGAAAAGAGTGAAAAGATTGGAAAAGAGAAAACCGGAAACCGCATCCTAAACAGTAAACAAGGGATGAGCCTCTTCACCTGTTCAATAGATGTGGGTGGAGTGTGAACCGGGCGATAGTTTAGTCTATCTACTCCAATTGAAAAAAAAAATAAAATAATAAAGGAAAAGAGTGAAAAGATTGGAAAAGAGAAAACCGGAAACCGCATCCTAAACAGGAAACAAGGGATGAGCCTCTTCACCTGTTCAATAGATGTGGGTGGAGTGTGAACCGGGCGATAGTTTAGTCTATCTACTCCAATTGAAAAAAAAAAATAAAATAAAGGAAAAGAGTGAAAAGATTGGAAAAGAGAAAACCGGAAACCGCATCCTAAACAGGAAACAAGGGATGAGCCTCTTCACCTGTTCAATAGATGTGGGTGGAGTGTGAACCGGGCGATAGTTTAATCTATCTACTCCAATTAGTTTAATCTATCTACTCGGGAACCCCTTCCTAAACTAGAAACAAGGCGATCAACTCTACTCCTGTCCAAAAGAAGGGGGTGGAGTGTGAGACCTGGCGATAGAAGGTACTATCTACTCCAATTAAAAAAAATAAATATGTGACTGAAGTTAATGAAGTTTTAACTTAGTAAAAGTCAAACCTAAATTTCATAATTAAGAACAATTTACACAAAAATTAGGCAGAAAAGATAAGAACCGAAAAAGAATAAAATAAAATAAAAATACAAGTAAAAAATAAGTAAATAAATAATTCAAAAATAATAAAAAATAAGATCACAATTACAAACTCACCAAGTTGCAGGCTTGCTGACAGAAAAAAGCAAGAAAATTTCCCTCAAAAATTATCTTCATTCTGTTTCTTCTATACAGTTCTGGAGAGTTCTGGAGAGATTAAGTTACCTTAAGCAAGCAGTAACAGACAGTAGTGTGATGGAGGGGGGAATCACTCCAAGCCATGTGTCCAGTTAGCAAGGGAATGACAGAGAACAATAAAAAAAAAAAAAAAAAAAAAAACATGGCCGGTCTTAGAATTCCTACATATAACCAAAACCCTAATATACCAAACCTAAATTTCATAATTAAGAAATAATTTACACAAAAATTAGGCAGAAAAGATAAGAACCGAAAAAGAAATAAAATAAAATAAAAAATACAAGTAAAAATAAGTAAATAAATAATTCAAAAAATAATAAAAAATAAGATCACACTGGCTAAACTCACCAAGTTGCAGGCTTGCTGACAGAAAAAAGTTAAGAAAATTTCAAAATTATCTTCATTCTGTTTCTTCTATACAGTTCTGGAGAGTTCTGGAGAGATTGCTACCTTAAGCAAGCAGTAACAGACAGTAGTGTGATGGAGGGGGGGAATCACCTCCAAGCCATGTGTCCAGTTAGCAAGGGAATGACAGAGAACAATAAAAAAAAAACAAAAAAAACATGGCCGGTCTTAGAATTCCTACATATAACCAAAACCTTAATATACCAAACCTAAATTTCATAATTAAGAACAATTTACACAAAAATTAGGCAGAAAAGATAAGAACCGAAAAAGAATAAAATAAAATAAAAAATACAAGTAAAAATAAGTAAATAAATAATTCAAAAAATAATAAAAAATAAGATCACACTGGCTAAACTCACCAAGTTGCAGGCTTGCTGACAGAAAAAAGTTAAGAAAATTTCAAAAATTATCTTCATTCTGTTTCTTCTATACAGTTCTGGAGAGATTAAGTTACCTTAAGCAAGCAGTAACAGACAGTAGTGTGATGGAGGGGGGAATCACCTCCAAGCCATGTGTCCAGTTAGCAAGGGAATGACAGAGAACAATAAAAACAAAAAAAAAAAACATGGCCGGTCTTAGAATTCTCTACATATAACCAAAACCCTAATATACCAAACCTAAATTTCATAATTAAGAACAATTTACACAAAAATTAGGCAGAAAAGATAAGAACCGAAAAAGAATAAAATAAAATAAAAATACAAGTAAAAATAAGTAAATAAATAATTCAAAAAATAATAAAAATAAGATCACACTGGCTAAACTCACCAAGCTGCAGGCTTGCTGACAGAAAAAAGTTAAGAAAAATTTCAAAAATTATCTTCATTCTGTTTCTTCTATACAGTTCTGGAGAGTTCTGGAGAGATTAAGTTACCTTAAGCAAGCAGTAACAGACAGTAGTGTGATGGAGGGGGGAATCACCTCCAAGCCATGTGTCCAGTTAGCAAGGGAATGACAGAGAACAATAAAAAAAAAAAAAAAAAAAAAAAACATGGCCGGTCTTAGAATTCCTAAGCATATAACCAAAACCCTAATATACCAAACCTAAATTTCATAATTAAGAACAATTTACACAAAAATTAGGCAGAAAAGATAAGAACCAAAAAGAATAAAAATAAAATAAAAATACAAGTAAAAATAAGTAAATAAATAATTCAAAATAATAAAAAAATAAGATCACACTGGCTAAACTCACCAAGTTGCAGGCTTGTTGACAGAAAAAAGTTAAGAAAATTTCAAAAATTATCTTCATTCTGTTTCTTCTATACAGTTCTGGAGAGATTAAGTTACCTTAAGCAAGCAGTAACAGACAGTAGTGTGATGGAGGGGGGAATCACCTCCAAGCCATGTGTCCAGTTAGCAAGGGAATGACAGAGAACAATAAAAACAAAAAAAAAAAAAAAAAAACATGGCCGGTCTTAGAATTCCTACATATAACCAAAACCCTAATATACCAAACCTAAATTTCATAATTAAGAACAATTTACACAAAAATTAGGCAGAAAAGATAAGAACCGAAAAAAGAATAAAATAAAATAAAAATACAAGTAAAAATAAGTAAATAAATAATTCAAAAAATAATAAAAAATAAGATCACACTGGCTAAACTCACCAAGTTGCAGGCTTGCTGGACAGAAAAAAAGTTAAGAAAATTTCAAAATTATCTTCATTCTGTTTTCTTATACAGTTCTGGAGAGTTCTGGAGAGATTAAGTTACCTTAAGCAAGCAGTAACAGGCAGTAGTATGAGGGGAATCACTCAAGCCATGTGTCCAGTTAGCAAGGGAATGACACAGAGAACAATAATGTAAAACATGGCTTGTCTTAGAATTCCACATATAACCAAAACCCTAATATACCAAACCTAAATTTCATAATTAAGAACAATTTACACAAAAATTAGCAGAAAAGATAAGAACCGAGTAATAAAATAAAATAAAAAATACAAAGTAAAAATAAGTAAATAAATAATTCAAAAATACAAAATAAGATCACACTGGCTAAACTCACCAAGCGTGTGTATTTGCTGACAGAAAAAAGTTAAGAAAATTTCGTGGATTATCTTCATTCTGTTTCTTCTATGTTCTGGAGAGTTCTGGAGAGATTAAGTTACCTTAAGCAAGCAGTACGAGACAGTAGTGTGATGGAGGGGGGAATCACCTCCAAGCCATGTCCAGTTAGCAAGGAAATCATGAGAAATAATAAAAAAAAAAACACAAAAAAAAAACATGTCAGCCTCAGAATTTGCATATAACCAAAACCCTAATATACCAAACCTAAATTTACCTATGAACAATTTATACAAAAAATTAGCAGAAAAGATAGTTCTGGAGAATTAAGTTACCTTAAGCAAGCAGTAACAGACAGTGTGATCAGAGGGAATCACCTCAAGCCATGTGTCCAGTTAGCAAAGGGAATGACAGAGAACAATAAAAAAAAAAAACAAAAAAAAAAACATCGGCGGTCTTAGAATTCCTACATATAACCAAAACCCTAATATACCAAACCTAAATTTCATAATTAAGAACAATTTACACAAAAATTAGGCAGAAAAGATAAGAATGAAAAAGAATAAAATAAAATAAAAAATACAAGTAAAAATAAGTAAATAAATAATTCAAAAAATAATAAAAAATAAGATCACACTGGCTAAACTCACCAAGTTGCAGGCTTGCTGACAGAAAAAGTTAAGAAAATTTCAAAATTATCTTCATTCTGTTTCTTCTATACAGTTCTGGAGAGATTAAGTTACCTTAAGCAAGCAGTAACAGACAGTAGTGTGATAGATGGAAATCACCTCCAAGCCATGTGTCCAGTTAGCAAGGGAATGACAGAGAACAATAAAAAAAAACAAAAAAAAAACATGGCCGGTCTTAGAATTCCTACATATAACCAAAACCCTAATATGCCAAACCTAAATTTCATAATTAAGAACAATTTACACAAAATTAGGCAGAAAAGATAAGAACCGAAAAAGAATAAAATAAAATAAAAAATACAAGTAAAAATAAGTAAATAAATAATTCAAAAAATAATAAAAAATAAAGATCACACTGGCTAAACTCACCAAGTTGCAGGCTTGCTGACAGAAAAAAGTTAAAGAAAATTTCAAAAATTATCTTCATTCTGTTTCTTCTATACAGTTCTGGAGAGATTAAGTTACCTTAAGCAAGCAGTAACAGACAGTAGTGTGATGGAGGGGAGCACCTCCAAGCCATGTGTCCAGTTAGCAAGGGAATGACAGAGAACAATAAAAAAAAACATGGCCGGTCTTAGAATTCCTACATATAACAAAAACCTAATATACCAAACCTAAATTTCATAATTAAGAACAATTTACACAAAAATTAGGCAGAAAAGATAAGAACCAGAAAAGAATAAAATAAAATAAAAAATACAAGTAAAAATAAGTAAATAAATAATTCAAAAAATAATAAAAAATAAGATCACACTGGCTAAACTCACCAAGTTGCAGGCTTGCTGACAGAAAAAAGTTAAGAAAATTTCAAAATTATCTTCATTCTGTTTCTTCTATACAGTTCTGGAGAGATTAAGTTACCTTAAGCAAGCAGTAACAGACAGTAGTGTGATGGAGGGGGGAATACCTCCAAGCCATGTGTCCAGTTAGCAAGGGAATGACAGAGAACAATAAAAAAAAAAACAAAAAAAACATGGCCGGTCTTAGAATTCCTACATATAACCAAAACCCTAATATACCAAACCTAAATTTCATAATTAAGAACAATTTACACAAAAATTAGGCAGAAAAGATAAGAACCGAAAAAGAATAAAATAAAATAAAAAATACAAGTAAAAATAAGTAAATAAATAATTCAAAAAATAATAAAAAATAAGATCACACTGGCTAAACTCACCAAGTTGCAGGCTTGCTGACAGAAAAAAGTTAAGAAAATTTCAAAAATTATCTTCATTCTGTTTCTTCTATACAGTTCTGGAGAGATTAAGTTACCTTAAGCTTTCAAACAGTAACAGACAGTAGTGTGATGGAGTGGGGGAATCACCTCCAAGCCATGTGTCCAGTTAGCAAGGGAATGACAGAGAACAATAAAAAAAAACAAAAAAAAAACATGGCCGGTCTTAGAATTCCTACATATAACCAAAACCCTAATATACCAAACCTAAATTTCATAATTAAGAACAATTTACACAAAAATTAGGCAGAAAAGATAAGAACCGAAAAAGAATAAAATAAAATAAAAAATACAAGTAAAAATAAGTAAATAAATAATTCAAAAAATAATAAAAAATAAGATCACACTGGCTAAACTCACCAAGTTGCAGGCTTGCTGACAGAAAAAAGTTAAGAAAATTTCAAAAATTATCTTCATTCTGTTTCTTCTATACAGTTCTGGAGAGTTTTTTTTACCTCCTGAATTACTATGATACCATTATAATTAAATTTCCGCAGGTGCTTTATTTGCAAGCCTCTAAAATATAGAACATATTTTGGGATGTTTCTCTTTCTGATAATCATGTATTATATATATTTTGCAATGTAGAGTCCTTACTACTTCTTTGCTTTTTTCCGCATCAGAATTCTGTAAACCTTGCTATTCGTCTATAATCTAATGTAATGGTTCTTCTTAGTTCACTAATTGCACTAATCAACACGTCATTTTTTCGGAACTGATGCAGAAAATGAAGTGTTGATGATATTCATAAAATAAGCACGGCTCTAGTTGGAGATATCGACCACTTGTGAATGGTCGATAGGTACATGAGCTGAAATGTTAAGCTAAAAACTTCAGAGTTATTATTATTATGAGCACTATCTTTTAATTATATTATTTACTTCCAGTTTAATGTCCTAGTTTTTGTTATTATTGATATAACGTTTTGGGAGTTGCACCCTCTATCATTTTTCAAGTATCTGCTTATTCGGATAATCCTCTGGTAATTTCGAACTGATCATTCATTTAAGGTTTGAGACGAGATTGTTTTGTTCTGGTGGCAACATCTTGGAAGATGCTGTTTTATTTTCTCTTTTTCAAATCCGGATTAGTGATTGATAGTGTTATATTCACTGAGCATGAGTCAAAACTACACAGGATTTAACTAGAATTTCAAATTCTACTGATAAATATTATCAACGCTTTAATCCACTGGTATATTTGGGCTCTCGTAAATGTAGAACCTCGAATAATTTTACTACTGTTTGGCTCAACGTTAACAAGATCAATAAAAACCCTTGTGATAATAGCAAGAAAAATGATAATACAAATATGAACGTAAGTATTATGTATATTAATATTAATTATTATTATTTTATTATGAATTAATTATTTATTATTATTATTATTATTATTATTATTATTATTATTATTATTTGTTCTTCCTATTCTTAATCTTTTTTTTTCTTCTTTGATTTCTGTTATAGACATTATCTTCTGGATCCCAAACAGTGATCTAAGGTAATTGCTCCATGACATTTTCACTAAGGTTTTTGAAAAAAAAATTAAGTAATAAAATTAAAAGTAAAATAAGACTACACACTTTATACACAGATAAAACTCTACATTATTCGTGAGCTGTTCTCGGGAGTGTATTTTTTGTATATCTTTAAAGCATGGGCTTCACGGAATCCCTTCAATGAGTATATTGCATTTTATTTTGGTATATTTTCTGATATGTAACACACTGGAAAATAATAATTATTATTATAAATACTACTATTACTACTACTATTATGATTCCTATTGAATAATTATAATAATGATAATAATAAGTAATGTGAATAGTCGCATTAGTAATAATAATAATAATAGTAGTGGTAGTAGTTATAACAAGAGTGACAATTAATCGGAACTCATACAAATTATAACAATTATTCATAAATAATAATAATTATGACGCTATTCTTCGAGCCGAAATGAAAATTATGCAGTCTTCTGAAGGTAACTTCCAGGAAACAGTCGGGAAAAGGTTTAAAAAGAAAACTATCATTGAAAAAAAATGAAATCACAAATATAACCTGCTTTGTATACCTACATAAAAGGGGTCAACGAAGCAAAGACGACAAAAAGAATAATATCTCGCATTTGTTTGTGTAAGAGGGGTGGCGACAGTAGTAGGACAGAGAAAAGTAAAAATGGAACAAGAAGAGAGAGAGAGAAACAGAGGAAGAAGTTATGAGAAATAAATGTAATGAAAGACGGAGAAAAAGATGGAGCGAAAGGAGAGTTAATAACATCTCACATTTATCGAAAGTAAAATAGAGAGCAAGGAAAAACCCGATAATGGGTAGAAAGGAAGAAAGTCAAAAATGCAGGAAAGCTTGTTCCCTTATTTTCAAAACACGAAACGATGGAACAGAGCGCAAGGAAAATTGCATGCATAACGTTCCTAAATATAACACAAAGGGAATGAAAAGACCGAGGCAAAAATCCAAATGTTATTTGCTCGTTTTTTTCGATCTGCGCCGGTAGTGTTTACCCAGTCTGGCTTTAATTTCAACATATTGCGCATTCGCCACCCCGTTATCCACAGCATGTCCGAGAAGAAAAAAATTAATTTAATAGTAGTCCGAAACGGAAAATTCAATTTTCCTGTCAATTCAGTTTTGCGAACAAAAGATTTTCTTCAAGCAAAAAGAAAAAAAAAGAAAAAAAGAAAGAAAATAGAATGTTCTCAATTTACTTCTTATTTGATGTGTCAGTACCTTTCGGGGTGTTGGCAGCCATGGCTCTTCACAGTTTCTTGTCCTTTGCAGCTCTTAATAAAATCGTTTTTCTCCTTGTTTCTTCCCCTCCCTCTCTCTCTCTCTCACCTCTCTCTCTCTCTCTCTCTCTCTCTCTCTCTCTGTCTATCTGTCTAATTTTCTAACACTATTCTTGTTTTTTCTTTTATGTGATATGTCCTGTCGGGACGTGGGTGATCATAACTCTCCAGAACTTACTGTCTTTTGTAAGACTTAGTAAGGTTCTTCTTTTTTGCCATTCCTGATATTACCTTTTCGGATGATCATTTACACAAGCTCATTACGTAGGTTATTTGTGGATTTCACCTATTCTTTTTGTTCCCATTTTTCATAAAACTTCAACGTTGCTCACATTTTTCATCAGCATCCTTCTGTAGACGCACATTTCTGTTACCTCTTTTGCATCTATGACAAGATTGTCTCTCATTCACAGCCATTGAAGAAAACTGATATTACATAATAGCATTTTTTTGTTGCTAAGAATTTTTCCGTGTTTTGATACTTTGCTTAGCTTTTGGAAAGCATTTAACGCTATACCAGTGCACCATCCAATTTCGTTGTCACATTTTCCGTTCTACTCTGTATAAATAAATTGGGTACTTTTATCTTTCTTGGTAGTTTTGGTTCAACTTCCATTGTCTTCCATTAATAAGAAACCACAAGGAGAAGACATACTCTAGTAGTATTCCAACTAAAACTTTATTTTGTAATATGATTTCCTAATTTAAATATATGTGTTTTTGCCTGTTATCAATGCGATAAATAGAAACTTATTTTATGTCACGCTACTATGGATTTGTAAAAGACAAAGCTATGCTGAAGAAATAACTCTCTTTGCATGGCTTTGCTTTTAAAATGCGGCATGCTAATGTAATTATTATGAAGTTAATGGGTGTTAGAATATATGTGATGTATTCTTGATTGTTTATGTGTTGTGTATCATTGTTTGAGTGTGAAAATATAAGCAGCAATAGTTTGCAGATCTACTAGTAAAGTACGTAAGATAGTAATGTAAGAAAGGTTTCCTCAGTTGTTCAGACCCAACTCCCACATTGCCAAGAGACATTGTTGAGATCGCTGCTGATAAAACAGAGTGAAGAAAGACATGGCTTGATAACACTTCTCAGAGTAATCTAGAGTAAACATAGAAATTCAAATGAGGTTGACTGATTTTTTTGGTTCATAATAATAACGCTTTATTCAGCCAGGATTATATTTAAACCTGCGTTAGTCATGTAGGGTGTTTTGCCATCCCAACATTTCTACATTACTCGTTTTCCTAGTTAAAAACTTGTTTCGTTTTCTCCTTCCTACTACTCTCCTTAATCAATGAGGATGTGGAGAACCGCGTGTCCTAGTTGTAGCTCAGGTGTATTGGAAAACAGACGCCAGAGGAATAACCATTTTCAAAAATGCGTTAACCGTTCAGAGTCAGCTTTCTTATTAACCTTTTCAGTTATCCACAGTCAAGCTGAGAAATAAAAATGCAGTAAATTACACGTATAATGATGCCGGCAATTAGCATATGCGATAAAGAATTCGTGAAAACGGTGCAGGTTCTTCGTCTGATTATTCTTTTATCTGTCGTATCCCTTCACAACGAGGGTGATCGTGACTCTCGGCACTGAAAATGAACCTTAGCCGCGTTTTACCCTTTGACAAACCTCTTGCCCGCCATTCAGTCATCCATTCACACAAAATCGTCTGCTACCTTGCCCTCGCTATTCCCATGGGTGTTAAATTTTGATAGATAAGTTTAAGCCGTTCTTCTTCTTAATGTGTCCAAGGAATTTCAGTTGCCGCTTTCTTTTTCGGGGTATATATGATCTTTTGGTTGCCATTCTCTTTAAGACTACTTCTTTGCTTGCTTGCTACACACTTCTGTAAAACAACATTTGCGTTGCCTCCACTTTTCTCTTCATGAGTAATGAGGTATTCTAGCATTCTGCAGCATACAAAAGGATAGATGCTGCATCGTAATTCAACTCTCTTTTCTTTGTCTCGATAGATTTTTTCCAGTTCTTAGTACTTTCAAAATTAAAGAGATCAGATATGATTTCTTCGTAGAAATCAAATACGTAAGACACATAATTAACTTGGACGGTAGAAGACCGAATCCTTAACGGACTACTGCGATTAAAGACATGCCGTCGTACAATAACATCGTTTCCTGACAGAGCTTCTTAGGTCTGGCAAATTATTACTAGACATTTATACCAAATACGCATAATTTGCGTGCTCTCCTTAATGAATTATTAAAAAAGATATGCCCTGGATTTGGACAGCTGAATGCCAGCAAGCATTTGAAAAATTAAAGAAAACTCTAACGTCATACTTGTTTCTAGCGCATTACAACCTGAATTTGGAAATCGCTGTTACCGGCATAGCGAGTTTGTATGGCGTAAGGGCATCCATTCTCCACAAAATAACTGATTGAAAGATAAAACCGATAGCACACGCTTCGCGAGCTTTGCTCCCGGCGGAAAGAAATTATTCGCAAATTAAAAAAGAAGCACTTGTGATTATATTCGAAGTCGTAAAGTTCCATCGTTATATTTATGGTTGATAGTTTACTCTACAGACAGACCAAAAGCGATTACTCACTATTTTTGGTTCAAAGAAAGATCTGTCTATGAACACAACTAACAGACGTAAGAGATGGGGTACAATAATGTTAAATTATAATTTTAAAATGGAGTACATGTCAAGGAAAAAATTCGGCACTGCGGATGCATTGTCAAGACTAATTTTCAAGCACAAGGAACCACAGAAATATACAGTGCTAGCCTCGCTTCAATATGAAGATAAATTAAAAAGTACTCTTTGTAATATGGTAAGGAAACTTTCAGTGACGTTGAAACGAATAAAACAACAGGCTCGCCATGATAAGTATATAAATGAAATAGAAGCAACAATTATTGCAAAGGACAAGCGAATTACGGATGTTTTTTCTATATGCGATGAGGTGTTATTATACAGGGAACGTGTTGTGATTCCGTTAAAACTACACATTTTGAATCGTTTTCACGCTGGCCCTCCAGGGAGTAATAATATGAAAAGTTTGATGCGTACCTATGTCTAGTCTACTGGAAAAGTATGAACAAATAGAAAACGCTGTCAAATCATGTAAAGGTTGTGCCTTAGCAGCCAAGGAACCTCCTATTAAATTCAACCCCTGGCCAAAAACGGACCTACCTTGATCTAGAATTCACGTTGATTTCGCGGAACCTCTAGAAGGATATTATTACATCATTGTAGTCGACAGTCTCTCAAAGTGGCTCGAAGTACACAGATGAAGAAACACTTCAAAAATTGTTTTAAAACTTCTTCACGAGCTGTTCGCTAGATTCGAAATAAGTAGACACCTTAGTATCTGATAATGGAACTCAGTTTACGTCTGCAGAATTTAGAGAATTCTGTGAAATTTATCAGATTAAACACATCACCATAGCTCTACATTATCCGAGATCAAATAGACTAGCTGAGAGATTTGTAGATACCTTGAAAACAGCTCTGAAAAAAAGCAAGGGCTACACCAACAATTCCTGCAAGTACACCAGCTTCCCAATCTACAGCCAAAGTAATGTTCGCGTGTCGTATATGATCTGTTTATGAAAAACTACTGCCGAAACAGACGAAGTACAGAGAACAAACATCGTACCTGCCAGATAGTATAACCGAGAGGAAAAAGTCTTTTTCAAAATGTTTAAAAGCAACAAATCTTTTTGGGAGATGGGTACGATAGAAAAAAGAATTGGGAATATGATTTATATAGGAAAGGGTCCACGATTCATACATAAAAGACACTTAAATCAACTCTGATGATACTGATAACGGGTTTCCTGAGGAAACAGCGATGGATACAATATATGACAGTTTTAATAATCCAACCCCTCTAACGGATCCAGAAATATGCTGTTCGAAGAGAAAAAGAAAAACAACGGAGTTAATAGTGGTCAATCCAAAGCGAAAATGTTATTAAGACCACAGACAGATAAAAGTTGTCAAAAAAGTGTCTACCGCGAACTTGAAAAAAGTTTATTTGTAGACTTCGGCGGCGTTCAGATTTTAGGAATGGGCTGTTATGATATCCCCATACGAGAAATGGACTCTTTCTCTTACTATATAATTACTTGCAAATAGTTAGTTGACGACAGTTTTACGGCAGTTGATTCTGCCTCACGCATTGTTGAACTATTTGAATTCAGGCGGAGAGTAATAACTCGGTTGAGGCTACACCGAAGGGTGGAGTCTCGTCTGGGGAAAATTAGACATAAATTTTTGTCCAGGCTATATATCCCGGATTGCCTGCATTAAACAGACTTTGTGCCACATTTGCCACGGCAGCTATTACGCAGTTAATGCCTGCTACGATTCAGGTAATTGGCAGCATAACCATACCGTTTGGACTTACTTATTTCTATTTACTTTATTACTAACACTTACTTTGAATATATGCTCTTGTTATACTAATACACCGTTTTGAACCTACCTTCTGTGTCCCGTTTTTTACTTCCAGTCAAACCGGTCACAACAAGTTTGCAGTTAAGTTTCGCCACAACAACTCCACAACAAATTGACGACGAAAATCAGTAACAACTTTGCAACTGGCTTCTTAGGTAGTGCTATGAAAATAGATCTACTTAGTTCCTTAGGCGTATTGCAACTATTGTAGATTTTGCTTATTATGTTTGTGACGGCCAAAGCCGTCTAAAAATGTCAGCATCTCTATTACAATACCGCCGGTTCCTAATACTTTGTTTCTATTCAATTTGGCCGATGCCGATTCCACATCGGTTTTCAATTTTTCTGGTCCCTCCGTATTTCTGCGTATTGGTGTTTGCACTCTCACTCTCTCTTGAGGTGGAGGAGATCTCGGATACATTCGTTCTATCAATGAAGCATTTTTTCTCTTTCAAGTATGAGTGTTCAGTTCCTTTGCTCTTTTATACATCCTATTACTGAGTAGGTCTTTTGTTCTGTTAGTCTAAGCACCATAGTGGAAAGTTCATCAAAACAATTACAATATAAGTATTTATAAAAAAAGTTACAGTGAAGCTATATTAAGACGGAGGGAAACTGACTGAAGTCGAGATTCAAAGTCAGGATCAATAACATTAGAGATTCTTATTTATCAAGAATCTATGAAAAATATGCTGGAGTTCACATTAACAGTGATGCCGATTTGTGGACTCTCTGATCTCGACTGCGGTGGATGAGGTTGATATCATATTCAATCTGCTAATCATCCTGTAATCTGCAACGGTATATATTCTAGAGAACCCAATGATGATTGAACTCATGAATGACCTCTGCAATTAACTAGCAAAATATTAACCAATCACAAACTATAACAAAAAATCATCCCATTTACTTCAAATTCAAATGAAAACAATAAATATTTTCTTTAAAAGTATCGATAAATTTACCCATTTATATTGTAAGTTATACGAGTTATGCTTTGATTTCTTTGCCATTGAATATAATATTGTTTTTGTTGTTTTTCTTTCTTTAGTCTTTTTTGTAAACTTTAAGTAGAAAGCTTTGCCTCTGCATTAAAAGGTTGGCTTAAAGTATGTATCGTTGCAGTGTAATAGTTACTGCGTTCGTTTCTAAACATTTTGATATTAAAAATTTATTTTATATAAGTACTTAGTTTCTAATTTCTCGCAGTTTCTCGTTTCGTTACTCTGCAGCAGTAAGCCGTCAGTGTTGCAAATTGAAAATGAGCTATTATAATTTTGATCTTCACGTTTTATCAATGACCGATCAAAAAAGAAATTCAAACCAGAGATAAAACAAATTTTAGACTTTATTATTTTTTTTATAATCATATCGCCCCAAGCAAGACAGTTTACTGCCACTGATATGCAGGGGGTTACGTAGGAGGAGAGTTATGAGAGAGAGTGACAAGTTATAGGGGGTGTCATTTAGTGGGTAAGAAAAGGATGAGAATATAGAGTGGAGTGGATGGAGAATTAGAGTGGAGTGGATGGAGAGGATGCAAGTTAGTGATATAGGAAATGACATTTGACTTTACATTTAAATTCCTGGAGATTGTAGCTGCCGGGAAAGCAAGTAAACGGAAGGAAATTCCACAGGCAGGAAGTGCGAGAAAAGAAGCTGTGTCGTAGAATTTGCGTTTACACTTTATTAGTTTCACAGTAAAAGGGTGGGAACTAATTGCTAATCTTGTGGCTCAAGATGTTTCATATATAGGGGGCACCAGTGAGCTAAGTTCATCAGAGGAGAAGCCGTGAAATTATTTGTAGAAGAGACACAGGGAGCCACATTGCGCCGGTGAGAAAGTGACTGTATCTGAGCTGCCGAGTCGGGATCGATCATATTATAGAAAAATAACATTTTCCACAACATAGCTTTGTCTTAAAATAATATGTAGATTTTATCGGAATAGTACATCAGTAATATACCTGACTGAAAGTAAAGTAATCTTTTTGTGCAAAACAACCAAGTGGCCATAATTATCATTCATAAACTGTCATAATTTGTAATTCACGCAGATATATGAACATGCACAATATAATAATTTGATTGATTTGTTTTTGTTACGCCTCGTCAACACTTTCTGAGTAATCTGAAGACGGAATATATGTTTACTTGTGACAATATTTTATGCAAGGGAATATTCAATTAATATTTTTTTTTGAGAATAACATTAATTTTTCTTTATACAAGTCGTACAATTTAATTTATATATGAGGCACAAGTGATGGTTGTATAGCATTCACAATGTTATTTGCGCGTTAATGAATTTCACAAACATGACTAGCACTCAAACTTGGTCTCCGAGTTCGGGTCTCAAGTCGCTATTCATTACACTACCTGCACATTTAAAAAGGCTAAGAGAGTTTGCCGTTTCATATTGCTAAGAAAAGATTTTCTTATTTGACTGAAATGAAAACAGCACCCATTTTCCAAACATTTCCTCCCTCTCTCTCTCTCTCTCTTTAACCAATATTCCTCATAAATTTTGTCAAAATCATACCGACGACATTGTGATGTTTGTATTTTTACCATCACTTGATTAATAATTAGTTTCAGTTAGCATTCTTCAAACATTTTGAAGTACACGTATTAAAAAACGTTTTAAAAATGAAATATCTATAGCTGATGTCAGAATTAAAAAAAAACTTTATCTTCATTCAAATTATTTTCTTTTAGGTTATTTAATCATTGACAAAAAGACAATCAATTCAGAAAACAAGGAAGTAAAAAATATTCTTCAGTTTCCGTAGCGTGAATTCCTTTCTCAATTTTTCATGGGGAAATAACACCGAATTTTGATTAAATGAACTTAACTCCTGTGCTAAAATGAAAATGATTTGTTTTCAATACACCAGAGCAAACATGGGAACCTCGGTGTAATGGTTAGCAAACTTGTCTTGCTAGAACCTAAGACAACTGAGTAGTGAGGATCGAACTCACTGAGTACCATATACATTCGACCTTGTGCCGTATTTAATCGGCGCTTAGAAAATCTATATATCAGAGCAAACGGTTTCCCACATACAGTTTCTCAGGGTGCCCCCAAATCTTTGCTTTGACCGAGCAAATTGCATTGGATAAAATTCAGCAAAATTCGATTTATTTTTATTATATATAAGTGTTGATATTATGCGAGAGAGTATTTGGAATATGTTCTATAGGACAACTAAACTCGACTGAATATATTAACGCAGAAGTTTTGCTTACAAAGGGTTTGTAGTTTAAAATGACTTTCATATTAAGTGTAATTTTTTCAATATATAGAAATATGAAATTTATCAAATCATTTTTTTATCTTTGGTAAACGTTGAAATATGTATTTCATGCTATAGTTTGGTAAACTTTTCTTTCGTCTGAAAAGTATTATAGATTCCAAATTTAGATAACTATGAAAGCACAATACCACTGAATGATCAAAAATACCCCGATTTGACTTTTAAAAATCAATAACGGGTATTTATACTTACATGGTTATCAAATAAAACGTTTTCATTGACTGAGCAATCGAGTCATCATGAATGCATTTATTTTATGATTGCTGTAATATATTTCTTATATTTCTAGAAACATCCATCCGTGCATGGAATACTGCTGTCATATATGGTCAGGCGCACTTGCTGTTCATTTCAGCGTTCTTGACAGGCTCCAAAGAATAATCAGTAATGTGATAGGTACCGACTTGGCTGCTTGACTCCAGCCACTTTTGTTACAGACGGGATGTGGGTTCCCTCTGTCTGTTCTATAAATATTTTCATGGTTTCTGCTCCAATGAACTTAAGTCACTGGTGCTTTAATGTCTTATGATAAGGACAAAGAACAACTGGGTCCCATCTATTAACAGTTAGATCAACCAAATGCAGACGACAATTCTACTCCACCAGCTTCTTTTCTCGCACTTCCCGCCTGCGGAACTCGCTTCCATATTCTTGCTTTCGTGACGGATACAACACCCAGAAATTTAAATGCAATGCCAATACCCATCTCTTAACTACTTGGCTCTAGTTCTTTCTACACCACCCTGTTTATTTTTTCCTTCTCTCAACCTATGTAACTGTCATCACACCTGTATTCCCATTCTTAACTGGTTCGTCTTTCTATTTATTTCCCTCTTATCTAATTTTTTTACTCTTATGTAGCCTCCTGCACATCAGTGGCGTTACCACCTTGCTCGGGGTGATACGATTAAAAAATGGCTTCCCGTTATCCATTTTGAAACGTTTTAAGTGTACCTTTAATATTCGTGAAAAATATAGATTTAAATCTTTTTCTATTGAGAAAATAGGATAAAAAATTTTACTTTAAAATTTTTAAAAGTATGAACACCTAAATAAAACCTGACATAAAATGTGTCATATTTTCAAAACTTATTAATTTAGTCACCAAAAATCTTTAGGTACTCAAAATTTTCAGTGGTTCAATATTTATGATCATGATGATTAAGAAATTAGACTGATTACTTTTTTGATAACCCCTGCTACTAAAACCGTCTGAATGCATGAGACTTTCCTGATTAGTATAATGAGGATCACTCCGAAGTTATTTCCAAATTAATTTCTTTAGGTAGGGCGATCAAGTCATCTACTATCACATTTGCTGTTAGTATGATTAATATCTTATCCTTTTTCAAAAGAAAGGGCTAAGCATAAAGAAGAAAAGTTGTCAGGGTTTGAGCTGGACGCGTAAATAAAGGCTACATTAATGTTTTAAACCCAAATGCTACTGGAATCAGCATTTAAAATATGAAATACTGGGGCGTTAATGTCTTATGATAAGAAAGGAGAAAGATGCAATATCGTAATTATTTAAGTTTAATTCGTAGAGAAGTAAGTTATATTAATGTATTTACCATTATGAATACCGCGGCATATTACTGCATAGAATGTCTTATATTGTTGATGAACTTGTCTATTTTAATTTTTTATCGATTTTTTGCAGGTTATCTAAAATCAGGAATAGTTTTAAATTGTCAGATATTTTTTTACAAAACATAGTAATTATTCCATAGTTGGAGTTTGGGAGAAGTACATTTAAGCTTAAATCAATATAACCATCCCAACTGAAATTAGAACCTTAACACTCCGTTTTCCAATTCCAAACCGTTATCCATTACACCACCTGCTTATATTCCTGAGACAAAACCAATAGATAATGGGTGTACGAATAGTTTAATTAGTAATGGTACAAATTGTGAAGTCAGAGAGCCAATTTCAAATTCCAATCGAGTTCGATTTATTTACTTACACGCACATAAGCTTTAAAAAGGTATAAATCCACCTCTTCACTCTAAGTTATGGGTTATACAGTAATACGTATCTAAAAATAAATATTAACGCCAAATAACAGTTAATATAAAATTTCCTCGAAAAAAAAGAATTATTCTTACAATATAGGTTTTGGTTTTCACAAAGGGTTGATAAACCGTAAAAACAAGTTGATAAAAAATCCAGTTCTTAATAGTCCCCATTTATACATTCTATTACCAATTACAAAAACAAATCATATTTTATAAATTAAATTTAAATCAATTCAAATAAAGTTTTAAAAGTTACATGTGATGTATAATAATTTGATGTGTATCAGCCCACAATCAGCAATGAGTAACCAGTCAGAATTACTAGTAATGACGTACAAGTCAAACATACTTCTATTACACCAGAACAAAAACTCAAATAAATTGGGTTTAGACACAGACAAAGAAGTCTACGAGTTTTCTATGAGAAACATTTGAAGTGCTAGAGGAAAATAATGTTCTCAGACATTTTTTGTGATCAAAAAAGCAGACGCTTTTAACGTTGATTGTTTTCTTTTATAGATATATAACAAGACAAAATCACCCATACTGCCATACAGGAACACGCAATCTCTCCCTATCTTTATTTTTTACACAAACACACAGACGCACATGTATAAACAAGAGAAGTACAGTTTTTAAACATATCTCACAGTTTTTAAACATATGCATCGTTGCAGGAAATACGTTTCCTTCGCTTTAAGAACAAATTCATATAATAAAATGCCACAAAAACTGACTTATTGAACCAACTAAATGAAATCTTTAATTCTTGCCACCATATAATTTTACATATTTTCCATACTGAAATTATCTCAATATTTCTACTATATGTTCTTTTTATTTATACCTTTTTATTTATACCTTACAATGTACTTATTTAACGGATAATTTTTTCGTTGCTAAAATTCTTTTATTTGTACTTATGATGAAACCTTCTTAATAATTTATTTTTATTTATGATTTAATTTTTATTTTAATTTTCACATTTTTTAACAGTTTTTCATTATTTTTATTTCTTATGTTGTTTTTTATTTTATTTTATCTTTTCTAACGTTTGATATTTCTTTTGCTGGTTTTCTTTATCTTCTCTTTTTTTTTTTCTTGCTGCATTGAAGTTTTCTTCTTTTTTTCCGGTTGAAAATTGTTTACATGTTTGGCTTTCTGTGTGAAAAGATTAAAGATTACAATGTTATAACATCCAACCCCATTAACTTTATCTCATTAGATAACCACTATTGTCAGATTTTATTCATTTTTATTGTATTAATTTATTTTTCATTTTATTTTATTTAAATCTATAATAACAAGTAAACTAACCATAATTTACGGCCTTATGATGGTGATTTAAAACCAACGCTTTATAGCGACTGAGTTGCAGTATGATATTATTTTTATTATAACTACCATATATATATATATATATATATATATATATATATGTGATTTACATGCAAGATTTTGATTTCTGCGATGTTATCTTATGTGTTACGTTAATATTGCCTTCGAAGGAATTATTTTTTATAGATTTTAGTTTTTCTTACACCAGAGACACATGCATATGCACACATACCCACACATACAGACATGTATCAAAGCCTGAGTTATTAAATGATGTTATTATTTGAAGTCTAGTGTATGTCATTATTAGAGTTATAAGAGGATTGATAATGAAGCCAATTATGTTAAACATAAATACATGTTGAAGAGATTATTTCTTTTTAATATTAAATTACAGTCTTAAAGATTTACATTCGTTCATATATATATATATGTATAATTTTTCTCTTAACTGATTATATTCAGCGTGATACGCATATCCATTCTAGAGTGGCACAGATTAACTTTGTGGTGTGTGTGTGTGTGTGTGTGTGTGTGTGTGTGTATATAAATATATTACTTCAAAATTTATCTGTAGTGGATACTTGTATTTGTAATAGACGTCCTGCCATTATTTCAAATTGTGTATTACATTTATTGGCTTGTGTACTCAAATAATCCAAATGAGGAAAATGTACTCAGGCAGGATTCGAATCTACGTCCTCCTTTACAGTAGAAGTCACCGTTAGATCCAGCCTGTATATATGGTGGGATTGAGAAATTTTACTGTCAAAGGGTTTGGAAGCATGGTGACAGAAAGTGTATATAGACGCAAGGTGTAAACGAATGGCAGAGCAAAGTGCGAGAACTGTTAATAGATGTTAAGTGCTACAAAGGAAAAAAAATCTGTTAATTGATACTCGACCTCTTTAATTTACAATATATATAAATTAAAATTTTTATTTACGCTCTCTATTTTTAAGATAATGTAATAAATCAATTGCAGTTGTCGCAAATTAAATGTGTCGAATTTGTTACAGCTGAAAAGTCATTTTGAACGAATGCCAAATACAGTATGGCTATTACTCTGTAACATTTGCAGTAAACCCGCAAGCGATAAATGTTAGTTCAAAAGTAAATCCCATTGATAAACTTCATAGAGTTTTTCTGACAAGATATATGAATGGAAGTAACATGTCCACAAGAAAAATAGATTAATCATGAAAAGGAAAATGAAAAGGATGGTATAGAACGAAGCATTGAAACTGTAGTTATGCAGGTTGCAGCTACTTTTTAAGTTTTGTCTTGATTATATTGTGAAACCTTTTTTATCCCACAGATCGATGAGAGATTGCTCAAAGAAATATGAAGTACCTATACACGTTTAAGTGAGCGTAAGTGTCATGCGGGAAGATACTCATATATAACAGAAGTCTAACATAAATGCATATACACTGTATGATGAAAAAGACCGTTTTGTTTTTAGTTGTATACACACACACACACACACATATATATATATATATATATCACTCCTGTCACGCTCATAAACATGAGACTATAACGAGTCATCGTCAGTGCAGTTCATTCTCTTTACTACTAATTATTAAACCTCTTCGAGTGTGATTGCTCTATAAGAGTGCGTTATTTTAATCTTTTGCAATAATTATGTCTTCGAGTAGTGATAAATATATATATATTCTCTATTATAATAAAGAGCGTTGTGTATATATATATATATATATATATATATATATATATCATAATGATAATCCACGTATACTGTCTTAATATGTATAGGAAAAACTACTAAAAAGTTGTAAGTTAAAAATGTATTTTTGACATTATTTATTTATTTCTATCACGTGACGGCCGCTTCTCGCGACGGAAGCTTCTAGTTTAAATTTTTAAATCAATTCTTTCTGATGAAAGGCCGAGGCCGGTTTGAAATATCAAATATATATATAATAGAAATAAATAAATACTGTGAAAAAATACATTTTTAACTTACAACTTTTTAATAGTTTTTCCTATATGTATATATATATATTTTCTCCTGTCATGCTCAGGGGGTGCATAACTTGTGAGGAAACAGCTAATAATCCTCTCAAATATTTTGCATTTATTTTGATGTCAGGGGTACACTCGGATATTAATTAACAGTAAATTTTCTATCCCTCAGTATACTGGTTAACTTTTGAAATGCATCCTTGGCCGAGTTAATGCGTCCTCAGAACTCAACGTCACTCTTTCCATCCTCTCTCAGAACGCATCTTAGGTATTTAAATTTGTTTACTTGTTTTATTTTAATTTCCCTAATCTGTAGTTAATATTTTGGAATCTTTTTTGAGCTGATGATAATACATTCAGTTTTTTTTTTTAGCTTATATTCAGTCTGTTCTTCTTGTTTTGTCTAGCTACCTTCTATAAGAGACACTGCATTTTCTTTTCCGTGTCTGCTATCAGCAATGTGTCATCCGTGTATCTTACATTGCTGAGATTGTGGCTGCCAATGACGAATTCTGAAAGAGATTTTATTTCTGTCAGAATTGTTTAGCTGGATAAGTTAAATAGATCCGGTGAGAAAACACACCCTTATCTTGCGCCTCTTTCTATTTTTCTTTACCTGATGAATACATTTCCTATCCGTACGCAAGCGATTTGGTGCCAATATAGGTTCTTGATTTTATTAATGTCTCTTCCAAAAATATTGATTTTACTGGGCATCTCGAATATGTCTTTGTTTTGTATGTCTCGAATATGTCTTTGTCAAACGCTTTTGCGTTTGACAAAATAAAGGTACTGCATTTGTATTTCTTTATTAGATAGCATTATCAGCATTATCAGCATTCTTTGTTCCGGTATCTTTAACAAAGGAACACAGTTCTTATCCTATCTCTGGGCTGATTCTGCTGTCTGCTCTGTTCATCAAAACAGAGATGATGAGCTTTGTTGTGTGGCTCATTAAGCTGATTGTTCGGTGGTGTTCACATTGCTTTGCACCTGGCTTCTTAGGTAGTGCTATGAAAATTGATCTAATTAGGTCCTCAGGTACATTGCCACTGCTCTAAAGACGTCAGCATCTCTATAACTATACCGACGGGTCCTGCTGTATTGTTTCTGTTCAATTTGACCATAGCTGATTCCACATCGGTTTTTAATAATTCTGATCTCTCCGTATTTCTGTGTATTGCCGGTTGCTGTCTCTTGTTCCGGAAAAAGTCTCCGGAGCATCATGCGCCACAAGTGTCATCAGATGGTCATCAAGCGATTGTTAACAAAATTACAGTGATAACAGGTTTATTTATTATGTCAAACTATTATTATGCCCAGTACTATAAACCCCTCAACTGAGTAGACAGTTGTTTTCAGTATATTTATTTTTGTTTTGTTTTGGTTTACCAACCTGAATATTCAAGAAATCTATAAAAGATATACGATTCTCAGAAGGATTCGAATCTGAGTGCTTCTTGAAAGAAGGAAAACTCCGTTGTGCAATACCCGACTATGTCGATCAAACCACGTCTAAACAGTGTCTTTAAGTTAAATCTATCTTGTCATAAATTCCTCTATATTATCTGTTTAATAAATAGACGAAGCTTCTATTAAAAAATGGCTATCGACTAAAACTAATATATATATATATATATATATATATATATATATATATATATATTATTAGATTTTTATACTTATCTCACACGGTAAAAACATCATATATAACAAACATGTAGAAACAAGCAGCTGAAATGCAACTCGATTCTTTAGAATATTTTTGTTGAGTAATCTAACTAGTTTTTCAGTTCATTGATTTTTATAAAACTACATTGAGATGGAAAGATGTGTCCGTAGGCTCTGAGCTGTTTTTCATATATATATATATATATATATATATATATATATATGTGTGTGTGTGTGTGTTTGTGGGTGTGTGCATTCCCATATACTGAATATTTGCAGTCGCAAAACTTATCATGACATAGAAAGTCATAGAAATGTGAAACAGATAACTTACTCTAAATGAATATTCAGTTTTTTAATATATATATATATATATATATATATATATATATACTGGCAGTTTAGCAATATAATCATAAAAGCGTTTCTATATATCAATACGTAAATTCCAGAATAACGAAAGTTTAGTAGTACGCAAGCTTACATGCAAATATATTCAGAATTTTCTATCCGTCTTTATTTCCTTCTACAATAGTTTCAACATTTATTGGTTTCTTTTAATAATGCAATGATCAAGCATTACATCCCTCCCTACTCCCAGCCTCGTCCTCAACTGGAAACTCGTTTTGGCCTGACGCAGCTGTGTGAGCAAGAAATGGTTATTACATTTCTACATCTTAATTCATTCAGCACGAAAACTTCATTTTAAGCACAGTGTTTAATGTGAACTTATTTCGAAGATCGTAATTTATCAATCGCAATATTCTCAAGGAAAACCACGGCGCACCTGGTTTCTACATGCAGTCGCCTTTCTCTTCCATAAATTTCTTGTATGCTTTTCTTTACTCAGTCAATAGTTTAGCATTATGGATACCGGCACAGAAAACTGAGTGGACTCAACGGTTTTAAATTTTCGAATTTCCCTTAATTCGCACTTTACGTAATTACTAATTTGCTTTTCCTAACATATGTTTCTTATATCCTGAACATTATTTTGACGCTCTCATTTGTGTTCTTTTTTCTCGGTTATTTGCTTTTAATGGACTGTGATTGAAATTTAGATTAAAGAGAAATATTCTATTCACATTGACACCACTAAAACAATGTATTTCCTTTCTATAAATACCATGAAGGAATGAGATAACGAAATGGCAGATATTGTAACACAACAAAATTAAGTATATACATATATATATATATGAATGTGTATATGTATATATATATATGTATATATACTTTCTCTTGTTGTTTACCATATCTGCCATTTTTCTCATTCATCCAAGGTATTGTCAGAAAAGAAATATATTGCCTTAGTAGTGTCAGTTAATGTATATATATATATATATATATATATATATATGTATGTATGTATGTATATGTATGTATAGATGTAAATAAGCATTAATATGTGTATACACGCAGCACACACCGATATATAAATAGACCAGTGATCAATGTAATATAAGTGAATTGTTAAGTATATATTGATAAGTACCACTCAGAGTTTAATGTACTACTTTTGTTCTTGGCTCGAGTCCCACATACGAAACGGATCTTGTGTCACATCTTGAAACTGTGGGAAGGGAAAACGAGTAAATTTCTTGGTGCTTGTAGCGTGAAGAGTGGGATCGGTAGTAATTATGCCAACACAACTGATGGTTGCAGATTCTGTGCAATTTTTGACCCTAGCATGGATGTACAGGTTACGAGCAAATACTACGATACTTGGCCGCTAGAAGATTCCTTGTGAATATAACTGTAATCCCTACTTTAAATATCATAACAGTCGCGTTTCTAATTCTTTTGTAAGTGTAAGTAAGAATAAAGAAAATATCTTTTTTCCTTTGAAGAAGGTTTAGTTTTTACTTAATTGTAAATAACTTCTATTTTTACAATAAAAACTATTCTAAAACAATATAAACTATTCTAAACCGAAAAGACTGTGAAGCATTCAATAACTAACCAGATTCTGTTTTAAAAAGAAAACGCAGAGAATACAAAAATTTATTTAAAGCGACTTGCTAATTTTCATGACTAATTTTTACTTAAAGGAATCACAACGATTTTGCTATTAACAGAGGACGAAGATTTTTCCAAATTGCTGAACGAATAAATTTAACGGATCGTAGTTTTTATTTACCTATATTTGAATAAGCGTTACATTATTTCAAGCTGTTTTTGTTAGCATTGCATGGAATAAAACGATAGGTCAGGCTGAAGTATTTTCAAACCATAAAATTGAATTCCAAAATCCGGTCCTTGTTCATTAAGGCTATGACATTAAAGACAGCACCTCTTCTCTCACTATACCAGTAACGAAAATTTACTCTTCACATCTTCAAAACCATTTTGTAGAAAAGTACTCCTGCAAATATATTATGACTGTTCACCCGGTCTACTGTCTGTAAATGCTTCGTGAAGGTCCATCAATGTCAATCAATGAAAGAATATCTTTATCGGCGAGAAATTTCTATTTCTAGATTGACAGCTTTGTAATGTTGTGGCTTTTAGATCGCATTAAAAGCGTTTTCTTGGTGACATTTATGTTCTCGTGGTTAGCCGCATGCGTTCGAATTTTTGTCAAATATGAAAGGTGATAACTATTTACAGATTTTTAAAAGAATTGATCCGGTTACAGTTTAGGAATGTCAATGATTAGTTTTGAAATACTTTTTCTTTCAGAATAAAACTCAAAATGATACGAATACGCGCGAGGCACTTCTTTCATAGCTCTGCTTGCTTACTCAGTTGTTCTTTTGTTTCAAATATTGAAATATGCTTCCAAATGCCATTAACAAAAATATCGTGATTTGATAGGTAATATTATTGGTATTCTTTTGCATCCTATGTGACAATAATTGTTGTGTTTGTACAGGGGCCCGACAAAATTTTTCGAACACTTTAGTATTCGACTTTCCGAGTACCATACAGTGGCGAAATTCCTTCAATAGAATAGCATAAACATATAAAGACAATACCTGTAATAAAAATGGAAGAAAATCAATTAGGCAAGGAAAAATATTTGTTTTTCATCATTTTTTGCAAAACACAAGCGACATTATTTTTCGGACATCGTTGAAAAACTGTTAATAGTCTGTAATATCACCTTTCTTCTCGATAACTTTTATCAATCTCTCTTCATAATGATCAAACATATGCACAATAACATTTCTACGTGCTTCTATTAGTTGTTTATTGGCATCTAGTATCCGTTCCCATAGTTGAGCCTCTTGCGTTATTTCAGGTCCATCATAGACAAGTTGCGCAAGCATTTCCCAAACATTTTCTATTAAATTTAGATCTGGGCTTTTTGCAGGCCATTCCAAAGTAGTCATATTCACTTTAGCCATCCATTCTTTCATATGTTTTGACACATGGATGCTGCAATTGTCTTGCTGTAGAACGAAATCATTCCCTATCTCTCTTCTTATCCTTGGTAGGGCTTTCTCGTCCAGCAACTGTTTGTAGCTTTCGCTGTTCTGTCGTCCTTTCAGCCACTCCAACCATATATTTCCATTAGCAAATATCATACCCCAAACCATAACTCCTCCTCCTCCCATCTGTCGTTTGTTCAGCACAGCAGGCTCACCCCTTCTCGACCAAGTACACCATCCATCGGGCCCATCAAACTTGAAACGCTTCTCATCAGTAAATATAACCTTCTTAAAGTCAACATGCTTTGTTAACCACCTTTTTGCACACTCCAGTCTTGCTCCTTTGTGTTTCTTTGTTAGGGTAATTTTTTCTTAGTCTTTGCATACTTCAAACCAATCTTTGTACTGTTCGGACGTTTACATCGAATTCACATTTATCCTTCACTTTTCTTGCTGTAACTTTTTCTCTAGATGTCAAAAGCCGTGTCACAGTCCTCTTCATTCTCCTTTCAGTCCTCTTGCCAATTGATCTTTTCCATCCTCTCTTCTTTTTCCGCTCGGAGTTTGTCTTAAGCATGTATTCGTCCGTTGATTTAGACAGATCCATGGCGATCCTTCTGATGCTGAGGCCATCATCCCGCTTCTTCCGTGCCAAACAAACGACTTCTTTTGAATGCATTTTGCCTCATTAAACTTAATTGTTCTGCCAGTAAAACAGAACAGATAATTGATTCTAATGATGACAGCTAAGCGTACAAGCAGAAAATTTGCATACAGCAATATATACATGAATTTAGCTCTTATTAAAATAGGATTTTTTGTCATGTCCGAAAAATAGTGTTGCGCAAGTTTTCGCAAAAAACACAAAAAACTAAAATTATGAAAGCCAAACTAAAAAAAATGATTACACTAGTAGTGAATTTTCACTCCTCAACTACGTACTTACAATCTGAAAAGTTTTTGGCACTAGTAACCACCTTGAAGTACTTTTTTCAAAGTGTCCGAAAAATATTGTCGGGCCCCTGTAATATCGATAGCAATCGAATAGTTCCGAGTTCAAACAAAATGAATAATTACGTATATTCTAGTAGATAACTTGCACGACACAAAGACGTACATTAGGTAGAATATGTAAATTATGTTAACTCGACAAATGTTCATAATTATATGTTTCTCTGTTTAATTAAACTCAAAAACCGGTCATATATATATATATATATATATATAAAACAAAAAGGGTACTTATCTTCTTAGTTTTACGATTATAAACAAATTTGTATATTTCACAATTAAAATTTTGGTTTGTTATATTTTTATTAAAATATGCTAACAATATACTATTAAAATTGCTTATTGCTATTCATAAATCTATTGCTCTACTTTAAAAGCTCAGTTATAAATAGTAATAACATTGACACTTTAAGATAGATAATGGCATTATTTCAAAACAATTTCATTATCAGAAAAACATCACCAAAACAACTTTTATCTATGTACAAACGGCTGTCCTGGAAGTGTACTATCCCAAAATTTGTTTTTATATTTCTTGGGCGCTTAAAGTTGAATATTCAAATAGTTTGTCATTAATCAAGAACACATGTTTGGTATAATATCAGAGAAATGCTGGTAGATATTAATTATGCTTAATGTGAGAGTTTAAAGTACCATTTGGAAAAAGCACATTCAATTAGATAACTAAGTTTACATATTTAAAAAAAACATTCAGTCTTTTTCAAATGCACGTAGACGCAAACATTCAACGTTACACATGGTTAAAAGAAATGATATATACTATCTTATGATTTGCCATTGCAAGTGTTTAAGTAAAATTAAACATAAAATGTGAAAAGCCGTTGGTTTAAATAACAAATGCTTTTTAATGAAAATATTCAGCGTCAACAGTTTAATATTAGTGGAAGTTTCATTTCAAAAGATGTGTGTTGTTCTAAATTAATATCGACTTCTTATTCTTGTCTTAATTAATAACTGTTAGAATTACTTAATTAGTAATTTTTAAAAAAAATCTTTTTTACTTGTGTTGGATGCCATATGCAAAATTCAACTTTGATGATTTTTTTCCTGAAATGTTGCCATAATATTTTGTTAAATTTTTTAATTCAATTTCTACATTTTAAGTAAACTAAATGTTTGTACAGTTCTCTTTTTTTAGCTCTTCGCATTAAAGAAAAATATTTAGTGCCATTTTTCCCCTTTTCGTCACTTTTTCATTTCAATCAGAGCCATTAACATACTGATGCACCGTTTATAGCCAGCCTCTCTATCACCCTATACTTGGGTTATACAAAAAGAAATTTGACTCTCACTATAAACATTTATTTGCATAGCTTGTTTATAACAAAAAGAGCATTGCTTATATTCATTAACTAATACTGATTTCGTATTCAAATTCAATTTGAAACTGTTCTCGTTCACGCTTCCAAGTACAAATCTTTATGTAGTGGGCGTCAACGATAAAGAAGCGTTATTCTTAATATCCTTCCCACACATGAAAAGTGTTCCTTTGAGGACACATTTTTTTATTTTTTTATAATCGTTTAACCCCAAGCAAGGCAGGAGTGCCGCTGATACGTAGAGGGTTACAGTGAGTGGAGAGAGAAAAAGGTACTAAAGAAAGTATAAGAGAAATATAGGAGTCAAGGAGATAGAAGATGGCAATTGACATTGAACGCTAACTTTTGGCGATTGTAGCTATCAAGGAATCAAGTATGCGGAAAGGGAGTTCCACAGGTGGGAAGTGCGAGAAAAGAAATTGAGGGAGTAGAAATAAAGTTATATTTAATATTACTATTTTGACGGTAAAAGGGTGGAACCTAGTTGCTAATATAGTAGCATATCTCAATTCATGTTGGCGGGGCACCAGGGAAGGAAGCTCCTCAGAGCAAAAGCCGTGTAGAAAATATAAAGCGAAGCCACATGAAAAAGCTATCTATGTAATGCAGCCATTCCACTTGAGATCGGCTAAGAGAGTGACGTCGAGAAGGCGCAGTGTATTGCTTTCCAAGAGCTAAGCGTAATGGAAGATAAGAAAATTATATTATGGTGATTAAAAACAAGCAGTTTTCTTTTTTTAGAAGCATTATAATTTACGAGTCATTTCACAGATCTTTCTAAGAGCAGAAGCTAGTTTTTCTTTGTCAGCTCTTGCAGAATTCTTATTAAATGGGAATTAGATAGTCGTGTCATTTGCATAGCCTACTTGGGAACTGATTAAAAGCATTGATAAAGATCACGAAAAGCGTAAAATCTAGAATAAAGCTTTGAGAAACATCTGCGTTCACAAGAAAATATTTCGAAGTATGCCCATTCAATACGAATTTCCTTCTACGATTTGACAGGAACGATTGGATTAAATAAAACAATCGTCTAGTTATATTGTAACCTTGTAGCTTGCGCAGAGAATCAGCATGTCAATCCCTGTCAAAGACTTTCGAGATATCCAGGGCAACAACTCGAGCTTCGCCGTTTTTAACAAGAGCCTAATATATACGAGGCGATGAGCCTTAGCCCCCAGCGGTAGAGCTGGCAAAGCAGAAGCCATACTGCTTGTTAGAGAATAGGTTGTTGGATGTGAGATGATGAATCGTTTCTCAAACACTTCTCCAAAAAGTTAGTGCGTATAACACGGATATTTGATTAAGAAATGTTGAGGTTTTTAGTTGCTTTTGCTTTGACTGATTTAGCATTGTATCATTGAATAGCTTTAACATTTAATTTTGACTAGGATTGCACAGTTTATTAGTGCTGAATTGCGTAATCAGCAGACATAGTGTCGTTTCTTTTTCTTATTATAACTAATAAATTGTACTTCTTCATTTCTTTAACTTCCATTGAACTATTTAAAAAAGAATTATTCATTTATGTTGTGCCATTTTACCGAGGTAAATACACTGTAAGCAAAATACATAAGTTTATATTAGTTCATTTAAAGCTTGTTATTAATGGTATAAGTACTTCAGAATGTGTTATATATCATCTTCTAAAAAGGAAAAATAGTTTAAAGGCTTGTTTAAAGAAGGTATCTACTATGGAAAGATAACAAGTAAGTTTGATTTGGAGTTAATTTACGAAAGTTAGCGCTAAACGTAGTGCAAATCAATAAATGTGATTAGGAAAATTCTGTTGATATACAAAGTCCAAGAAATGAATTGTATTCTAATTTACGCAAATGAAAATAACACTGACATCTCATTTTTATAGATATATTTACCAAAATTACAGAAAAAATTTTGAAATACTAAAGAGTCAATTTGTTCAATAAAATTACCATTAGTTTCAACAATGATCTCAAAATGACTTTAGAATCTCTTGCGTCTCATCTAGACGGTCTCCTTGTTTAAGTTAGAGAATGCTGTCATAATCAACTGTGCTCCACGCATAATAATCAAAAAGGTTGCAATTAGGTAGTCAGATGTAAGGGGTGATGTAGTGGCAGAATTTCTTTGACAGCCATGACTGTGTTCCCTTGCTTGTGTTGTTGGGCATAGTACTGTTGCCAGACATAGGGTCTTCCAGGAAACTGTTTCTAACCCGATAAGAACTATGTTTTCAAAGCACTTGATGTAGGTTTCCATGTTGAGCCTGACGCCCCGTCGACGATGAATGGAGACATAACGTCGAGAGTTCAATATGAATATAAATATATAATTATAAGGATTATTAATATATATTTTGTCATATTTGCTTTTTTTAATTATTATTATTGTGTCATTATTTTATCATAATTCGATTTCTGTACGGAAAGACCTAAGGCCGGTCGTGGTGCGTTGTTATGGCCACATTTTATGTTTTTTCTGTCTCCTATAACATGCCTAGCGTTGTTATTATTATTATTATTATTATTATTATTATTATTATTATTATTATTATTATTACTTCCTTTGATTTATGTTGTATACACAATTTTATCACATATTATTTCTTATTGCTATAGTTCATCTTTATATTTTATGTACAAAACTGAAGATATCCAATATAGGTTCGTAGCAGTCCTAATGAGAATTGTGCATTCCTACAAAAGGTGATTAAAACCTCCCTCTATCGACGCGGTCTCCGCGGCCAAATTGGTAAGGTTAGTTTTGTTGATAGAAGCACTTTCCCTGATGGAAATGTAAGATACATGTTCGAATGCTGATAAGCCAATTTTTCAATCTACCCAGTTTATTAATTTAACTGTTTAAGAAAATACTAAAACATGTATTGTAACGCAAATACGTGTACTCACAAAAAATGTTTATAGTAATAAGAAATAGTGATTCATATACGTATTTGTTTTTAAATCACAGATATGGTTGTTTAAAATCACTTTTTTAAAATAAGTCACCTTGCATTATAAAATCTGTTATGGATTAGCCTATTTTGCATGAAATAGTTTTTTATCATTTCACCCAAAATAAAACAATACGCCACTCTGATGCAAGGGGTTACTGAGTGTTAGAGATTATGAAGGAAAATACTATTACAGATATAGAACGATAAATTAACAAGAAATAAGACAGTACATAACGACTGACATCGCTCTTCCATTTTTAAAGATCAAATTTGACTAGGTAGCAATAAACTAAAAGAGAATCCCACAAGAGTGTAGTGAGAGTAAAAAAAAGTTATTAGCATAGAAATTATGGTTATATCTAGCCATTTCAACTATAAATCATTATAACATGCCATCAATCTAGTACTGCATTAAATTCATAAGGTCTGGGTGCCATAGGCCAAAGTTCTTCGAAACAATTACTATAAAAGTATTCATAGAAATGGCTGAGGGATGCTAAATTACAGCAGTAGGAAAGTGACTAAAGCTGGAATTTTAGGTCAGGATCAATAACATTACAAATTCTTATTTATATTTTATCAGGAATCTCTAAATATACAGCAAGAGATCCAGGCCAGATGTGGCGAAAGTATTCAATGCACAATTAACGAATAGTTATGAATATGTACGATAGATACTAGGAAGAAAAACTGAATAGTACTACAAAAGTAACATACTTCCCCAGCCGAAAACCTAGTAATTGATTCAGTATAATATTTCCACTTGTTGCCACCGAAAAGTCAGATTGAGTAGCTCTCCATGCTGACAAAAGATAAAAAGTGATCTCTAAGACGATTAAAAGGATTAGTTTTTTTTTTTAGGTTTTAAACTTAACACAATGTTCCTTAGCTCTACTTAGCAAGGGAATGTAGATCATTTTTTTTAGATCAACTTCCAATTTAACTTTATCGAACCACTGATACTTACTATTATGACAGGAAGAAATGTTCGTGTCTTGAGCATAGAAATACCAACTTAAGAACATGGTATCATGAAGGTTGTGAAAATTTCAATAAACCTAAATTAAAGAACAGAACTTCGGTGGCGGGAGGCTGCATTATTGCATAATGATCTAGATGTTTATACGCTCAAGACAATTCTTTTTTCACTAACATAACTGACATAATTCTATGATTTAAAACTACCTAGATTCACCATTTCACCAAAGTTAAAACCCGATCTATATCTAGCTTTTCAATCAACTGTAAATCAGACACATGTCTAGTTTTCTCCTCTAATGTAAAACCAGACTTTTGTCTGTCAGTCCAATACGCCTTATTTTTTATATTAAAACAAATGTAAATGTAACATAAAATGAAACAATCAGATTATGTAGGAAGATAGTGTCGATATCGATACGTGTGGCCAAACAAGTATCCCCTAGCGACAAACGTAACCATTGAATAAAGTGTTCTACTGGAATCACGTGACCAGAATATTTAGTATATGAAGCACTTAAACAAAAGTATGTTTTTTGATGTTGTGTATCAACTCAAGTTCTAACTTCGACAGACTCTCTGCCTCCGAGCTGAGAGGAAACCAGACGAGGCTCGAATGAAGAGCATAGATTCGTATAGGGAAAGTTAGACTAAGGACCTGACCATGCCATGTGTACAGTCTATTGGAAAGTTTTTTCCCGGAGTTTAGGGCTTGGGCTTACTACTATAAAATTGCCTTGTGCCACATTCCACCTCAGATAGGAAACAGATTAATACCGTTCTTTGTTGTGCATCATCCAAGTGTTGTACGTCATTAAAGAGATTGCTTCTGAGTAAATTATTCGAGAGAATTATTTTCCAGAGCGTTGTCATATTTAAAAGATTTTCTTAGTACGGTGACTTTGCGTCATGATACTAAATATTATAACTCGCTAATAGCGAGTTTCTAAATGCTCTTTTCAGAATAACGTTACAAAAACTAACGTTATAAACGTTATTTTATTTGTTTTCCAACTTTTGATGAACTGATGTTCTATTTGAATATTTCAGCTCTCTTTAAACGACCAGACTTTATCCAATTTTAATCTTACGTATTACCCTGACAACACCTGGCTTTTGATAATCAGCGAGAAGTTTGAACGTACTTGAAGGAAACCAACAGAAAAATCATGGATTTAGGATGGTTTCTTAAAACGATGATCCCTTAGATAAAACATTATTTTACAAAAATTAAGTTTTAGATTATTGAGTTGTTTGTGTAAATACCTTCCACCTCAATATAGCTTCTTATTATTATTATTCTTATTATTATTATTATTATTATATTTCGATTTCTATTATAATCATACTACCTACCAAGGCTGTGGTAAGACCTAAGGCAGCTAGTGGTGTGTTGTTATAGCTACATTTCAAGATTAGTTTTTCTATCGCCTGTATCATCAAAGCATTACATGGACAAAGTTATTTTAATGTGTGGTCTGTACTTATCAACATGTGCGTTATGGTGCATTGGATAACGGTTCGGAACGAGAAATCGGGGAGCCGAGTTCGAATTCCAGCCGAATTCATTGCATTCACTTACGCGCAAATACCCTTGGGAAAGGTATTAATCCGTCTCTTCCTTCAAGTTATGGATTAAATAACTAGACAGATTGGGTTCTATAGCCTTGGCAGGCAACCAGTCTACCGCAGAAAGCAATGGCACCTACTGCGGGATAATCTTCTGCCCAGTCAGTCATGTCTCTTTCGAGACATGATCGCCCAAGCGTGTATCACGTATGGCACTTAACTCACTTAACTGACTGACTTATCAACAGATTTTTCTGTAATTCCCTTAAGCTGGTATTTACAGCGATTTTTTTCAATGGTTGCTCTGTCTCTAGTATCACTGGTACTATCTTTATTTTCAATTTTCACAGTTTTGTATTTCAATTTAAGAGTTTTTTCAAATTCCTTTCTTGTTATGTTACAATTCGCTAGACAAGCTATATCAGTTAGTAGACAAATTTCTTCTTTCGGTGTTTAACTATAATTTCCGGCCTATTTGCTTCAATTTTCTAGTCTGTAAACATGGTGTAATTCTAAAAAAGAGTGATGTCTTCTATTTCTGTAACTAATGCTGGGTGATGATTATACCAGTGTTTGTTTACGTGTTTTCCAAAACATTTGGAAAATGAACAGTGTAAATTTTGATCTTATTCTATCGTGACTATTTTTATTTTCATTTGGGGCAAGTGCAGAACATCTTGAGATTAGATGGTCTATGGTTTCCTGCTATTTGTTATTTTTTGTTCATATTATTATGTATGATATTTGCCTGAAATATTTTCAATTATATAAGCTTCAGTTTCAGCGTTTACTTCAGATGCTCGTAACCATCGACGAGTATTAACTTGGATTCTGTTTTGGGTTTCTACACAATCTGCTGAATGTAAATCTTAGAATCCATTCGTCTGATGTTATTTCTAGTCCAGTTCAAGATGTTGAAACTACATTAAACTGCTGGAATGCCAAGGCTAATTATGGTCATAATTATATTCCAAGAATTTAAATCAGATCTTAATATAAGTCGAACCTTTTCTAGTACTTTTTACGCACTATTTCTTCTATTTTCCTATGTTACATTCTTTCATACTCATTTACACCTAGTTATTTATGAGCTTTCTCTTGCATTAATCATTTTATTGTTACACCAGGGTTTAAGCTAATAGAGGATGTATGTTGTAATGAACCTCGAAAAACTGTTGCTTTTGTACATTTATTCAACTGAAGTTATTTCTAATGTCATCACTAAAACATTTTTCAATTTGCAGAAGACGTTCGAACTCACTGTCATTCATACTACTCGTAGTTGTCCATGTAAAATAGGTTATTTATTTTCTTTTGAACTATTGTATAACCACATTCCATCCTGTTAATTTGGCTCGTTAATGTTATTAGTGATATACAAAATAGTAAAAGAGACAATGAGTCACCTTAGAACATTTACCTGATGATGTTTTTTTCACCAGACTTCTAGGTTTCATTTATATGATTGAGGTGATGTGTTTTCCATATCGACATTGTTTGATGAAATTGATAACAGCAGGTGGTACCTTGCATATATTTAAATATTTTAAGATCCAGGAATGTGGTACACTATCAAGTGTTTTATGATAATATATCCCGGTAGTACTAACATTTTTCTTTGCATTGAAGCAGTTTTCCAAGATCATTCTGTTTTGTCAGAATAGATGTCAATAGTTTGTAAGTCGTGGGAAAACATGTTAGGTGAGAAGTTTTATTTAAATGATGCTGGAGTGTGGTGAAAGCATTCTTGTAATGTCCTCACTCTTTACGGCATTATAATTCCTAAATCTTTTTCGCATTTAATAAATTGGGGTTTAATTTGATATCTTTCTGCGTGAGTGATTCCTTTTGTTTACTGAATGTTGTTTTTAAGTGATGTGGAATTTGCTTAATTAATTAATTGCTTTTTACTGTGTTGACATCTTTTAAGCGTACTTAAGTATATGCCTGTTTAATTGTTTTGTATTGAATGAACGTCATTATACCATTTTCGGTTTAAATCATTTTACTCTGTTGCGTTTACCTTTTATTTTACCGTGTCTGTATATATGCCCACATAAAAATCTTTCGGTCATGATTAAGTGATTGTGTTCGTGTGAGTATGCGTGTTGGTTGTTTCTGTATTATTTGTGAGCTTAATGTGTGATTTTTGTGTTTGGTAATTGTAGTATTATTTGGTTGTTTTTTTTTTTCTACTGTATTTTTTTACTTCTATTTTTCCTTATTTTTTCCGGTAAAACTGTACATGGATACATTGTAAACCAACATTTCTAGCAAAGAATTGATTCAATATAATCATTACACTCTATGTCAGTGGAAAACGGTAGCTCGAATAGGTATAAAAAGTTTCATATGATTAACCAACATATGAAATAGAGTTTACATTTTCTAAAAAAAAAAAGGATGCAAAATATTATGCAATGATAGCATATTGAGAGTGCTTTAAGAAGATTGACAAGCATACTACTATGAGCTAGTGAGCAGTGTCACATACTGTATCGAGATCAGTTTTCCTTTCCGTAACATTTATCATTCTGAAGTATGACCTAGAGTTGAGTAAGCAAGTCAGTATGCTACTATTTGAGTTGGCAATTTCTTAATTAGTCCTTGAACATGCACTTCCTATTGATCGTAAACAAAGAAATGATGCTACGCTGCACTTATAGACACTCTCATAATTGGACAAAAAGAAAAAATATATATAGTCATCCGCAGACAGATCTGTTTCGCCGTATCACAGCTCATCAGTACGGTTAGACCCCGATTGCTTTTCTACTCAGGATTGAAACCCGACCGAAATGGCGTCAGTCGGTGACTCTACCTCTGGACTATGGGCGTTCGGCGGAAGTAGGCAGACGTTTTAGCACATATCATTATACGCTCCCAATAGCTAGTGCGCTCTAATTCATTTCACTGAATGAGCGATATGATACGTCATTAGCTTGACGCTTAAACGCTTTACACTCAAGTGCTTGACGCCTGACCTCTTCTAATATTAATTGTGATTTGTGGGTTGGCAAAATTGATGATGATTTACAGACATTGAGTAATAATTCTGTTGTATTTTCCGTTCCAAAAGTCATGATTTATCGATAGAAAATCGGTGTTAATGTCAAACTTTACATGAGAGATGAAGTGAATGAGAATTTATGTCAGAATCTGTTGTTTATAACACATTGGTCTCAGTATTGTTATTCTACAATATTTTTAGTGCTTGAAAAATGTTTTTTTTATTTAATACGGTCTGATTACGAATTAGTATTTCTCCTTTTTTTTTTCGCTGCAATATTCGGGAGGTCATTTCAATAATTAACCAAACTATTGTTAATTATTTTAAACAGATTAAAACACTCGGTATATGACATCTTTAATATATTCCCTGATTTCGGATTTTTAGGTTACATCTGAATTGTTAGTTATGCTAGTAGATTTCTGTAAGATTCTGTCTGAATAATTTTTATTGTGAAAAATTATTTCTGTAAGTTATTTGATATAATATACAAAGCATATTACTTTCATCAATACATCAGTTAATTATCCGATTTGGAAGCAATTTATTTCTGTGTATTTTTTAATTTAAGTTTTTACTTTTTCTTTTTTTATTTTTTTTATTTTTCTTACGCCCTGATTAATTCGTAACACTTCTTGTTTACGCCATTTGCGATTTTCTATCTTCTTCTTCATCTTTTATCCTTTACTGAGTACCCTCTCTAAACTGTCTTTTCTCTCACTATAACTCCCTGCATACTAGTGGCGCCCCAATAAGCTTGGGGTGCAATGATTACAAAAAAAATCGATTGAGCTTAGACTTCTGTCCAATTTATATTCTGGCCATGTATTTGTTAGCTCTTTAAGAATGTAAAATAGAAATCTAATATAGAAACTTTATTAACAGGTAGTTATATATTATTCTTAAAGGAATAAAAATGAAAAATACACCGTAAATATATATCGAAGAGAGTCATCAGTAACGTGCTTTGGATTAATTGTAAGTTTCTGGCTTAACATGTCAAACAGATTCTACTAGTAATCCAACCAACTTCTGCAGACATCGTGCTCTCGTCTTAATCACATACACAACAGTCATGTATTTGTATATTTCTGCGAACGTAAAATCAAAACGTTCATTTTATTCACTGGGAGCTTTATACGTTTTCATTCAGAATAGATTATAATAGATAAAAAAAACACTTGTACATTCATATGGTTGCATCATCTTCGCGAGACCACCCCCTTAGTTACCTATGCAGGAATACGAGCTACATAATTCTACGAGTGTGTTTCATTTGAATGCCTGAGATTGATTTAAGAATATTACAGTCGAAATACTAATTGAACTAAAAAAAAAAGGTTTAGTCTGCGTTTACAATATTTATACACAGATTATTGTCTACGTCTTTGTTGCTGTTTTCAAAACGTTTCAGAACAGAACTCTTTTATTAATCTGCGAGGATATTGTCCACATACCACTACCCATGTTCTAGCTATATCTAGATTTCTTATTTTTAGTACTGCTATTGCTCATCCATTTTAATATATGCCCCTTACACACTGCCTGACCCGGAGATTAAAGTTATAATAACTATGTTCTTCGTGACAAGTTTCTATGGACAATAACTTAGAATAATGCGAAACGTGATAATAAAGATGAGGACAATAGTCCATGTGTATACAGTATAAATGCTTATAACTTCTTATCTAAAACATTCAGACAGAAACAATGAAACTGATCCGGCTTAATCAATGTATAATAAAACCAACTTTTTGATTACCTTAAGTTTTCAATTCCTACAGGATCATTGCCCGTTATTAGATTGTTATTAGATGTAAAAAATTTTGTTCAATTATTTGAGGATAACATAGGCAGCACATGTAACAACTAAAATAAAATAATGACTTATTAAAGATATTAATATTCCAAACTACTTCCAACAAAAAGCTACAAAAGACGTTCTTATCAATACTGGAAAGATCAATAACAGTTAGTGGAGATGATATTTTTTGCTAAAATTGTTTTAGCAGAAAACATTTATATATTTAAATATACAGTTTCAAGGTTTTCTATTTCAAATAAATGATTTTTACACAAGGAAATGACTAACATTATTATTGTCATTAAAATATTGAATTAGCCACATCGGTTAACAAATTAAACGTGGGTTGAGCTAATCGTAAGAACAAATAATAAGAGTATATCTTGCGATGAGAGTATATGTTATATATCAATGTTAGATCAGCATTTCAGTAAGCGTTTTACTAAAATTGATTCGGATGAATGATTATAGAACAAACCCATGTGTAGATTACCTGTTTTTATCAATGTATAGAATCATTGCTCAATTCCTATATTAGTTACAATGAAATCTTTTAAAGCGTTAATTATTTTTTATATGAGCTGTAATACATCTATATGTTTTATGTACAACTCTCTTTTTTAAACATTTGCAATATTATTTTTTCTGTTTCGTCGACAAAAATCAGAAAGGCCTAGGAAAAAATTGCTGAGGATACCCATCAATAAAAACGAAAATTATTTAAAGGAATGGATGTTTTATGAGGTTCAAACTAACAAAACGCTAAGCATGCCGTTTTGACAACAATGGCGATCAATCTTGCAGTAAGAATATTAATGTCATTAATAAAATTTTTCTTCATAATGACACTAAAAAAAAATCATGTAACAAAACTAAGATTAAATAATGATAAAATTGATTTCTTACAGTTAAACTCTTGTTGCGTTCAATATTTCTTGTTCAACTAAAAACATCTCTAATCAAAATTTTCATGTAAATGACAGGAATTTTAGTATGTAAAGTAACAACAATATATTTTCATAACTATTCCAATTTTTGAAAAACTGAGGGTGTGTGTGTGAGAATGGTTACATGTACTTGGCAGGTGTGTGTGTGTGTCGTTATCTATGTGTAATAAATACGTGTGTATGTGTATGCAAAAATCCAGTCGCTTGAAAGAAAGAAGTTCTTTCAAATAGAAATGAATGCTTTGTATTGATATTAATATATACGGCAAACGAAATTGAAAGGAAGAATGATAGAAAAGAGCATTATATACTATATATATATATTATATACTATATATTATATTATGTTATAATATAATATATTATATTATAACATAGCATTATATACTCCTTAAACATCACCTCCAAACGGCCTCTTGATAAACCAAATGATGATAAACCTCACACAACTGAACACAGAGACTTGTTAGATATATTATTTTCTCTTGTAAATGTTAATATTTGTGAATCAATACGTGGTTAATATTCTGCTCGGAACCTATAATAAGAATTTATAATGTTCAAGCCAAGAATCATCGAGATTTTTTCATTCTTATTAATACAGTAATAGTGAAACATAGTATGCCTGTTGAAAATAAGATGCAGTAAAGTGTTTATATTTTACCTACAGAAATGAAGTCGTCATTTTTTATGTAAAAACAAGCCGCATTAAGATTGTTGCCTATATAATCTTTGACAAATGACACCACTCAGAATATTAGACAACGGAATTCAGATAGACATGTTTAGAAAATTTGAAGGCTCAAATCACTGTAAAAATCTTCCTTCTTGGTTTATTGAATAAAAACAACTAAATATAGTGTCCTTTGTAAGTAACTATATATATTTTTTGTTGTTACATTATTGGTATCAAAACAAAAGAAAGATGCATCAACTAATATCTGCAAACATCATGCCTATTTCTTGCAAAAATTCTGTTCAGAATAGCAATATAATTATTGAATACAACCCAGATCTGTTCGCAGACATATGAGCTGTAATGATTTGTCTTCCCCAACACTCTCACCCATAATTTCATTGCACATGATTACTTAAAACTAGCCCAATTCTTTAATAATGTCATTTATTCAATATTATTTCCTTGGATTTCTGTTAAATTCTCTTTTCCCTCCATGTTCCGACAAGAGATCTAACGTTGTAAATGGCTTTATCACATTTTACAATGTTCATTTTGATAAAAGAAACCTCCCTCTGCCAAAAGATTGCACACTTTTCTCATGGATAAAGATCTTTCTAATGTGTGATCTGTGCTTGTGAGTACAATGTTTTGCATTTCTTTAAGGTAAGGGCTACCATGAATTTCTTTTTTATTCTATCGGAAAATTGTTTAATCAATCCGAGGAGACTAGCTACAACTGAAATTATCGATGACCTAACGTGACACATTTTTACATGTCATATCGAACATCTTTGTATTTTGATGGTATGTTTAGGATATTCAATGATGCATTACAATCACTAGCAATTTCCATGTCAATAAAATTACATTCTGTTTTTGTGGTCTTTGATCACGATGTTTGCAACATTAGTGTTTGTTCTTACTGTGTATTCTAAATTTCCTTAAAATTGTTACAGTATCCGGGTCTGGGTGATATTCATACCAGTTTCTTGCGGTTTCTTTTCCCTAAAAGTTACATGTATTCTAGTGCTGATATTAAGCCACTCTATTATGCCTAGTTTATTATTGTGTTTGATCACTGTACAATCTTATACAAGATGGGCACTTGTCTCCGAAATGTTGTCACATAAACTACATTTGAAGCCAACACATTTTTCCAAAATGTGAGCCTGGTAATATTTAAGTAGCAAGCATTGGTCCTGTACAGTAAGAATAAAACTTTCGGTTTCAGGATTTAGCTCTACACCGTTAATTAATAATGGGTACGGGGTTTTTCTACATCTGTTTGTTCAGTACGAACAGAATATTGACCATGAAGAGGTTTATCTTGTTATTGTTTTGTGTTTGGTTCATTGGATTTGTTTTACTTTCAGTTGTAGTTGTTATTTTGTTATTGTTGTTGTTTTGCCGCTACAGTAAGTGTATCCTCATTTCTTTGCACTTTTCATTCACTTAAAATTCTCTTTTGAATTTAGTAATTTTCTTCATTACTAAATAAAGTTTCTATGTCTTTTAATACCTATGGTCTTGTAAGACAATTCTAGATGACTTAATCTACTCCAACTGTTTCTTTTCATTCACTTCCCGCCTGGGAAACTGCCTTCCGTTTATTTGTTAACCTGATAGTTACAATCTCCAAAAACTTAAATGCAACTTCAATTTACATCTTTTATCTACTTGTATCTTGTTCATCCTTTATTCTTTCTTTAATACCCTCTGTATCCAGTCTTTTCTCTCATTGTAACCCTCTGCATACTAGTGGCAATTCCACTGTTTGAAGGGGACATGATTTTTTAAAATGTTAGGTCTATAAGCTTTGATTGCTGTCTGTTTGCATTGTAAAATCAGCCAAATCTTTACAGCTCCTGTATCTGCAAACGGATCCGGATTGTAATCATACCGTCACCAATAATAATATTGCTTTTCTGAAGGAAATTTTCGTAAGAAAATACGAATGATGTTTGCAGATATCAACTGATGCATTTTTCTTTTTTTTATTTGAGGAGGATGGTCGGTCTGAGATCGGCGTACTGCTGGGCGGATCGCCGTCTCCGAGAACATTGTTACTGTATGTATTATTGAAATACCAGCCAACGTTGCGTGACATCAGCTTTGACTTGCTAATAATTGTGTATATAATCGATATACAAATATATATAAAACTACAACTAAGGTGTTGCAGTCTTATATTTCGTTTGCCATCTATCAGCTACCGCAGATCGCGTGAAATCTGATCTGAACTATATACTGACCTCTCGTGTGTCTAGACTAAGCTAACCAGGGGATAACAGGCAATTCTACTTAGAGATCAAACAAACACAGCGTGGGTGGATTAGTTGAGTTGCAGCAATGGGTGGCTTAGGTACGCCTGAGGATAGTGTTATATGCTGTCAAAATGTATATTGGAACAAAAAGAAATAGAAGATATCTTTGGTAAATGTTATATAATTAAAACAGGTAAATAGATACAGTGATAGAAGTTGCAATCTATAAATGTGGGAGAAATTTCAAATTATAGAATTAATAAACATGAATAATTTCATGAACAAATAGTTATATTATTTTAAAGTGTCTGTAAACTAATACATTCCTATAGAAAACCTAAAAATTACACGTGTCAAGAGTGTTCAAGATGAACACGAAACCATCAGTAATTGTGAAGTAGTGCTCATGAATAAATAAATAAGTAAAAAGTAAGCTTTTAAAAGTAATATCACCTTTAAAAATTCTTAAAAATGGACTCCCTTGCCATCATAAAAATCGACTATGCAAATAATACTCACACACTTACACACAATCATATATATGTGTATGTATTATTCAACTTCGCCTTTTTGGCGACTCACTCCGTGGCTGAGTCGGTTTAGTGCACACCAGAACTAACTACGGGTGCAGAAGTGGATGCAGGTTCGAATCCTGCCTGAGACCAGTATATATTTTGTAAGTCGATGGTACAATTGCAGGAAACTTTCTTGAAGTACATTTTCTCTGAAGGGCTATTTCTTCCTCTTAATGAAAATTTAAACAATATTTGTATTAATAAAAATGCGATGAAATTGTAAAATTACATTTTTCCTGCTTCTTAGTCATTTTTAGAGGAACGATTATTGAGGATTTTTTCTCATTATGCTGTAGTCGATTGATCCATAATCAAATATATACCCTCCTCTATAATATATACAGTTAGCCATAACACTTCCAGTTAAGATGTTTCTTAAAAGATAATAAATTTTATAACACTACCCTAAACAATAGAGCTACAACTGCTCTGACATCAAATATAAGAAACATAAGAACGACACCAAAATAAAAGTGTAAAAAGAAAAGATAATTTTGTACACATTCCCATTTAACCAAATGGTTAGTGCTAAGTTAGGATAGAAGTTTCTTTAATCTAGTTAAGAAACACTTTTCTAGAAAAATCTCCCTAGTAAGATGTTTTACAAAAATACACTTAAATTAAGCTATAGCTGTATTGATAACATTTAAAAGATCATTAAAAAGCATAAAAATGAAATTTTAATCCAATATAAATAATAAGTAATAAAAAGTTTTCTAAAATATCAAAAGATAATGATACTAACACATGCAATTGTAGAAATCCGAATGAGGACTCATTACAAAGTAGGTGTCGAACGGATTCTATTGTTTACCTATGTACTATTTCTGCTATAGAAAAGCCAACAGTTTATAAAGATTATAACGGTAGCACAAGAATTCATTTAAAACTATATGATGTCAATATATATTATCTTTCAAAAACAAACACAAAAAAGATCCTCCCTTTCTAAATACATTTAGCACTTAAAAAGAATTTAAACCCCTACAGTAAAATAGATATTAAAATAAACACCCTTAAGAGCAACACTCTTCTGCGAACTGTTTAATACAACCAATACAATTGTCATCTTTAATAATGGCTGATGTAAGCCGAAAGCTCAGAAAGGATTAAATAAAATACATGTGTCAATTTTCTTTCCTCTTTCAACGACAATGCTATTAAATGTATAAGACGATATGAAAAATATTTACAGAAAATAAATCGACAAAACTTGATATTATTTAATGAAACATTCATCAATGAAAAAACGCTGCCTAAATACACACAATTTAAGCTACATAATCCAGCATTCCCACCAAATTATCAACTGGTGGAATTATAATTATAGCCTTAAGAGAAGGCAAATTAAAATAGCCAAAGAAGAATTGAACACCCTTAACAGCAACACACAGGACTATCGTTCTTCTGCGAACTGGTTAACACAACCAATACAATTCTCATCTTTGGTAATGGCTAATGTAATCCGAAAGCTCAGAAAGGATTAAATAAAAACATGTATCAATACTGTGATTTTCTTTCATCTTTCAACGATAATGGTATTAAGTTTATCAGACTATACGAAAAAATTTACATAAATCAACAAAAGCTGTCGATATTATTTAATGAAACATGCAACAATGAAAAAATGCTGCCTAATACACACACACAATATATATATATATATATATATATATATATATATATATATATATATATATGATTACTTAGTTAATAAACAGACTTAGATAGATAGATAGATAATGTATCAGACTAATCTAAGTTTATGTAAATCCTGGTCATATGTTTCAATTTCTTTTAGGGACTTATGCTTTGATCGTTTGCCTCGCAAATCATCCGCTGTTCTACTGCATATAATTATTCGTCAAGATAACAGTCTGATGTCTACAAATTAAACTCAGCTACCTCCGCAAAATGTTTACATAGATATATTATGTCCACTTCCTTAAACAGTAAACTTTGGTTAGTTTATATTAACTTGCAAACATATAGTTTTTATTGTATTACACCCGAACGTTAAATAGAACCATCACACAGCTGATATCAGTCCTTGAGGAGAACAACGTACTCATTTGTTGTGCTAGCTTTCATATTTATGAGTACTTTAATATTCACCCCAAAGAGACTACTCCAACGAAACCGATGAAGAACGCAGACACTCCAGAAACTTATCTGTCATCTATGCACGAACGCAGACCTTTGAAAAAGTCACCTGCAATATATATATATATATATATATATATATATATATATATATATATTGGGAAGTGTCTGTATGTGTATGAATGTGCACGTGTGTAGTTATGTAGATAGTCAAAAACTAAAATATATATATAAATTAAGATATAAATAAATTTATATCTTGATATAAATTTAATAAATTAAGTAAACAGTTAACTCTTCCACGAAAAAACAACTTTCCACACTAAATTAAAAAACATCAAACACACTCTCGTTAATAATGACTATCCAAATTTCATTGTTGATGAACAAATTATACGATCCATTAGAAATATAAACATAAATAAAAAAGAACATAATATTTCCTAAAATAACTGTAAATATATCAATCTACTGTAATCAAAAGTATTCTAACTATAAACAAGATGAAAAAAACCTAAAAACAACTCATAAGTGCTTATACATTCCCCAGTAAAAAAATAAATCTATTTATATGTTATACTAAATTTAACACAAGTAACTTAAGTATATGCAATGATTCTTCTCGGTCAACTAGTGTTTTGGAAAAGACCAATATTGCATATCAATTTAATGTTTTCTGGGAGATTGTATCTTCGACAAAAAAAGTAAGTTCATATATTGTTTTAAAGACAAGGCGTCTTACACCTCATTTGTCGAGTACTATTTATATGACACAATATTTAAAGAAAAATCCCTGTACACCTTCACAATACAGGAAAATACTTGTTGAAAACACCAATATACTACACAACTAAAAGAAAATACACAAACATTTCAAATTATCGAGGCTTACATCAAAAGCAACCAGCACGTAACTAAATTTAATACGAGTTTAATACGAATTTAGCCACGTATTAAAGTGCATCTAACAAACATTTAACCCCATTTTGCAATCCTATTAATTTTCGGTTAGCTTTTTTACATTAAGACGCTTGTTTTGCAAAAGATTTCGTAGCTACAACAAATACATTTTACGTTTTAAAATAAGTATAATAGAGCTCATTCATGCGTATTTTTAAAAGCATGGTCTAAAGGTACGCTGATGAAGAAAAATAGAATTTAAGTAATTAATTTACTAAACTGAAGTAAACGAATAGGTCATGCATTAGAGTAGGTCAATTTTGGAATTTGGTAATAAACTCAGTTTGAAACGTGGGGCCTGAGATGATAAATAAAAACACAAGCTATTATTTTCCAAATATGGATTTGTAAGAAAAAGAGATTAAATATTAACTTTTGATTAAGAATTGAAGCGTTGGAATTTCATTCCACTGAAAGTCATATAGTACAGCTCTATAACATTTGTAATTATTTTATATGAAGTTAGTATGTTTGAAAATCATTGTGATAACTAATTCTATAACCAACATCTGTACATCTTTAATATGATTCAGAGAATAAAGCACCAGTACGCGGAAATACAGAAGGTTGTATTAAAAAGATTTACAGCAGAATGCTTTCGCCTTGCTTCCAGATAATATCCTTTTCTCCATTTTTAAGTCTGTTGAATTGAATGGGAAGAAAGCTGCTATAAAATATTGACCAATATATCAGTAAACATTGATTCATACTAAATTAGTTACGTGAATTTGTAAGAATTATTTTTCCAATTCCAATTATTAGCTACATCACAAAAATATAGCCAATAAAAATATATTTTGTTTCAGAAGTAGCGATATGTCTGAGATGATTATCAAGTTCTATACAGAGACAAAGGCATGAGCTAAAATTGAGTACATATTCTCTGATGCGATATATTTCCGAAAATTAAAAAAGTTAAGAAGACCATAGAGTATAAAACAAAAACATAAATTCTAGCACAAAGTCGGAGCCACTTTTTCCATGTTGGCCGTTTTGGAAAGCGTGCCTTCATTCAGCTGGATAATACTCTCGTCATTTTCTACAAAAAAAACTGTTCTTATCCTCTCCAGTATTTCATGGTATCTGAAAGCGATGTCTAACTTCAAAGGTCACAAGCAACCGTACACTTTTTGCATCCCAGAACATAATTACCTTCAACGTTTTTATTGTAGCTCTTCTTTACATTTTCAGTGGCCGGTAATAACGGATTCTTCAACTTTAAAGTTATAACATTTTTTTTATTTTGTCTCATTGCTATTATCAATTTATTGGATAATTTTTTTTAACAAAGGATGAGGCTTTGATACGCAAAAGAAATTTGATGCAGTTTTCTTTGACCATTATACATTATTGCACCGATCTGACAATGCCTTAATCCCCATGTCAAAGTTAGGAAAATAATAGTGTTACATGCATTAAACATTTAGATCAGTAAAAAATTAATATTTATACAGATAACCAAACAATTACCCATGCGTTTGGTAAAGACATGAATGCAGCTCTAATGAAACTCTATCTAATCCGCGTTGTTCCAAGGCGATTACTTAAGTTGGATACTTATGGATTCTTTATTCATGAGTGAAAGTGATTTCATTGGTTAGAGATTGGATTTGCATGTCCGTCATCCCCCACATCGGTGAGGTAGGGATAAGGCATAAATGCCACGAGCAAAGTCAAGCAGAGTCAAGCAGAGTGCACCCGGCTTCGGCCCAGAGAATTAACGACGAAGGTAAGTGGGCGACCACTATAGGGCCGGCCGCCTCCCTTAGAGTTCCTGACTGAAGATGTACAGAGATATTTGCCACGGCGTTGGATTGCCAACCGTAGAGAAGCCTGCCGCCGACCGACCAAAAAGAGTTAAAGTTAGACAAGAAGTGATATTGCAGACGAAGGTTGAAACGGCCAACCAGAGTTAAAGATAGACAAAAAGTGATTGTGCAGAAATCTCGAAACAGCCAACTATAGTTAGACAGATAAGAAGTGATTTTGCTGATGGAGGAGTTGTTGCGCTAAGCTAAGACAGAGAGAGTCCTTCGGCAGTTTCCGTAAAACTTCGGTGTAAAGTGAACAAAGACATTTTTAAACTTGAACTCGATTGGAGTGAACTGACATTGCCAACCAGAAAAAAGAATTAATGATAAGAAGAAAATCTCAAATTACTACTTACAGACTTACTGCAAATTACTACTTACAGACATTGTACGAAAATTCCGTTCCGTTGTCGTCTAAATAGAAACAAGGGTTGGAAAGAAAACGATTGGCGATTGTTTATATTCTATATCTTTTTTTTTTTTTGTATATAAAAACTTTTTTTCGCAACATATTCGGGCATCATTTAATTTATATTTAGTGCCATTTTTCATTCACCAATATGTGTGAGTGCGTCTAGTCTGGTTTGACTTGGTGTAGAGACATCTAGAGAGAATTTAGCGTGACTTTCTTGGGATCAAAATTCACAGCGTAGAGCGGGGAAAAACACCGTTGTAATATTCGATTCGATGAGCAGCTATTGAATTAAAGTCATCAACGATAAAGCCGCCGAGCGTCAGTTCACAATGGTCATTACGGTGGAAATGGTTTCTTAATTTGTTTATTATTTACTTAGTTCATTTGCTTATTTATTTGTTTGGATTAATCTATTTATTTGTTTAGATTAATTTACTTTAGTTGTTTTTTATTTTGTTTATTTATTTTAACTTATTCTTTTTCGTTTTTACTTTTCGATTCTAAACTAGCGTAGTCAAAAATTATTTTCGTATCTGCTTTTTGAGATGACTTCTGATAGTTTATTTAGTAGTTTGTTTTGGTCTTGGAAAGTAATTATAGCTATTTTTCCTCTGATGGAGTTTACGGTTTTTGAACTTATTGTTGTAGGCTGTTGTTCTTTGCCTTATTTCCCATTATACTTTTAGTGTAATTTGTTTTGCTTTTCTTAATCTTTCAGAGATGTTTAGAAAGCATTCTGCTTTTCGCCTATTTAACTATTTGTAAATGATATTTCATGTTCGCATTTTCTTTGTTTCCAGGATCCTTAAATTACTCCTATGTATATTTTTACTTCATTTTCTGCTAGTTGTGGCTTCGTATATTACATTTTTTTCAAGCAATTGTTGTTTCGGGAACTTTTGTTCTTACAAATATTCTTAAAAAGAATAAGATAGGAAGCATATTTCTTTTTAAACCAAGAATTTGTCACACATACCTCACTTAAGGAATAATATGGCTTTAAAAATGTGGTAAATATTTATACTACTACATTTCTGTTCGCTTATTGTCCCCAGGGTGATAGAACAGCAATTTTCGATCGAGAGGATTGATAATATATTCAGTGGATTTCCATCAGCTAGCTCTCATATTTGTGATGACTTCCATATCAACTACAAGGAGTACTTACTTCACTCAAAACAAAACCGATGAACTAGGAAGATATTGCACAGGCATCGTCATCGCTTAGGACCTAGTCTGATCATCCAAGAATCCACTAGTGTTCCTGATGCCACGTGATCCTTTTTACCTTTTGTCTCGCATCCTACCATGACAATTACTTAGCAAAAGTTTTACCTCCCCTGGGCCCGTCAGACCATTCACTAGTCAGTGATCAGATTTATGCCAAGCCAACGAAATCTCGTGTTTTGAACATAGAACCATTTTTCATGACACGAAGCAGGACTGGGTCAGCTGCCACACATACTCTACCTCTAAAACTGATGCTCTCGTCTCTGAATGAAATCTTTCTAAAATGAAGTGTTTTATATAAACAAAAAATTACAAAAAATATCAAACAGCTAACCCATGTTTACTCCTGAATGCGCTCATCGTAACAACTACATCAATATTTGCCACAAGGAGAGTAGAGAGTAGATTTTGACTATTACTACATTCAGAACCACCCACAATCAATGCTAGAAATTTCTGGAAACGAAAAGTGTAGCAATGCACAAGCGGTTCAGCCCAAAGTTAATAGTAAACGACTTAGATCCCGATAATTCTAGAAGAACTCTAAACAAATTATGAACAGATGTAAAGAGTCTGCGTCCACGATTATAAATGGTCTTTTGGTCATAACTTCCTCGACGGATAAGCGCTTTACCTAGATCATTGACTCGAATTCAAGGTTTGATGGGAAAATCATTTTCTTCCCAGCTTCCTATGTCTCGCTAAGCCTAATCTCAGTAATATATCGATGATACGAGGATATATGGGTCATGCTTATAAATAAGTCCCAAGAGGTACATAAGCTTGTGGGTTACAAAGTAAAAGGTACAGTTTATGCGGATATATGCTGAAGATAACAATTAACCCTAGACTTAAAGAGGTTAGTATTGTAGTGACCGAAGAAGCATTCATTTGGTTAGCAATGTTGTCTTTATCTAGTTATGTTTTACCAATATTTTGAACATATCTCTGCCGTACCCCACCATCTAACGTCTTACCATTATGTGGAGTTTATTTCTGGCGCATCCTCCATGTAAAGTTTTACTATTATGTGGAAGATATTCCTGCCCCATCCCTAGATAATGCCTTACTATTATGCGTGATGTATTTCTGCCTTATCTTCTTGTTAATACCTTTACAGTATGCGGGAGACATATGTGGGAGTTATTCCTACCAAACCCTCAATAACCGAACATTGTTCAGATATATAGATTTTTTTTTTATCTCTATTACCATAATTAATGATTTGAGAATATTCCTTGTCAGATTGTTTATAGAAAAAATAATGAGAGTGAAGTAAAAAAAAAAAAGCAAAAAGGAATGGAATTAGTGTGGTCATCAAAATCGCTAATTAAACAAAACAGTATTGACGGGAAACTAAAGACTGTACGGTACTTCTCTTTTTCGATCCGTCAACTGTTACCCAACCCGTCAATTCTTCTTGTGTCTATCTTACAGATTTTTCTGCACATAAAGATATTAACACATTTAACATTTTACATTTTTGTTCGCTTATTTTCCCCAGGGTGATAGCACAACAATTTTCAATCGAGAAGATTGATAACATATTCGGTGAACTTCCATCAGCTAGCTATCATATTTGCGGTGATTTGCAAAAGATGACTTGTTAATGCCTCTAAAACTAAAATTCAATACAATAATCATCTTAGAGACTTCTCTTTGCTTTCTATCAATATGGCTAATGCTAACCGCTAGATAAGAAACCCGTTGTTTTTTTTTAGATTAACGTTCTCAGTTAGCTAAAATAAACTTAACAACATAATGACATTAGTACGGCAGTTATGCACAAAAATTGAAATAAGCTGGTTTAATAATCATGTATACTGTTTATTTCTCGAACAACAATCTTTTACGAGGTAAAAATCAGCTTCTCTCAATTACTTACACTTGTCTCCATATCTCTGGTCATCTACATTTATACAATAGTTTGCGAGAAATTGATAATAAAGTTTTGTATGCACGAACAATATTAGCAAAGTTAATAACAAATTGGAAAATATTTTACTGTAATTTAACTGCATGTGCGAATGAAAGAGAGAAGACGCAAAATAATTAAACGCTTATTTTTTATATGTACTCAGATATAAATTATTACAAAGTAATTTTAAGATGTCAGCGTGTTTTTTCATTCATATTAATGTGTAATTACATCCAGGTAAACATCACTTTGATTTGATAAAGTCCTAAATAATCAAACCGTAACACGAAATTGTTTACGACTTTGTCATCAGTTTTCCTATACAATAAAGTAGTTACTCACATTACATTTTCTAATTTCACTCATATAAAATTGTTATATATTGCAACAAATATATAATTTATTGGGCCCGTGACCAATTATTTAAAACGTTAACCTTTTGAAACTTATACACCACAACTTGTAGCATCATCAGGAAATGCCTGAAAACTATAACACGTTTTGACCAAATTTTATTTATCTGTAGCAGCTTTTATTAAATATAAGTAAATGTCTACTGACAATATTGATAAAATCCTCACCTTCATTCATAGATCTAATAATAAAAATAAAAAAAGAATATACGATAACAAATTGAATTGATAGTGCTTTATTAAAATGCTTTTTCCATTAGTCAAATTGTACCGACGACAAAGATATTACATACAAAATAAAAAAAAAATAAACGTCATCATAAACACTTATAGCTTCGTGATAAACAAATATGTACATAATAGTTGGCAACTTGTTTCTGATCATATGAACAAGCTTAAGTACATTTGCATTCCATCAGCACTCATAAAGCCAATATCATTTTGATGATGTGCCTATATTGAGCAGGAGTAATTTACAGTTTCTGGCATAATCAGTATTATAAGAAAATCTTGGGTCAACAGGCGATATTGTCAAGGACTTCCTAATTGTGTTCCATGCTAATTTGGTCTTCTCATTATTATTAAGAATCACTTTCTTGATATATCGATGATTTAATCGTCTGAAAATTAAAGCCCTAACCACTCGGACAATTGTTTACAATAATTTATTTAGAATAGTGAGTAAATACACAAATATGCACAATTCTATACTTATTTATTATGTTTAAATTTGTAAGTTTAATTTGTAAGTTGAAATGATAATAGTAATATTAACCGTGAATTTGCTTCATTGGCCATTGCCATATTCTATTGAAAACTTTTTTTCTCTCTTAATACAGTTTTATAACATTAGAATCCTTAGCAGAGCAAAAACCATGTTGGTTTTTGAGATGCTGACTTTTGTAAGAAGTGTTAGAGCCTAGCTAATGCAATCAATGTTCATTAACGTTTCCCATATGAGATTCAGTCGGGATTCTTCTGCCTGTATAAGTATCTTGAGGACTCTATTTCCTTCCATTAGCATCATTAAATTATCAAACTGAAATACGAAACAACATTGCAAAGCCCACATTATGTTTGGTGTCGAACACACACACACACACACACACACACACACACACACACACACACACACACACACACACACACACAGAGAGAGAGAGACAAGCAAAACCAAACAGATATATCCACGAATATTGAACACAATATGTATAATACATACCAATGATTTGGTAGGTAGCGGTTCATAACGATCCTAATAGAAGTCATGCCAGAATTTATCGTCGGCCACAAACTTAGCAACAGAAGATATTATATAGCACACTTTTCTTACAGATACAAAAAGAAAACACCAAAAACACTTTGATGAGAAAAGCGTCTTTAATAAAAATCATATTCAAGAGTTAGTTCAAAATATCTTACACATGGAAACCTATGGAAATGACAAAAAAAAGGTAACAATCAGTTAGTTTACAATCGTGTGAACAGGGTGGATAAGATATAGCGGATAAACCGAGTTCGGAAATGTTTTCCTAAATTAAACCTGGCTGCATGCGGTGTTGCTTTGTCACGGAGAAAAACTTTTTGTAGATCTTTAATGTACTTAGTACGCTATTATTGCTAGGCAAGAAATAATGTATGTTGCTGCACTCCCAATTAACTGCCACTTATAATTAGTAGTTAAGATGCAATTGTCATTACAAACAGATATTATTCAATTAAATATATAGGGATATTGTTATATATTCTTTGGGTCGATGTGTAATTTTGCCTGGAAGTGTTTTAGTATTGTTATTGCAAGATTTGAAAAAAAATGTTATTTTGAAATATTAGAGTGTGCTCGGTGCAACCGAGATTTTGTTTTGACGACAGAGGTCAAAGAAGTCAGCACACGAGATATACGCAGGACGTACCTGTGGTAGCATGTGTCATAGAGATTCGCTTATTTAAATGAAGTCAGACAACAGTTTGGCAGTTTAGCAATCAGAAGTTGAGGTGAGAACACAGGGAGAGACTGAAGACGAGCGCGGCCTCTCGGCTGCCCTCGTACTGACCCTCCCATCATCTCCTACTTCACAGCTACCGTCACCTAAAAAGCGAATAAAAATATGTTGTATATTTTTATTTATATATACATGTTGCTGCCGTTATTTTATTAGTGAGAAAAAGGCCGTCATTTTTCTCTGAAGAATATCTTCAATTTTGATTTCCAGCTTATCTTCGCCAAAGCAGTATACAACAATATTCTAAGCAATATTCTAACGTCGAAATACCCTAAATAATTTTCCATGCATAGCTTAGATGTGGCTCAAAGCAACCGCTGACAATCGAACTCACTACCCAATTGATATTGATCTAGCCTAAAAAGCTTGATAACCATTACACCATGTTAAAGTGGCCAAATTTGATACATATAAACATATAAATTGGCTCCTTAGCGTAAATAATGATTACCAGCCTGTATCAAGTGTCAACATTAAAGGTCAATGGCTCGGCGAATTATTTTTTAAGTGAACTCGGTGCATCTGCGTCGTGTCTTCTCTTTGACCGACGAACCAAAATTTATTAACTGATTTTCTACCTGAACTATTGATGTTTCTGACTTCGTTGGTATGTTTAGGACAGGTGTTAAAATTGATTTAGAAAGGGAGCCAAGAAAAAGGGACGATTGCCGCCAGGTGTAAGTACGTGCATGCTGCAACTCTAGTGTGGTTGGTAAAAAGAATTTCAAAATTTCCTCAATTCGAGAAGCATCAAGAAGCAATCAAAAGATATGACAAGCATGATTAAATTACTGCCATAATTTAAAGAGATTATCTGGTAACATTTTTATATTTATTCTGATAACACCATTACTGGATTTCTATAATGTTAACAATGCAATTTAATCACGGATGAAAACATACTTGAAGCAGCAGATATACGATTGATATGCTGAAGAAGTGATGAGAATTTCACGAATACTTAATGAGATAAAATATATGATTGACGAAAAATAAGAACGCAAAACAAAATTATTTGGTAGCTCTCATAAAAATGATAGCTAAAATTTGTGGAGGTCGAATATCTTGGTCTATGGATCAGGTTTAACAAATTGGCCAAAAAATTTGTTTGTTTTATTAAGTATAAAAGTTACTTATAAACCGAACGAGCCCAATAGGATCAACTGCATTAATGGTATATTCCCATAACACTATGAATAGCCACAACACCTAAGTACTAACCTAAAATCTCGTGTCCTGTTCTACAGGCAAAGGGACTGAATGCGTAAGAAACGAGGACTTCTTAAGAAAAACAGGAACTACAGGAAGACTTAAAACCAGGTGCAGTTAAATACAAATAACCTTGTCAGACGGAGAGATTCAAACGGATGTCACTTTCAGAAATATCTAAATTAATAGCTGTATGTAACTGCTTTCTCTGATCAATAGTTAAAAATAACTTTGAACGAATGAAGCCTGTTGCTCTAAACGAAGACCAATCTTCGTCTAAAGTTGTTGAATGGCGCTAAAGAATCGATTCTGAAACAAATTACTTTACACAACAGGATTCACATCAACTGATGACTTTCATTAAATGCAACAACTAAAATCAATAGCAATTTCAATTCGAAGAGAAATTAATGTCATTTTCAAGATTTTGAAGAACTACTTTTTTTCAGAGAAAAATTTAAGAAAGCCTCCAGCAATACTGAAAAGAGCGCTAACATTTAGAGGACTAGAAAACCTATTTACGAAAAAATGCATGTTTAATCATATATATACACATATATTTATACGTAAAATAACATGCATACTCATACACACAATTATATATATATATTCGTAGTTAATATTAATTTCTTTTTAAATTATCCAGAAAAAGTTTTTTATGTACATGAATAGAGCTCATATAAAATACAACATTTTGTGAGAAACTCGAGCTATAATTATCTATCTATGAAAAAGAAACAAGTACCAATTTATTGTTAATGAATTTTATGTTACTCTGTACTAAGAATAATCTAAGTGTAAGTGTCCATTGGAAAAAAAAACTGAACCCCTCTAATTCTATTCCCAATATGACAACAAAATAATATCCGGAATGATTATTGGATTCTATTTACACGCTCTTTGAATTTGTAGCCCTCAATTACACTTCGTAACGTCTTACAAGTTTAAGATTAAATTATTACCCCGCTCTCTCTTTCCCCTCCTTCTCCCTCTCTCTGTCTCTCTCTTTCTATATATATATATATATATATATATATATATATATATATATAACAGACAATGAATATATATTATGTTTAATCTAAACATCGGGTTTGGGCTTTAATTTTAGGGGAGAAAATCGTCCTACATTTAGATATTTTTTATGCTGCTGTTTCTAAGCGTTCGGCTCACGTGAGTCATCTTTAAAGAGGTTACAGGGATGTTAAAATAAAGACATCCACCATGAAATATATTACCTTGTTTTCACATAAAACATTGCTATGCGACGATAACAATCACCGAATAGCAGGTGCAGGTAGTAAATTTGTAATACGACGTTCAGAACGGCTCATGATTAAACAGAATAGACATTTATATTCTGTTATATGTTTAGAAAATACATATATGTGTGGGAGTGTATGAGTGTGTGTAAGTTGCTATATCTGTGAGGTAATACTCAGTATCGGAGAGCAAGCTTTTATGAATAGACAGTTTACTGTCAGCTTTAGTCATCAAAGTGTTCTTTAGATGAGGCATGCCGAATACACAAATTATCATAATTATAAGAATCGTGGGCAAGATCGTTCATTCTATACTTACTCACTTTAAATTGTCTGAAAAGTGCTTTAAGGCGTGGAAATGGCATTCATTATGTTTTGTTAATTCATTTGACTACACAGTCTCTCTTATATATAGTTTGATCTTGGTGTGATCAAAAGCTTGAACCAGATCAGTACACACAAACTCTTGGAGGCTTGAAACTTCGAGTTAGCATAAGCATCGACTGCGAACAATTTCATAGATCATAGGTTTTCAGATACTCTCAAATGGTGTCCTTACTTCCACAACTCATAAACATCTATGTCAATCTCTTGACAATTAAACCATGTTGAGATTCGTAATCTGGTTTTGTTGACGAAAAGCGAATGATTACATACATACATACATACATACATACATACATACATACATACATACATACATTTATCTCAATTACCGATATGTCAATGACTCCATTTGCAGTTTCAATAGTGAAGTGCAGTTTGAATTTTTCATGAATTACTAAATGCATTACATTCATCTCCATGTTTAGGCTTGAAAAGAGAAACGTTGCACATTTGCCTTTTCATAGACGCATCAAATTCGGTTTTTGTTACTTATGGGTACTGTAGCCCTACTTTATATTGAACTTCAAAACAAAAAGGCAAATTTGATTCAACAAGCTCTAATTATTTGATTGAAATCCAAATTAAATTCCCTTATCGAGTTTATTATGAAGATCTTGTTTAAAAAATAAAACAGTCTGCATCTTTTGTAAACTAGCATTATGCTAACATTGTACAATTTAAACATTTAAGCATTTAAGCATTTTACTATTTTTCTGCCAAAATATGTAACGTTGTCACTTACCAACTTATGATGAAATCCATCCATAAATATGAGCTTCACCTCAGTATCCTCTTAATTGTTATTAATAATTACAAATATGGTTTGATGCGGAATATATTGGCAGAATTAATCACAATATATAGCCTGGGATTGATCAGTGTGTACTATCTCAGATATGTCAAGGGCAATGCAAAAGTTACATACGATTGTGAATACATGCGACAGGAATGTTTCTTACTATTATCAAGAGATTACAATCTGAGAATTCTCGAGACAGTCTGTAAGCTGAAGGAATGACAGCTGGATCTAAAGCTAGTCTGTTTGTGATTTTTCCTACTGATTATCTGGCAGCAGTTTTCCTGTTTCTTTTTTATTAGTCGTAATACAAGTGTTTTTGTCCTCGGTTAGATCTGAAGAGCGAGAATTGATAATCGGTTAAACATTTTTTGGTATTTAACTTTAATCCAGGTTCCTTCATTTCTTTTTTTTTCTTATCCTATTTATTTTCCTACTGCATTTGATTCTACAAATCAGTTTCTGGAAAATATGTCAAAACCTAGTTTAGGCTATTGAATGGAGCGCCTGAAACTGTAAAATGCTAATCATGAGAGTGCAGCAGCACTAACGAGAGTTTATGAAACCAGGAACAATTTAAAACAGTATCCTTTTGCTCTATCAAGAATTACTCCTCTGCAGCACGAAAACTTGCTCTGATGAGTGACGGCATCATAATGGTTTCCTCACAAAATTGGAAATAGATAAACACAAATGGTCTCATTTAAAATGAACGCCCAAAATCTGACCTTAAAAGTTTTCAGGATTTTTTATTTATGAATATAATACATTTACAAATTGTACCCTAAATTTATAATTATAACGACCTTAAACAACGCGAGAACCAAAAATCAAATCTAGAAACGGTCAGGTTATAATAGGCACATGATGATTGCGTAGTGCAAGAATATCTGAGATAGATTGTTTGCGGATATGGGATATATGTTAAACTGCTTGTACGTCAAGAACCTCTCGCTCTCTTATTTTCTCTCTCATATATATATATGTGTGTGTGTGTGTGTGTGATTCTCTGTATATATGGAGTGTGAGTTCTTATACTTCTTCTATGTGCCATGTCCCTACAGGACGTAGACAATCATGCCCTTCCTCGTCTCCTTATCACTGTTGGCTCTTAGCACGTTTTCTCCTGTACGCCACGCAACCCTCGCTTTGCCATCCACCTGTTCAGGCCCGTCAAGTATGTTACACGCTGTTTTCCCCTGTCTCTCTTTTCATCTATCGGACCTGTTAGTATTAGAGCCCTTCTTCCTCACTGCATGTCCCAGGAACTATAGTTGTCTTTTTCTGATGCTCAGTATTAACTTCCTTTTCGTTTCCATCCTTTCCAAAACCTCGTCGTTGCTCAGGTGCTTGATCCATGATATCGGTCCCATCCTTCTGTAGAACCACATTTTAACTGCTTCAAGTTTTTCCTCTATCTTTGATGAGATTCTCCAGCATTCAATGCCATATTGAAGAACTGACATCACATAACAATCCAGTCCTCTCTTGTTTGTTTCTAGTCAAATTTTCCTGTCTCTTAATACTCTACTCAGCTTTTGGAATGCGTCTTTCGTAATGTCAATTCGCATTTGGATATCCGTATTGCACTTTCCGTCTCCTGTTAGAAGACTTCCCAGGTATGTAAATTTTTGTACTTATTTGATTTCAGCTACCTTCTGTAGGATATATTGTTGTTTCTTTTCCGTGTTTGCTATCAGCCCTATATAACCTGCTAATCTTATTTTGTTCAGATTTATTTACGCCTTTTTATGTCTCTGTAAACACTGATAAAAAGTAAAACATTATCTCATAAATGTACATCAGTATTAATCCGACAAATACGTATCTTTTTTGTATAAACATGTGCGCAGTAATTCAAATATATATGCATGTGAATCTCTTATATTTGTATATATATATATATATATATATATATATACATCCCACGTGAATTTCAGTTTCTAATCTGCTTTTATTAGAAACATTTACAATAACGTATCTTACTTATTTTCCTACCATTTCTGATTACATTTATTAAATATAAGAATTTTTGTGTTTTTTGTTGTTGCTTTTATTTCGATGAAACCAAACTCTTATTTTCTATGAAATATTAACAGTAAATTCAAATACACCAAAGTTTTTTTTTTCTTTTGTAATTACCCGGCAGTAAACTGTTTCTACAATAAAGTTAACTAGAACATATCAGCTAAGAATATCCGTGGAACATCAATCCTCAGGAACCTGATGTTTTCAAATAGTAATTTCATAGCTGAAGTATTTGCTGAACACATATATATCTTGTTTAAAGCAATTTAAGTAAAGCGATGCTGAAAGATTATTAAATAATTACTAATCAATATACGAACTGCTGCATTTTATCCGTGATCAAACCCCTACTTACCAGGCAACTGTTAAATAGACAGCTATCATGATAAACACCAGTCTGTGTAATGTACTGTTTGCTTTCTTCTACTTATTAGGCAAAGGTGAGCTGTAAGAACAGTATCTTCTATTTCATGTGCCGTGTCCCTTCAGGAGGTAAGTGATCATGAACTTTCATTTGACTATCTCTTGTCGCTTTCAATATTTTTTTCTTGGTATCTCTCCCAAACTTTGCTTTGCCATCAATTTGCTCAGCTGCTTTCGTCTGTCTCTCTTTCCTTCTATCCGTCCGGTGTGTATCAAATTTTCCAGGCCCCACTTTCTCATTACATGTCCCAGGAACCTAATCTGTCTCTTCCTGGTGTTAAGTATGAGTTTTCTTCTCATTTGCTTCCGCCCCAACAGCACTTCGTTGGTCACGTGCTCAGTCCATGGTATCCCTAGCATCCTTCTGTAAAACTACATTTCTTCTGCCTCAAGTCTCTCCTTGATCTTTGATGAGATCGTCGACAATCCACTTCCATACAGAAGGACAATCACATAACAATCCAGCATGCTTTTCTTTGTTTTCAATGAAACATTCTTGTCTCTCAGTACTCTGGTTAGCTTCTGAAATGCCTCCTTGGGCATGCCAATGCGTCTTTGAGTCTCCATGTCGCACTTTCCATCCTCTGTCAAAACGCTTCACGGGTATTTTAATTCTTTACTCGTTTTATTTTAGCTTCTCTTACTTGTAGTTTGCATATTGGCCTCTTCCTTTTGCTTATGATCATACATACTGAATTCATTTCCTATCAGTACAAAAGCGGTTTGCTGCCAACATAGTATGTTCGTTATCCTAACGTCTTTTCAGAAAATGTCAAGGTTGTAAAACATCTCTATCAAGTCTTTGTGGAGTAATTTTGTAGTCTGTAAAGCACAAATGAAGGTCCTTCTGCATTTTTATTGCTCTTTCAGGTAGCATTCTGAGCATGAATATCGCATTCCTCATTTCGGTATCTTTAACGAAGATATACTGTTCTCCTCTTATTACTTTGCTGATTCTGTTGCGCGCTATATTTCTCAGAATCTCGATGATGAGTTTTCTTATGTTGCTCATTAAATGATTGTTCAGTGGAGTTCTTATTCCTTTGCAACTGGCTTCTTTGGTAATGTTATTAAAATTGATCTGCTTAGACTCTCCGGTATATTGCCGCTGTTGTAGATTTCGTTTATTATTTTTGTGAACATGTCTGTGCGAAATCCTTGTAAGGGTAACAGCATCTCTATTACAATTTGGCGGGTCGTACTGCTTTGTTTCTCTTCAATTTGACCATGGTCTATTTCACTTCGGTTTTTTAAAATTTCTGGCCTATTCGTATTTTTGTGCATTGATGATGACACTCTCTTGACAATAAAGAGATCTCCGATATACTCATCCCATCTTTTAAGTATTTTCTTTTTCCAATATGAGTGTACCATCCAGTAGTTGAACAGGTCTTTTGTCAGTTCTATTTTTTATGCATATATCCATTAATTCTAGTGCCCAGTCTCTCTACTTCGGCTGTTTTGTCGTCGAGCGATCTCTCTTCAACCTTTCTACACTTGCTTCTTATTTTTTTCTGTAGTCTCTTTTAATCCGTTCCATATCTTCGCATCGTTTTCTGACTCTTTTGCATCATGTCAAGAATCACTTCGTCGAGGCACTCATTTTCCTTCCGACGTGTTTATCTTTTGGAATGATGTCGTTCGCTGTTGTCACTAATGCTACTCTTTCTGCGTACCATTTTGAGCTTCCGTTCCCAATTTGTCATCCGTATTTCGTTTTCCCCCTTTTCGTATACATTTCCTACATGTTCGGATCATTCGAGAGTCTATTTCACTGCAGTCTCAGAGCTGTTTTAGGTTTTAATCTTTTTAATTTTACCCTTAGTTTGCATATGACTGGTAGGTGTTTGCTTCCGCAGTCAGCACTTGGGTAGACTTTGTATTGAAGAACTGAAAGCGTTGGATCAATCTTTCTACCTGTTTTGACTATTCACATGTTTTGTTTTGGTTTCACTTTTTGTCGTTCGTGTTTTTGTGTACATTCAAATAATCTTTCTAAAAATCTAGCTAGAAAAATTGTGTGTGTGTGTGTGTGTGTGTGTGTGTGTGTTAGAGAGAGTAAGAGAGGGACGTTAGTGAGGTTGATATATGTTACGTGTTTGTCTAAATGCATGGTTAATAGCAAAAACACGAGTAGAAATTACACATCTGATGTAATAAAATAAACCAAGCACAAAATTTAGATATCTGAGAAGTTTTTTCACAAAGGACGGATAGTATTCCAAAAGCAATGCCCAGCATGAAAAGCTGAAAAAACTTTGTTAGAAGTAAAGAAAATTATACTGAAGTTTTACGTTCCGTCTGTCATTTTATATTGAAGTGGACAATTTCATCAAGATGAAACCTGAAGCGACAGAAACGCTGTTCTGAAGAAAGTTGGTGAGGATATCATAAACCAAACATAAGTAGAGACAAGTTTTTATAAAATATTAAAGCAAAAAGAAAATTTAACCCTAATATCAGTAATAGACAGTCGAAATTTATGTGGTACATAATGAGGAAGGGTGGCTTTTTGAAACTGTTATTAACGAAACAAATAAAGGGCAAGAGGAACAGTGGAAAACAATGGATCACATACTTGACGAGCTTGAAATGATGTATGACGGAACAAGGTTTAGAAATAAAGGAATGATATTTTATTTAGGAAATTGTGGAGATCCCTTATAGCCACTATCGTGAAGTTACAAGGCACATAAAGAAAAATAATTGCTTCGAAAAGAACAACTCTGAATTCAAAACCTGAGGAGGATTTTTTTTCAATGCTCACACAATTTACATGCTTAACCTGGAGGTTTGTTCTGCTTAAGCATCACCACTAAAATCAAATCATAAATTCGATTAGTCTAGCTGTTTCGTTCAAAGAACCCTATATATTCTTCATTTGTAAACGAGTTATTATGCGACCTGGATTTCTACCATGTGGTGTCTTCCGGCGATTTGCAATATTCAAAAGTTCTACAATATCATTGTATTGAACACCTTTATATTACAACAGTGTACTGGTCGAATTTTATTACGACCAAAAACGAAGTCATTAAACAATCAATATATATATATATATATATATATATATATATATACATGTGAATAAGGAACAAAGAAAAAACCAACATTCAAAACATTAATTTAAAACAGTGCTCAATATAAAATAGAGCTATGAATATTAATTATAAATTAGAGTTTAGAAACATGTACCAATTATCATCTACTACAAAGTGTACATTTTGTTTAGACATTGAATGGCCAGTGTCTCATCAGGTAGTTTGAAAAGCATATGGAAAATTCTTTACCTTATATTGGCAAATTATGTGTGAGAGGTAGGTAGGGTGGAAAATCAGAGTTGTAAGTTGTAAGTTAGAATTTGAACGAAAAAGTGAATTGGTAGAAGATATAGGTGATTATGGACGTGTTTAAAATTTTATAGACAGATTTAATTGTTGAAATTTAGGTATAGTCCTTTGCAGTCTTTATGCCCAGTCCTTTAAGATTAACAAAATAAAGAAAAGAAAATGTATATAGGGTGGGGGGGTAGAAGAGGATGCGTTAAAAAGGGGATAGGAATTACTATTTGGTAAACATGTCTGTATTAGTGAAGTAAACGACTAGAAATATTTTTGTATTTAAATTTAGTTTTTATAATTAATCTATTTGTTTATATTTAACCTTAATTTAAAACTTATGAAATCTCTTTTTTATATAAAACTTTCATTAGATCACAGTTTGTAGTAAGAAATTGAGGTAAATTTGAGGTAAGAGTGTTGTTAATTCTATAAGGGTTTATCGTTTCTAGAGATCTTAACTTTAGCTTTTGTAATTTTAACATTATTGTAAGTTTAGTTCATTAATGTGTTTGCAGTTCACTGTGGTTTCATGCCGCTGATTTAATAATATGTTGTTCCTCTTGTATTGAAAGATTTCCATTTTTTTCTTGAAGACAAATAAAACATGGTTCCTTTGCTGATTTAGATGTTCTGGCCTGTTTGAGGGTTTTCTATTTAACTTTAGGTGTTTTATTTTCGTTTTTTAACTTCCAAGAATATTTAGAAAGTGATGTCATATTTTGTTTGTCCTTGTTATTGACGGATGCAAGGTGATTGTAAAAACAATTTTTAAAAATATTCATTGTGTTTCCGATATAAATTTTAGAATCCTTAGGTTTTTTTTATGGATGAAATCGAACACATATATACCAGGAATTTTGTTAAACATTTATTAGGTATGGGGCATTGGTTCGAGTTTCTACAATTACAAAAGTTATTATTATGGAGCAAACTAACATGAGTGTTACAGTTAATTTTGTTGTATGATTTCAATATTTTATTGTTATGTAATTTAATTATTTTTTCTAAATTGTTGGTGCTATAACTGAATTTTATTGTATTCCTAATGAAAATTTTGCTTACAGGGTTAGTTTTGCTTAAAGTGTTATTTTTACGTAAAAGACCGGTTTCACGCCCCTTTTTCAGGAAACAACCACTTTCCATACAATAAATTTAAAATAAGCACCCTTAATGAATAATCGCTCTCAAAACGAATATATCTAAGAATCGCAAATTTAAATATTAAAGTAAGCTCAAAAATCGATTTTTTCTTTAACCTTCAGGTGAATATTAATATGTTCAAGAGACTGTAATAAAGTTTCTTTAGCTTCTCTATTTCAATTAACAGGAAATAGTTAGGGTCATTTATGTGTCCTACCGAAATGGGTCGTACCGACGAAACTAGAAAATGTTTAAGCGAAATGTATCTATGTGAACACTCATGCTAACTAGGATATTTTATCAAACCTAGTATCGCGTGATGGGCACGTACACAGCTTCTTAAAAGAACACTAACCCCTTTTTTCTTCTCTTTTTTCAAAAATGTAATATCTTCATATACAATATAACTGAATGAAAAGTAATTAGAAAGGTGATAATGGTCATCGTTGAAATACAGTTATTGCAATCCCAGATTATAGATAACATAGCAATTTTTTTCCTTGTAGGTAAATAAATCTCACATGGTTAAAGATTTCTGTAATTCTCCGAATAATTTGCAATTAATTTGACCCACGCTTTTCGACGTTAAGCATTATCCTTTAAAGATGTCAATTAAAATTGTTGTGATAAATTCAGGTAAAATTCGCCAGCTCTAAAAATCTTTTTTTTCTTTCCTATATTCTCCATCTTTAACCCCTAATAATAATCATCATTTCATCTATTTGAGCAACGAATAAAAACTGAAGATGATTTGTACTGCTACTTCGATTGTCAACAGCGTTGTGATTATTACAAGTGGCTTAACTAGTTGAACTGCTATTTTTATTGTCATCACGGCTTCTGCAATCCCAGTTTTTGTGGTCCTATTTGAGCTACAAGTTTTCCAGCAAAGAAGTATATCGCCGATTTGAAATTAATCTACCACACAGAGGAAGCTGGTTGTCGCATACTTTTCCAGCAAAAGCAAGAATAAACAAAAGAAAGAAAGGATAAGAGAATATTGAACTGAACGTAAAATATTTAACTTATTAACTTCTTTTCAAGCAAGAATTTGTTTATAAACGGATAAAGTCTATAAACAATTTAAATAGAGCGAGGGAGATAGAGAGGGGGAAGAGAAAAATCATATATATATATATATATATATATATATATATATATATATAGATGTAAAGAACACGTGAAAAATTTTAAGACAGTAACTGAAAAGCTGATACTTTTTCGGCCTAATATATTTTTTATTTAGATTTTTCCGATAAATACGTGAAAAATGTTAAAAAGTTTACGTAAACATACAATTTTGCATTGAAAAGTATACGAAACAATTAAATAAAATTAACATCCAGGTGATATGTTCATGGAATGAAAAAAAATCATCAAAAGTTATCTTTGAAATGCTCTAAACAAATAAGCATCCCTCCCCAAATCATATTGTGGCTGTAGCAGCGTTGTTGAAGGAATTGCTATATTTTACGAGGACAAATATTTCAGGACGGTAAGTTGATGTATAAAGTTATTTTGATTTGTTTTCATTGGATGTCGTTGTTGTTATTAATTTTATCTTTTTTTCCTGCTCTGTTAGTTTTTGACCATTTACGTTACGTGTGCCTCTAGGTTTTGCTTCGACTGCTTACTAGCACTGAGATTAACGTTTCGTTGTATCTGGGTTTTTTTTACTATTTTGTAATAATTTTTAAGTAACTTTCATGGTACAGGTAAAAAAGAACATAAGATCAAACTTTATATCTGCATATTTATATATCTGTAGACTTTCTATTTTACACCTATATATTCATATATTAACACAGGTATGCATACAGCTTTTTCAAAAAAGGAATCATCAAAATATATATACTTATATATAAGCAGATCTCTGCCTGTCTATCTCTTTCACACACACACACTCTCTCTCTCTCTCTCTCTCTATATATATATATATATATGTGTGTGTGTGTGTGTGTGTGTGTATTACTCTATCTAAATATATGTATATATATTTATATACATATATGTAGATATAGAAACTCTTCATGTGGATGTCTGTATGTGGACATTAATATTTATCTATCTATCTATCTATCTATCTATCTATCTATCTATCTATCTATCTATCTATCTATCTATCTATCTATCTATCTATCTATATATATATATATATATATATATATATATATATTCAAAATAACTAACCAGACTCTGTAAGTATCTAAATCCTAACTTTATACAAAGATAAACTTCAAGAAAAACGAATAACCAACAGAATCTAATTCCGTTAACATCCGTCGCACTAAGGCGTTGGATAAGAGGGGGGAAGAAAAAGAAATCCGCGGAATAAAGACAAGACATACGATACTCCGCAGTAAAGAAAAAAAACCCAAACGGAACCAACCACAAAAAAAGAAGAAAAAGTGCTCGATACAAATACAAACAAATGCAAAAGTACAAATGAAAAGCAAAAGTAGAGCAAAGACACATAAAGAATCACAAGATAGCCAAAACCTACCGCGGTTTCACACAACGGCTCGTCAGGGCCCTGACGAGAGGGCCCTGACGAGCCGTTGTGTGAAACCGCGGTAGGTTTTGGCTATCTTGTGATTCTTTATGTATGTATGTATATATATATATATGTATATATCCATACATGTATATTCATGCATGTATATTCATACATATAAAAGTGCATGTGCGTAGATGTGTATTATCGTGGATAATCAGTACAGATATGTACATATTTGTCGACTTATCAGAATGAGAAAAATACAGTTGAAATCTCTTGGACACAATACGTGGGAAGGAAGGCTTGAAGAAATTGACACTCACCGGACATATCAAAGGCAAAAGACACAAGGAAAGGTATAAGGACACATATCTAACCAGAATATATGGGTTGATGTTAGAAAGGAAGCATTGGAGAGGGATGTCAAACGACAGACGAAACTTAACTATACGAAAGATAAGAAGGTTTTAAGAACAATACACGCTTACCTCATGAAGGAACAGAGCACATGTAGTAAAATCAATCCTGACTAAGTTATTCATTGAAGAAATAATGGGAACGCAACCAAACAAAGAAACAGATAGATAGATAGATAGATAGATAGATAGATAGATAGATAGATAGATAGATAGATAATGGGCTTTTGAAGAGAATTCAATATTTTTGTTTTTTTATTTAATTTTCCAGGGCTCATGTTCTGAAGAAAATAAGAACCACAAATTACAAATTTTATGAGACGCAACTGTAACTAATTTTTCAAATCGTTTGCGTTGTAGTAGATTAAGTTTGTTTAGACACACACATACACACGCACGCACACACAGGCACAAACATACATACAAAAACTAACATAAAAATACACACACATATACAAACAGAAACAAGCACACATGAACTCACACACCACACACATACATAGGCACACACATATATACATATATGTGTGTGTGTGTGTGTGTGTGTGTGTGTGTGTGTATTTGACAGAAAAAATTCAAATTTTAGAATTTCAAGACCAAAACTTACTCTTAAACAAACGAAAGGAAACCATAAGTATGTGTCGCCATAGAAATAAGTATGTATTACAATAATTATCCTATTCCCTCAATTAGTCCCTTTCACGAAAAAAAATTAAGTTTGCCCAAGCAGTTACTTCTCAGCCACCTACCACTAGTAACCCAAGGGTCAGGTCACATACCTCCCACTACCAAGGAGAAATTACTACTAAATTCCTTCTCGCAACCAAACCCAATGGAAACCTACATCCCAACCCCTTCATTTACCTAAGCTAACTTCTGGGTTTATAATTTTTTCTCATTCTCTCTTGATAAGAGGTCGAAGAATGCATATCTTAAAATTGCTATTTTCCCACTAAGCTTTATTTGAATTTACAGATAAATAAAGATGTGTGTGTGTGTGTGTGTGTGTGTGTGTGTGTGTGTGTGTGTGTGTGTGTAGACAGAGAGAAAATATATGAAATAGAGGGAGATGTATTTGAATATGTTTGTATGTATTTACCTAGATTTACCAGCACTTTTTTTACCTAGATTTACCAGCACTTTTTACCTAGATTTACGTTTTGAACCTACAGTAATTTGTTTTAAGATTACCATAACTCTGTACGGTATTTCACTCACTTTTATGGTGAAAGTAGGGATTGAAGGAAAAGTTGCCATAACATTGCTAACATTTTCTTTTTGGTAGGTTTCAGTAATTCCTTTTGACTAACTTAGTTGACTAAAGTCCTACCCATGGAAAACAATCAAGCTTTAGTAAAATCAACATGACTAAATATATAAGTAACTAAGTGAAAAATAAATTCGCCACAAGAAATAGGGTAATTTGAAACATAGAAAAGTTAGGAATTGCCGTTATCATTTTTTGACGGAAAAAAACCTGTTATTTTCAGTTTATTTATTGTTGTTCCGTTAGTCTATAAGCATATTCACGGAAATATATTCTAAACATTCTGTGTACATTTAAAGCATATTTTGGACTTTCAGCCATTATTAAAAATCTTCAAATTAATTTTCACAAAAAAAGTCACGAACAAAACTAACAGTTTACGGAATGATAGATGGGTAGCAAAATAGAAAAAAGAAGAAAGTATTATGAACAGAAATACAGTTATGAATCGCAAATACACTCGCACAAAGACACGCTAATACACACACATATATATATATGATAAAAGTATAGTTTTAAGGTATATTATTTTCATGAGTAAAAGTAATTAATACATGAGATAGACTGTATGTAAATATGAGGTCAACATTGAGGTCAAACACCAATCGGTGATTATTGTTTGTACTTGAATGTTTCAGCTCATAATAATTGGGTTCAAGTATGAAACACAATGTAACCGCTATGTGTTAACCTCAGTGTCCATATATATATATGTACTTACGTCAATATGTATGCATGTCTCTCTCTCTCTCTCTATATATATATATATATATAAACTTATTTATAAATGGAACTTTGTGTGTGTGGGTGTGCCTGTGCGTGTGTGTCCGTTACCTATAGACTTCGAAACTGCTGAACCGATTTTCTTGAAAATTTACACAGTTGTACTCTAAGCGTCTGCGAGTGTTCTTAGCTAGGTTTTGTGTCGAGATAACCCCGATAAATATCGAAAATCGAAAAAATCGTGTTATAGAAGGAGTGGTCCGATTTTAATCAAATTTGATACACTCATAGAGAAAGACATAAGAAAAAATACTCAGAATACGATGTTCAGAAGTTTCAAGGTTGCAGTTCTTACAATAGTGCAGAAAATTGATTATATATATATATATATATATATATATATATATATATAAAGCAAGATATTTGTGTTTGTGTGTCTGTTTATCTGTCTGTATGTCCTTTATACAAATCCAAATTTTTCATCCGATTCTCACCAAACCTCACACAAATATACTTTAGGCTGAGTCTGAGCTCCAGGACTATGGATTAGTTTTAAAGCTTTCGAGCAATGCCGGGCTATACTGCTAGTATATATATATATATATATATATATATATATATATATATATATATACGCATCATCATCGCTCATTCATTGAAATGAATTAGAGCGCTCTAGCTATTGGGCGCGTATAATGATATGCGCTAAAAAGTCTGCCTACTTCCACCGAACGCCCATAGCCCAGGGGTAGAGTCGCCGACTGACGCCATTTCGGTCGGGTTTCAATCCTGGGTAAAAAAGCAATCGGAGTCTAACCGTACTGATGAGCTGTGATACGGCGAAACAGATCTGTCTGCGGATGACAATATATATATATATATATATATATATATATATATATAATGAACTGATGAAGACATATAAACAAATTTAGAAATAAGGAAATGAGTGTGATAAGGTAGTCTTCTGTTAATCTTTTAATCTTGCAAACACCTGAATTAGCAGAATTTTCTATATTTGAGTTCCATGTGTTAGCCTTAGAGTATAATCGAATACTTATCACTCCAAGTGAGTTTTAGTTTCTCCTGTTTCATTCATGTGACATAACTTCTTAGAACACAGTGTATATCTGTAGATTCATTGATCATTTACCCATCTCCACTCACATACAAACATGCTCTCTCTCTCTCTCATTCTATCTATCTACGTCTGAAAAGCAAATGTATATATGCAGAATATATCATGTAAGAGAGAAGAGTGCATGATATAAAGACAAAACAAATATCTAATAAAAAATATAGATGTACTCGTCCAAAGTATATAAAATATAAAATTTTATTCAATATAGCCGCTCTCAGTTCAAAAGTATATCTCAGTGGTGTCTTGGATGTGACGGCATGGCATATTTCTGCTTCTTCAAGTTTTTCTTCATGTTTGAGATTATCGTTTAGCATTTAATGTCATATACAGGATTGATATCACTTAACATTTCAGTAAACTTTTCTTTGTTTCTAACGATATTTTCCTGTTTCTCAATACTTTGCTTAGTATTTGGAATGTATCTTTGGCTATCACAATTGCCCTTTCGGATTTCTGTTTGTCAGTTTCCGTCTTCTGTTCGAACTCTTCCTAAATATTTAGCTTACATAATCTGAAAGATTTTATGTCAGTAACTTCTATATCATGTAACTAACGTTGAAGGGAACCCATTTATGATAAAAAGAAAACTCTTTTGTGGATGTCTGCTTTGATACAGAACTTGAATATAATATCTAGTACTTTAACGTGGGCAGCAGAATTGGAAAAATTGGGTTGAAAATACAAAGTTTGTGTAGTTGTCGACTACTGGTAATAGCACAGATCACCATCGTATTCCCTCTTGAAGGGATTTTTATCGGCGTTCTCATAAGTTTAAGAGCCCGGTGACCAACTCAAAAGATATGAAATTGTTCGGTTCCATTTCTTTCACAAAAACCGGCTTTTCCTAAGGATGTGTGCATAGTTCCTGATATCCTCGTGTTCCATATAATCTGGTTGTGATTTCCATCATTTTGTGCTGCTTGGCGTTGACTCTCATCGACCACGTTGAACTAATATTTGTCCAACCGTTGAAAATGCTTACCTTCGCCCGGAAGAGCACAAATTTGTTTGAGGTTTTCCAGATCGTTTTCAACCTTACACAAAAACTTCTGCTAAATTTCAAATTGTTTTTTTTTTCAAGCCTTTGGAGTGACGTTGATTCAAGAGCTGTCATGTTAATTCTCCCAACATGGTGCAAATAGAAATATGTTAATATTTGATGTAGGTCGTGCAGTATTATAATTCTCTTGAATATTTATTCTAATTCTAAAAAGACAAAACTAAGTGCAGATAAAGCTATATTGAGACTATAATGAAGGAAAGGTTGTGCTTTTACCAAGTAAAAATGCCATCCGAAATAACTGTTCCGATTGGAAGTTTTCAACTTATGAAATATACGTGCCCGATCAGATAAACCAGGGAATTTTAAATAAGTTTAATAAACGTAGAACCAAATAAGGGTGCCATAGAAAAGATTATTCAAAAACTAATTCAAATGTTTATAAAATACGCATCTTTCCCAAATTAGGGCATGAATGACGCAACTAATCTAATGTGACCAATATATGTACTGTTACACAAATATAGTATTTATGTATCACAAAATGTGTTTATGGGAATTAAAACGTGTGTAACAAAGGAAAAGGTGTTGTCGGTATCAAGTATATTGCGGCCTTAATGTGTGGGCGAGTACTCACACACGCGCACACAGACATACACATATAAAAGCATGCATGCCAGTCATATTAAATTATTCAATGACCGCCTGCTAAAAATGCTGGCCAATCCATTGCATTTTCAAGGAGTTCGTTGGGCGCGGCGATCTCTTCTATAAAATTATAAGGTTTACATGGTTTCAGTGGCAGTTCTTTATGAAAAGCATGCGCTCACTAGCACGTAAGTATTAAATATATATCGATTATATGAAATATATTTTTGTATTTTAAAAACAATATTATGGAAATTGTAAGTCAAAATGGAGAAATGTTTAATTGTGATGCGTTTCATCCTTCATCAGACGTCGTTTGTTGAGGTTGTTATGACTACACATGCGCCTAAACGAGGGATGATGGTAGTTTGAAAAATGTTAAAATGACTTTTTAGTATATATATATATATATATATATATATATATTCATCATCTTTTTATTTTTTCAAAATGCAACATTGAGAAAACGGAAAATCTGCCAAGTATTTTGAAACGTTGTAAGAACTTGGACGCAAACCTTCATGTAATTTCCAGACATTTCCATCTTAGGGAATTATTTTCTTTTTTTAATTAAACTAATATATAATGCTCGTCCCGTCCAAGGAAGCCCTAATGGATGAAAAGCGTCACAAGTAATCTTTTTCATTTAGTGTTACAATTTCTTCAATATATATATATATATATATATATATATATATATATATATATTCTTAATCCCTTTTATTTAATACATTTAATATATATATGTTTGTGTATGTGTGTATGTGTGCATACACACGCATGCGCGCGCACACACACACACACACACACACACACACACACACACACACATATATATATATATATATATATATATATATATATTCTTAATTCATTTGGATCCATATTTTTTTTTACTCTTATGTAAATCAGTTCCTATTTTAATCAATATATTTCCTTCCGAATTTATTCCTTTTTATCAATTTATTTTTCTCTTAATTATATGCTCTGTGCCACTTTCGTACGAGTATTTTATAAACATAAAGTTTCAACACAGAGTTTTTTTCTTTTATTCTGTACCTGACTATTGATACGTTCATGAAAGTTAAAGTTGCATCGAATGGTGAGAAAAATGTAACAAATACAGATTTAACCTTGATACATACACAGACTTACGCACACACACACATACATACACGCATATATTCTTTTGTCAGCATAGAACAATGCCGAAAAGACAACCAATTGTAGAGTTACTGAATGATGTTTTAAAGAAATGAAATCAGGAAATAAATGTTATCAGGATTTATGGGTTAAATATCGGTTGAATGAAAACACAATAAGCTTAAGATAAAGATTGTAGTGGTTAGGAGACTATCTTTATGGGAGTGTGTGCCACGAATTATCTTCCCTGAAGAAAAAGCTGTTTAAGTAGAACTGTAAAGATATGTGCTGATGAGACATAATGGTTAATCGAGTGGAAAAATTAAACAAATATAAAAAAATTAAATGAATAGGAAGATGAAATCATATATAGAATAGGAAAAGATTTAAAGCTAAGCATCCCAGTCTCTTTAACGTTTTAATTATGACATTGTAACTAATGATTCTTGTATTTATTCCGTTTCGTACACATCCACACATGCTCTCATTTTACACATACATGAATATATATAATTGTGAATTTGGCAATAACGACACTTATAAGCATGTTTCATTGAAGATGACTACCAAAGCATTGCGATTAAGTTTATTTATTTAATAAATTTATTTAGTTAAACATTAGTTTTAGTGAATACTTCTATTTGAGTAGCTACTGTTTTTATTTTTATTTTTATAATTAAACAGTATATTCATTTATATTAACCGGCCTAAAAAGTCGAGTAATTTTTAATCGATCCAGTGCCCTCTGGAGGAAACCGTCTATTTATTTATCTATTATTTACAGCTTGAGCAAAAAACACTTACAGTTAGACAAAGTCAATATATATATACATATAGTCATCCGCAGACAGATCCGCTTCGCTGTATCACAACTCATTAGTACGATTAGACAGCCGATTGCTTTTTACTCAGAATTGAAACCCGACCGAATTTGCGTCGGTGGGCGATATATATATATAATTTCACCTCAAGCAAGACAAGAGCACTACTTGTACGTAGTGGGTTACAGTGAGAGAAAAAATGGCTACAGGGTTATTGATGAAATGATAAACTTTATCAGGATTCAAGGTGACAGATGATGGCAATAGATGTTGCATTTAAATTCTTAAACATTGTCGCTATGAAAAAAGCAAGTAAACAGATGGGAGTTCTATAGGTGGAAAGTGCGAGAAAAGAAACATTTAAAGTAGAAGTGTTTTTTGGGATTTACATTAAAATGCACATCTACTCTTTGAATTACTGGCCTACCTTGTCGTAGAAATAACAATATATGTCTTAGAGCTACTATAAAATAACGGTGAATAACAAAACTGACATTTCAGATAGATTATTTTGACAAACAGAATTGACATAAGACAATTATGCTTAACCTATTCTACTACTAAATATTGTAGCTCGCTGAGACATACAATGCAGATATATCGTTACTGAAGATATTTCGTTTTCTTACTAGTAATTAGTTTTTAAGACAAAAAAACGAAACCAAATTTCAGGAGCTGCTGATCAAAACAGGAATCTCTCCGCACCTCTATAATATGTTTCATCACAATCTGTGAAGTATATTTTCTCAAATTGTGATTCAATAAATGGAATAACAGCAAGTGCTATTTGAATGACACGTTGACTCTGAATTTCTGTCTGATAGCCGGCTAATTTCATTCAATGATCTCCAAACTGGCAAATAAAACAGATGTATCTACAGTAGTTGACGTATCAGCGAGGCTTTTACTAATAAAAAATCACGACTCGATCGATACGACAAAACGACGATAAACAAAGTTGTTATATAGGCTACACATTGTATAATTATAAAATTGTTGCAATAATATTTTTCTTAAAACAGTCGTCTGTCGAAAAAGCTTTACTATGCTTAGATGCAACTATTCCGTGTTTATGTATGTTTTACTTGCAAATTTGGTACGATTTCGATCTTGGTCTAAATTTTCAATGTGGCCTACGAAATTCTGCCACTGGTATAGTACGTTGCCTAATTTAAATGCTGCTTATAAGGAACTATTATCACTACCTGGTAAAGGCTAGGGTTAGGGGTTGGGTTTATGGTTGAGGCAGGTTTAAAATTAATTAGTTTCAATAAATGGCTGAATACATATATCTGAGATTAGACACATTCACACCGGGTAGGCAATATACTATACCAGAATCAAAAATGTAGGCTACAAAATATATTGGTACTGCGGTTTCTTTCCTGTGGTGCAGCGTTGGTCAGAGATTTCTGAAAAAGAAATACCTCTTGATCCACTATATCAGAAAATATTCGATATAGACCAGCGTTAAAACTTTATATAATCATGATAATTTAATAAAAACCAAAACTATAAAATAAACGATGTGGACTTTCCTTGCTAGAATTCTATTTATTGTTTTTACAGATTACTCACTCATATATATATATATATATATATATATATATATACCCATTGTGTGTACCTTCAGGTTATACGTAGTTTTGAAAAAATCTGTTATTCCACTGAAACATTTCTAAGAAAAAATAGATTCTCAGATACACGATTTTCTTGTTGTCATTAACTTTTTACAAGACATTATTTTCTCTTTGATGAGTGTTTCAGGAAAAATGTTCCCGGTTACATAAACAACCATCTACTTTCTAACGTAAGTGGTTGTGCTTGAGCAACAATCTTTCATTTATGAACATTTAGTGAAAAACAAATGAAAGGTATTTATAACGATATTTGAAATTATTTTTTCCTGCATTACGAATGGTGTATAAATGTAATTTTTAAATTTCAGGTTCAGATATGTATATATATCAATATAGAATTGTGCTCTACAGCGTGGTGTAATGGTTTGTAAGCTTTTCTCGCTAGATTAATTTCGACTAAGTAGTCAGTTGAATCCTCACATTTTGGCCTTTTGCCACATATGAGCTAAGCTTTAAAAATCATTTAGAAAACCACGTCGTGATACAAGGGTTTGTAAACTTTTTTACTACATTAATAACGACTGGGTAATGATCTTGATTCTCATAGGATGCTCCACACATTTGGCATTTTTCCCCATCTAAGCTACCCTTAGAAAATTATTTAGGGAACTTCGACGTTGTGTAAGGGTTAACAGGTTGTCTCGCTAGACCAATTATGAGTGAGTAGATTGTTTGATCTTTGCTGGGTGCTCAAGGCTTTCAGAATTTTACCATATTTAAGCTATGCTTAGAAAATCATTTAAGAAATTTTGACGTGGTGTAAATGTTTAGCAAGATGTCTTGCAAGCTAAAATATGATTGGGTAATGAGTTCGGTCTTCCTAGTGACACATATAAGCTGCTCTTAGATAATCAACTGACTTCAATATAAAAACAACAAATGTCCGAGTACTTTCGGATATCATTACCCAGTACCAAAGACATTTGAGATGTTGTAATATACTGCTTTCTTCACTTTCACATATCACCTGTTCTTGTTTTTACGTGACTGTTTGTCTCGGCGTCCTCGTTATTATTATTATTATTATTATTATTATTATTATTGAAATATCTTTAGTGTTTTCCCTGAATTTGATATATTTTATTGATGTATTTAAATTGTTGTTCGTATTTTATGTTCAAATCTTGTAATATTTGTAATCGTTTCTTTTACTGTTTATGGTTTATAAGATCTTTGATTTTGTTAGTAATGATTTGTCAGATTTCGTTTTATGTTTTCCCTTTTTATTGGTCAGGAATACATGTTTTAATTTACCTATTACAAGACAAAGGACATATCAAGTGGCCAAATAAAGAACTATTATTATTCTCCGATTATTTTAATATAGATATTTGTGTTACCAAAAACCAGCAATACTTTTCTCGTGTCCAAATATCAACTGTCATTCGAAGTGATGATATCATATGAAATATCTGTAATTGACTATCAAATACAAAATGTTAACTTGTTTGTCTTCATTTCTGATAGTATCTTATTTTCTGTTTATTTGTTTTGGCAAACAATATTTTGAATAAAGTATTTCCTCCATTATCCGTACACCTTCACACAAAGTTTGTAAAATATATTCTAACAATTGAAAATTTGGGATAATTGTATATAAAAATTATTGAAATCTCTGAAATGAATTAACATTTCTGTCATCATATAATATTTTAAAATGCTTGTGTTCAAAGTTTTGTCCAGATTATTTTCATGTAATAATGCGACGATTTTTACCTGTTACCGACTTACCTTGCATTTTACTGTTCATAACTCAGGAGCTTCATTAAAAAACTGATATACTTTCACTGGTAGCTTTTGGTTAAAAACACAACTCACTTTAGTATTTGTCAAATATAATCACTGTTTCAGAGTTTAAAATTAAATATTAGAGCTTTTTAAATTAAACATGGTCAATATCATTATCAACTTTCCCTTCTATTTTTTCATGCAAGAGAGAAAATTTTAGAATTTACAGATGATTCTAAATTTTCTCTTTATTTCATACGCGGATTATCAAAATTCATGAAATCGAGGATTATAAGACAAATAACTTAATCTAGCAATATAAACTGTATTCGTTGTAAAAAAAGAAGTGCCAAATCGTTTGTTATTTTTGTTTTTGTTTCTTTTTTCCTTAATCAAATAATTTATCTTCACGGGATTTCGAATGTTTACAAGAAAGAAAGAGCCGCATAAAAATTATAAATGAATATGAATAACAATACAAAGTAGAAAATGACTGACATGAAACAAAAGTACGAAATATTGCCTCACTCATGTGTAGTAATTTTGATCCTCACTGCATGTAACCAACAGAAAGCTTATAAACACACATATGTGCTGCCATTTAACTGAAAGTCTAAAAATTTAAAGCTGTCAAATGGCTGGGTTTGAGTCCTATTCAAGGCTTGCAAAATCAACACTTTTAAGACTGGAATCTGTACATGAGGCGGACTTGTGTTATACTCAGTTACTTTTCGTAAAAATTGACAATAAAAAACAGAGTAAACAAAAGAGTGATGTCATGTTTAAGAAAAAATGAGGAAGATTAATAAAAAGAAAAATAAGAAAACAAAAGGAAAAGATTCAATTTGGTTGTGAGACGTTAAGTATGCTTTTTATGTGGCTAAATATTACTGAGATAATCAAACCTTTGCCTTTGCTGAGGGAAATATAGGAAATTTTGTGACGTTCAAGATAAAGTGTAGAAACGATAGGATGGGTCTCATTCAAACCGAGATATATCATAATTTCACGAATTTATAAGGAATGTACATACACAAACAAACACACGCACATCACACACACTCACCAATACATACACACACACATATATATACAGGGAGCGATGAACAAATTGACGTCCAAATTGCGCAAAAATAAAAATAAGAAACATTTTATTTTAACAAATATATTTACAAGTATTAGACAAAATTATCTTGAAATAATAATAAGGCAATTTTTACAACAAAATCACTACCGTCTTCAATCATGGCTTCCATACGGCTTCATGAACTAATGCATCTCATCTCGGCGGTCTCTTTATTTGGTGAATGTTACAATAATCCTTGACATCAGTTCATCTTTTTGTTTTACAAGAAGTTTTTTTTTTGCTTAACTGTACCCCACATATAATAATCAGATGTGTTGGGGAGTTTGGTGGCCATATTTAAGAAATAATATCATCTTAGAAATTGTCTGATAGCCATGCCTGGGTTCCCTATCTTGTGTAACATGGTGTAGCATCCGGTTGCCAGATATAGGTTCTTCCAGCAACCAGCCTCCTGACTCATGGCTGAACTACTGCCTAAAAGAAATTTATGTAAGTCTCCGTGTTGAGTCTGCGACCCTATAGGATAACGAATAAATGAGTAATTTCACTATATCTAGTAATAACTTGATTTCGACTTGATATATCAACCAACACTTTCTAAATCCTCTGCACAGCTTCATATTGATACCCGAACACTCTGAAATGTTCGTATTAGAGCTTCAAGATTTCGTTTATGATTTCTGTGTGCATATCTATGCCAAATCCATCTAAGGGTAACAACAACTCTATTACATTCCCGTCGGGTCCTACTGCTTTGTTTTTCTTCCAGTTGGTCACTGTTTATTTCACTTCGGTTTTTAATACTCGTATTTTTGTGCATTGATGGTTACTCTCTCTTGACAGGAAAGGGATCTCCGATATACTCGTCCTTACTTTGAATTATTTTTATTTTTCTCATATGAGTGTACTGTCATTTGCTTTTATACATCCGGTTGTTGAGCAGGTATTTTGCGCTGTTAATTCCTTTTTTATGCATATCTCGAATATTTGTAGTACTCAGTCTCTTTACTTCGGCGCATTTGTCGTTGAGCCATCTTTTTTTTTTAGCCTGTCTACATTTGCTCCTTTTTTTCTGTAGTCTCTTGTATTCCGTTCAATATCTTGACATTGTTTTCTGACTCTTTTGCATAATCTCAAGAATCACTTCGATGAGCCACTAGTTTTTCTACCAAAGTGCTTTTCCCTTTGGAATGATGTCATTCGCTGATGTCACTAGTGCTACTCTTCGAGCGTTTCATTTTGAGCTTCCGTTCCCAAATTGTCATTCGTATTTTGTTTTCCCACTTTCCGTATACATATCCAGCATGTTCGGATCATTCACGAGTCTATTTTACTGCAGTTTCAGAGCTGTTTTAGCTTTCTTTAATCTTCTTTATTTTATCCTTAGTTTTCATATGACTGGTAGGTGTTCTCTTCCGCAGTCAGCAACTGGGTAGGGTTTGCAGTGAAAAACTGAGTCTGAATTAATCTTTCTACCTGTTTTCACTATTTGGGTTTACATGGATTCGTAATAAGCAATTTCTCCAACCAACAAACAAACGTACCACATTTTGTGCATTATGACGTTTGTTTTCATACTTTGTTTTATTTTTTTTTTTTCGTTACTGTTTTTGTGTACATTCAAAGAATTTTACTAACAATCTATCTAGAGAAATCGTGTCTGATTTTTTGCATATGTGTGGGTGATATAGTGAGGGTAAGTGTGAGAGGTTGATATAAGTTGCGTGTTTATTGAAATGCATGGTTAATAGCAAAAACACGAGTCCAAATTACACATCGGATGTAATAAAATCAACCAAGCACACAATTTAGATATCTGGGGAATGTTTTAACAGAGGGAGGAAAACACGACAGTGAAATCCAAAAACATATCCATATAGTATTCCAAAGCGCATGCAGGCCATGAAAAGCTGAAAGAAGTTTGTTAGAAGTAAAGAAAAGTATACTGATGTTTTACGTCATGTCTGTCATGTCTGTCATTTTATTTTGAAGTGAACAATTTTATCAAAGAGAACGATGAAACTTGAAGCGACAGAAACGCTGTTCTGAAGAAGGTTGGTGGGGATATCATAAACCAAACATATAAGTAGGGATAAGTTTTTTTTATAGAATATTGAAGCAAAAAGAAAATTTAACCCTAATATCAGTAATAGATAATCTAAATGTATGTGGTACGTAATGAGGAAAGGTGGCCTTTTGAAATTGTTATTCACGAGACAAATTAAGGGCAAGAGGAACAGATGAAAACAACGGACAACATACTTGACGGGCTTGAAAAGATGTATGACGGAACAGAAATTATATTTTATTTAGAGCTGCAAAGAACAGCAAATTGTAGAGATATCTTATAGCCTATATCGTGAGGTTACACGGCACACAACGAAAACATTTAGCTAGGAAAAGTACAAATCTGAATTCAAAACATGAGGAGGGATGTTTTCATAACTTGTGTCACACTATTTACATCATATTCAGTATTCAGCTTTTCCAAGAGGTCTGTTCTGTTCAAGACTTCACCACTAAAATCAAATCATAAATTAGATTAGTCTAGCTGTTCGGTTCAAAGAACTAATCTAAAATTCGCCCGTACATTGAATACTGCTGCCATATCTGGTCGGGTGCTCCTGCTATCCACCTATGTGTCCTTGACAAAATTCAACGGAAAATCTGTAATGTCATCGATCCCAACTTGGCAGCTAGGATACAGTCACTTTCTCACCGACGCAGTGTGGGTTCCTTCTGTCTCTTCTACAAATACGACTTCTGCTCCGATGAACTTAGCTCACTGGTGCCCCTTATATATGAATTTACTTGAGCCACAATATTAGCAACTAGGTCTCACCCTTTTACTGTAAAACCAATAAATTGTTAACACAAATTATATTCCCCCAGATACTTTTATGACGCTTCCCGCCTGTGAAATTCCCTTCCGCTTACTTTTCTTCTCGACAGCTACAATATTCAAGAATTCAAATGTAAAGTCAATAGTCATCTCCTGTCTCATTCTTCTCTTACCCTCTTTTTGACACCCTCTTTAACCTGTCACGCTTTCTCATAAAATTCCTCCTATGTAACCCCCTACACAACAGTGATAATAAAATACCTTGCTTGGGGCGACGCAATTATAATATCTATCTATCTATATATATATATATATATATATATATATATATATATATATATAGTAGACTTCTCGGTGTGAATAATAAATGAAGGTTGTAAAATAAAGAAGTACTCAACATTTATGGACATACTTATTCCTCATAACACATGTAAAAGTAGTGTTTACTGAAAAATCTGCACATAATTCGTTTATAAAAGTAATTGCTTGTGCAGCACAGTGCGCATTCTCTTCAGCAAAACAGCATAGCCTATACTTGTGCAACATACATATCACACATTTTTTCCACATTCACTATCAATTGCCTAACACTTTATATATATATATATATATATATATATATATATATATATATATAATTAAATGAGAATTTGAAAGTTCTGTGCAACACACACGTACAACACACACGTACAAACATATATGTGTAACATACTTTTCATTTATTTATTTTTATTGAACGAAAGTAAATTAAAATAAGCTAAAAAATTATAAGAAAATTATAAGAAAATAACATGTTTTTTATCATTAAAAATACTATTTAACGTGTTTAAAATTATCCATTTCATGCTTAATAAAATGCTGAACCTTATTACCAGTCTTTATATAAAATATGTGAGATAATTCTACATTTATTTAAGTAAATGTACTAAAAATAATTTTATTGAAGAATTAATAAAATGACGTTAAATTACCGTACTGTCTGTCTCTCTCTATCTCTCTATCTCTCTCTCTCTCTCTCTCTCTATATATATATATATATATATATATATATATATATATATATAGTGTGTGTTTGTGCGCACGCGCGTGTTGGGAGACAAAATGTTTAACATAATCTACATGTGCATATTGATGAACCTTTTGTCTGCTTATTTTCATTTGTTCCTGAACAAACCTTATTTCAGAAACTCACATACACCTGGCAAAGTATTCACTCTAACCCCATCCCAAAGACATGAGATTTCGCCAACCGTAAAAGACCGGTTTCACGCCCCTTTTTCAGGAAACAACCACTTTCCATACAATAAGTTTAAAATAAGCACACTTCCTGAATAATCGCTCTCAAAAGGAATATATCTGAGAATTGCAAACTTAAAGATTAAACTAAGCTGAAAAATCGAATTTTTCTCTAAAACTTCAGTTGAATATTAATATGTTCAAGAGACTGTAATAAAGCTTCTTTAGCTTCTCTATTTCAATTAACGGGAAAGAGTAAGGGTCATTTATGTGTCCTACCGAAATGGGTCGTATCGACGAAACTGGAAAACGTTTAAGCGCAAAATAGTCATGTGAAGCTTTATGCTAACTAGGATATTTTATCAAACCTAGTATCGTGTGATGGGCACTTACACAGCTTCTTAAAAAAATGACATCCCTTTTTTTCTTTGTTTTTTTTTTTCAGAAACCTAATATTTTCATATACAATATAAATTAAATAAAAATAAGTAGAAAGGTGATAATGTTCATAGTTGAAATACACAGTTATTGCAATCCTAGAATATAGACAAGATAGCAATTTTTTTCTTGTAGGTAAATAAATCCCACATGGTTGAAAGATTTCTTTAATTGTTTCTTCTAATAATTTAAAATTCATTTGACCCACGTATTATACCATTCGGCGTTAAGCATTATCCTTTTAAAATATATGTTAAAATTGTTTGGATAAACAGCTTAGAATTACGCATTCAGGTAAAATTCGCCCGCTCTTGTAATTCTTCATTTATTTCCTATATTCTCTTTTTTTAATCACTAATTATAATCATCACTTCATCTATTGAGCAACGAATAAAAACTGAGGGTGATTTGTACAGCTACTTTGTTGTCAACAGCGTTGTGACTATTACTTGTGGCATAACTAGTCAAACTGCTATATTTATTGTCATCGCGGCTTCTGCCAATGCCAGTCGGTGTGGCTCTATTTGAGCTGCAAGTTTTCCAGCAAAGAAGTATATCGCCACTTTGAAATTAATCTACCACACAGAGAAGCTGGTCGTCGGTTACTTGCTCCCACCCAAAAAAAAGAAAGAAAGAAAGAATAAGAAAATATTGAACTGAACGTAAAATATTTATTAACTTATTTAATATATTCTGCATTTTCAAGCAAGAATTTGTTTACAAACGGATAAAGTCTATAAACAAATTGAAATAGAGCAAGAAAGAGTCAGGGGAAAAGAGAAAAGTGAGAATATATACATTTACATATATATATATATAAATAACACGTGAAAAATATTAAGACAACAATAACTAAACAGCTGATACTTTTTCGAACTAATATATCTTTTCATTTTAACTTTTCCGATAAACACGTAAAAAAAAGTTAAAAATTTACATAAAAAGACAAATTTGAATAAGAAAAAACACGAAAAATCAAATAAAATTAACATCCAGGTGATATGTTCATGGAATGAAAATAAATTATCAAAAGTTATCTTCGAAATCCTCTAAACAAATAAGCATCCGTCCCCAAATCATATTGTGGCTGTAGCAGCGTTGTTGAAGGAATTGCTATATTTTACGAGGACAAATATTTCAGGACGGTAAGTTGATGAACAAAGTTGTTTTTTATTTGTTTTTATTGTATATCGTTGTTGTTATTATTATTTTTTACCTGCTGTGTTAGTTTTTGGCCATCTATGTTACCTGTGCTTCTAGTTTTTGTTTTGACTGCTTACTAGCACTGAGATTAACGTTTCGTTGTATCTGTTTTTTTGGGGTTTTTTTTTTTACTATTTTGCAATAATTTTTTAAGTAACTTTCATGATACAAGTAAAATAGGACATAAGATCAAACTTTCTATTTATATACTTATATATCCGTATACTTTCTAATTTACATTTATGTATCCATATATTAAAACAGGTATGTATGCAGCTATTTAAAACACAGAATCACCAAAATATATATACTTATTTATAAGTAGATATCTGCCTGTCTATCTCTTTCTCTCTCTCTCTCTCTCTCTCTCTCTCTATATATATATATATATATATATATATATAAAATATATATTCATGTAGAGAGAGAGACTATGTATGTCAGTATGTGGACATGAATATCTATCTATCCCTATAAAGGGGCATGTGCGTACAGAATATGCATGTGTATTGTCGTACCTTATCAGTACAAACATGCACATATTTGTCGACTTATCAGGAGAAAGATACAGTTGAAATCTCTTGGATACAATAAGTGGGAAGGAAGGCTTGAGGAATTTGACACTCACCGAACATATCGAAGGTAATAGACACAAGGAAAGATATAAAAACACTTATCTGACCAGAATATATGGTTTGATGTTGGAAAGGAGGCACTCGAGAGGAATGTCAAACAACGAACGATACGTAACTATACGAAAGATAAGAAGTTGTAAGAACAATAAACGCTTACCTCATGAAGGAACAGAGCACATGTAGTAAAATCGATCCTGACTAAGTTATTCATTGAAGAAATAATGGGAACACAACCAAACAAAGAAACAGATAGATAGATAGATAGATAGATAGATAGATAGATAGATAATGCTCTTCTGAAGTGAATTCAGTATTTTTATTTTTTCACTGTTTTTTCAGGACTCATGTTTCGAAAAAAAATTAATGAGAATTTTAAACTACTGCAAATTTTATGAAACGCAACTGTAACTAATTTTTCAAATGCTTGCGTTGTAGTAGATTACGTTTGATTAGACACACACACGCACGCACACACACAGACACACACATACACACCCAAACACACACACACACACACATATATATATATATATATATATATATATATATATATATATATGAATATATATATAGCGAGAGAGGGAGAGAGAATATATCAAGTAGTGGGAGATGTATGAAAAAATGTTTGTATGTATTTACTCTGATATATACCTGCACTTCAATTTACTATTTAAATGCGAAAATGATTAATTCACAAAAAAAAAAAAAACGTATAAAACATCGATTCAGTGAGATACAGATATAAATGAAATCCATGCTTAATAGTGACCTGTACGTTTTGAAGCTATAGTAATGTGGTTTAATATTACCATAACTCTGTATGTTGTTTCAATCACTTTTTATGGTGAAAGTATACATTGAAGGGAAAGTGGTCATAAAATTGTTAACAAAAATCTTTTTTTTTTTCGATAGGTTTAAATAAATCTTTTTGACTAAATTAGTTGACTTAACTTCCTCCCACGAAAACAATCAGAACTGTAGTAAAATCATCATGACTAAATATATAAGTAACTAAGTGAAAAATAAATTCACTATAAGAGATGGAGTAATTTGAAATATAAAAAAAGTTAGGACTTCTTTTTTACGAAGCAACCTGTTATTTTCAGTTTATTTATTGTTGTTTTGTTAAGTTATTAGCGCATTCACGAAAATATATTTTACATAATTCTGTTTACACTTAAAGCATTCTTTGCACTTTCAGCCATTATTAGGAATTTTAAAATTAAGTTTCACGAAAAGTCTCGAACAAAACTAATAGCTAACGGAATGACAGATGAGTAGTAAAATTAGAAAAAAGAAAGTATAATGAATAGAAATATAGTTATGAATCGCAAATACACTCACACACGTGTGTGTGCGTGTATACTCATGCTATTGTCATGATTCTTTCAAGACGCCCTACTAAAGAAAGATACGCAAATACACACACACACACACACACACATATATATATATATATATAGTCATCCGCAGACAGATCTGTTTTGCTGTATCACAGCTCATCAGTACGGTTAGACTCCGATTGCTTTTTAACCCAGGATTGAAACCCGACCGAATTGGCGTCAGTCAGCGATTCTACCTCTGGGCTATGGGCGTTCGGTAGAAGAGGGTAGACTGTTTAGCGTGTATATTATCATTATACGAGCCCAATAGCCAGAGTGCTCTAGTTCATTTTACTGAATGAGCGATGCGTACATGCCAGAGAAGCTACTGTTTTTCAAATTTTACCATTCTTCCAGAGTGCTCAGTCAGGGTAGTTTTAACGTATATTATTGAGTAAAAGTAATTAATATCTGAGATAGTGTACGTAAATATGAGGTCAACATTGAGGTCAACACCAATCAGTGATATGTTTATACTTAAACGCTTCATTTCATAATAATTTGGTTCAAGCACAAAACACAATGTCACCGCTATATGTACGTATATCAGTATATATATATATACAATGAACTGATGAAGACATATAAACAAATTTAGAAATAAGGAAATGAGTTTGGTAAGATAGTCTTGTGTTAATCTTGCAAACACCTGAACTAGATTTGAGTTCCATGTGGTGGCCTTGGCGTGTACTCGAATATTTATTCCTGCAAATGAGTTTTATTTTCTCCTGTTTTATTCATGTGACATACTTTCTCAGACCAGAGTGCATATTTATAGATTCCTTGATCATTAACCCATCTCCACTCACATGCACATACACACGTGTTCTCTTTCTTTCTATCTATCTATCTATCTATCTATCTATCTATCTATCTATCTATGTCTGAAAAGCAGAGGCATACATATGCAGAATACATCAGTTAAAAGAGAAGAGAGTATGATAGAAAGGAAAAACAAATATTTAATAAAAAAATATAGAGGAACATGTACAAAGTATATAAAATATAAAATTTTATTCAATATAGTTGCTCTTAGTTCAAAAGTAAATCTCAGTGCTGACTTGGATGTGACGGCTTGACATACCTCTGATTCTCGTTAATATTTATTCTATCTTAAATGACAGTATTCAACGAACGTACTGTAGTGACCCGTTGAATCGTCATGCAAATATTCTAGTTCCAGTATTTGAATTAGATGAAAAGTCAATTTTGTGTTTTCTTATTGTTTCTTACGTACTGTGTCTCTTCAGGACGCAGGTATCCATGGTTACCCTGTCTTTCTTTGCTCAAAAGAAGTTTTATTTCTGTGACATATCTTCTGAAACTTGTTTCGCTATACAATTACTCAGACTCACTGAGTAGATTGTGTGATGTTTTTTATTTCCCTCTTGCCTTCAATCTCTCGTGTGAGTATCATATTTTCCAAACCTGTCTTCCTCATTATGTGCTCTATAAATTTCAAATTTGTCTTCACGATTGTAAGTATATTTCTTTTTTATTTCATTTTCTCCAGAACTTTTCATTGCTCACCTGTACACTCGACTGTATTTTCTGCATCCTTCTGTAAAATCACATTTCTGTTCAAGTTTTCTTCAATTTCTTCAAGTTTTACTTTATATTTGCGATTAACGTTCAGTATTTGATGTTATATAGAAGAAGTAATATTACTTAACATTTCAGTAAAACTTTCTTTGTTTCTAACGACATTTTCCTGTTTCTCAATACTTTGCTTATTATTTGGAATGTATCTTTGGCTATCACAATTCACCTTTATGATTTCAGTTTGTCAGTTTCCGTCTTCTGTTCGAACTCTTCCTAACTTTTCAACCATTAGTAATATCACAGAATTTTGTGTATAACCGTGGTACCACCATCGTACTTGAAGGGATCCTTACCGGCGTTTTAATCGGATAAGGCCAAGAGCCTGGTGACCAACTCAAAATATGTTAAATCTTTCAGCAAGAACATCAATCTGATTATACAGTTCTTCCGTTTCTCACACAAAAACCGGCTTTTCCTAATGATGTGTGCATAGTTCCTGATATCCTCGTGTTCCATATAATCTGGTAGTGGTTTCCATCATTTTGTGCTGCTTGGAGTTAACTCTCATCGACAACGTTGATGATTCATCTGTTAGATGAACTCGGCTACCCATACTCTCTCCAACCATTTAAAATGCTTACCTTTGCCCGAACGGGCTCGACTATGTTTAAGGTTTTCTCGATCGTCTTCAGCCTTACTCAAAAAACTTCTGCTAAGTTTCAAAATGTTTTTTTAGTCTTTGTGATTGACGTTGTTTCAAGAACTATCACGTCATTTCTCCCAACAAGGCACAAAGAGAAATAACGTAATATTTGACGTATGTTATGCAGCATTATAATTCCATTGAATTTTTATTCTAAAAAAGACAAAACTAAATTTAGATAAAGTTTTATTGAGGCTACAATGAGGAAAAGATTGTGATTTTACCAAGTGGAAATGCCATCCAAAATACTTGTTCCGTTTGGACATTTTCAACTTATGAAATAAACGTGCCGGTTTAGATAAACCGGGAAATTTTAAATAAGTTCAATAAACGTAGAACCAAATAAGTGAGCCATATAGAAAATTATTTGAAAAAAATTTCCCAAATTGGAGGATGAATGACATTACTAATATATGTACTGTTAAACAAATATAGTGTTTATGTCACAAAGTGTGCGTTTGTGAGAATTAAAAAGTGTGTAGCAATGAAAAAGGGGTTATCGGTATCAATTATTTTGCTGTATTAATGTGTGAACGAGAAATCACACACGCACACACAGACATACACACATATAAAAGTAGGCATGCCAGTCATATTAAATTATTCAATGACCGCCTGCTAAAAATGCTGGCCAATCCATTGCATTTCCAAGGAGTTCGTTGGGCGCGGCAATCTATTCTATAAAATTGTAAGGTTTGCATGGTTTCAGTGGCAGTTCCTTATGAAAAGCATGTGCTCACTAGCACGTAAGTATT